>BLKR01000755.1:0-410065 GCA_011170035.1 Teleogryllus occipitalis | reverse complement strand
ATAGATAGATCTATAGATAGATCTATAGATTGATAGATAGATAAATCTATAGATAGATAGATAGATTTGTAATAATAGTTGTTACTTATTTTACTTATTTTGTATTCATAGTCAACTTGTTTTTTAGTCCCAGACGAGGGCGCATTCATTACCATTTTATTAACTACTTCTCGCGTGGATCCGATTGGCCTTGAGCCCTTTAGTCTCCTGCGGCGTCAGGGCTCCTCTCACCTCGCGCGTTCTCGCCTTCCTCTGTCTGCGCTTGTCCTCTCGCCCCCCCCCCCCGCGCCCTGAGGACCTACTCCGCTCCGCTTCGCCACGCCCCGTGGCGCTCGCCCCCGCCCCTCCACACGCCATTCCCCCTCTTCCCCTCCGAGCGGACACGCGCCGCTCGCTTGTCCCCCCCCACCCCCGCCCCGCACTTGGTGGCGCCACCGCACGTCCATGAAGCGCCCTAGGTGGCTGGCTCCACCGGAGCATTGGCCCGTCGAGCTCACCTCTGCCGCTCGCAGCAGTTCTCGTCATTGACGTTGCTGCTCCGGTTACTATCACGGCACTGACTTACGTACAACGCAGTGGTTGGTGAATTGGAATCACAGTTCGCAAAACGCCTCTGCAGGACGTACGAAAATATTTTTGCTTGATTGATCGCGTCGATATCTAAGGTCAATAGTCCCGTAAGATTAGTGCTAGTGTTTTCCTCCACCGGTGGCGGTGACCTTGTGGTGGTATGAGCGGATTCGGTGGTATGACGGTCAGCGTACCGGACTGTTGTACCTGAGTGTGGGGGTTCAAACCCGATCAAAGCGAAAAAATCCTTTGTACGCCTTCCTTCGGAGGGGAAGTAAATCCTGCTGTCCCATGTAGTAGATTTACTGCATGTAAAGAGCCTAAAAGAAGCTTTGAGCAAAATTGAGATCCATCTGTTTCGTCGCCCAAGATAATACCTCCTTTCTCCGCTAGGTGGTGAAAGAAGCGTAGCGAAATTTGCGTGGTTAGACGGAAGAGCGGGTCTGATGGCCCGAGTCTCGCCACGTAAAAAATAAGGCACTAACTAACTAACCTTCCCCCGCTGATGTTGAGATCCAGTGTGTTCAGCTGCTGGCAATCGTCGATGAATAGGGCGAGCTGCTGGTGCGAGACCCCGCACCGCCGCAGGGCAACACGATCAATTAGGATTTCATTCATTGATTGGTTAGTGATTCCGGGCGCGTCACCTGATAAGGTCATTAGTCACGTAAGTGTAGAGTGGTGGCGTAGAGTTTTTATCGTGGGAGGTCGCGGTGATCTTCCCAAGCTGCAGAGCGAGATCCGGTGCCAACCTACCGTCGGCCAGCGAGGATTTTCGCTAACCAGTATCTTCCACCAGCGTTCCACCGCCCCAGCCTGGACAAGTTCTAAGCTCCCGACCGGTCTTCCGACACGGGTGGTAGTGTAGTGCATGTTAGTGTAAGTGTGTTTGTGTGTAAGGGGTGAGGATAGGACAAGGAAGGGGACGGAAATATCGCGCGCGGTCCCTGTTTGGTAGGGTACTGCTCCGGCATTCGCCTGGTGTTGATCGGAGAAACCACGAAAAACTACCGATCAGAGCAGCCGGCCATACGTTCCAAAAGGATTTATTGAAACATGTATATGGCTAATTATTACACTTTTAAAATGGCAATTGAATTAAAAATAAAAATAAACATATTATTTAAGTGAAATATTTTTTAACTGAATTTATAATATTTATCCAGTGGGTATCATTTTAACAGACTGGGTAAAATGTTCAATTAACTGAATGCAATTAACTACGGCTACTGTGCTATTTCCAACTACCGTGCTAACATGCGTTTCAAAGTAAATATAACCATAAAGCCTTTTTGACTTTGAAGAAGACGTAGTTTGCTGGAGATGACCTTCGACCTCAAAGACCTGATTCTTCTCTTGTTCACTCGATGTTGAAATTCAGCTTCACGCGGTCTCTCCTCTGGCCCGATTTGTCTCCGTGGTACTGTTACATTCAAATTTCCGTAACCTTACTGTATTTTTACTTCCTGGAGCGCTTCTAGAAGTCTGGAGCGCCTCTTCATTTCCATTCTTTCAACATTTGCGCAACAATGTTCATATTTCCAACTATACAACAAGAGTTAATAAATACCAGTTTATGCTACAGTATGGATAATCTCATCTGAGAAATAACATCTTCCTCATGAAAATTAGAATAAGATATCGACCTAAATTGAATCGTTTATTTAAGAAACCCGTAAAACGCCAAATTTGTCATGTCGAGAAAATTGAGAAAAAGTGTCCCAATTTCTCAGATTTCAAAATATTTTCTAATATTAAAGCAGTTAATAAATGAATATATTTCAGGTAAATATGGAATAAGCGATGTGACTATCCGTATGGAGCAATATTCCACTCCTAAAGCGCATTTTAAATTTTGGCGTTTGACGGGTTTCTAAAATAAACGATTCAATTTGTGACATCGTATGTCTCCATTCTTTCAGTGAAATCTTTAGCACTGGGGTCTTGCAACCGTAAATTGCCAACCCACAACGAAAACCTTCCTTTTCTTTGGATGTTATGACATTTTTATCTACAGATTCACAGAGTATTGATTTCCCCATTTTATTTGTTCACTGCTTTCATTAATGTATGTGTTCAGTCATATTTTCGGCAGTACATATACTTGTTTTTCCATCCATATTAACAAAATATATAGTACGTAGCCAATAATTATTACCGTCACACTACAATTCTCTCAACACACAGTTACAACTTTCTTATTTTATTATGCTTTGGTCTCTCTATTTTTGAACAGATCTTGAACAGCTAATAGAGACGAATTATTTCACACTTTTCATTATTATTATTATTATTATTATTATTATTATTATTATCTTGCGACAGTTTCGAGGAATTTTTCCATTCACCTTCAGACTAAAACAAAAACTAATGTAAATTCTTTACATTATTTTTTTAGCCTGAAGATGAAATAATCCTCGAAACTGTCGCAAGATAATAATGCAAAGTGTGAAATTATTCATCTCTATTAGCTGTTCAAGGTCTGTTAAAAAATAAAGAGACCAAAGCATAATATAATAATACTGACGAACAGACACATAAACACTTAATATAATTACAACTTTCCCACACTTCCCTTACTAATGTCACAAGTGCACACATTTTATGCACTTTTGGAATATCTGTGGTGACGTGACAATGGGTAAACAGATATTCTTCAGATTTGCAGATACTGATATATTCCCATCTTGCAACTCTGTACCCTTCAGTAGGGCGCCCGCTTCAACATCCTCATCAAACATTACAACTAAGTTTTTCTACAGTTCTACGAAAATCACACTTCTCACCATCAGAACAACACCATACCGTTTACGGTTTGATTTGCTTGAATTGGTCACTTCTACATGAATAACATGCTCAACTCAAGTACGCATGTGTTGAAGAGTTCACGCCCTTCAACTTTTCCCTTCTGTCTGTCGGTCACATTACAACAGTCCTATCATGGTAGTTCTCCGGACCCACGACATATTCTCGTCTACACAGTCCCAACAAATGGACAAATACTGACACACTAATCGTTATTTTATTTCTCTTCTCAAATCCTCTGTAAGCAACACGGTTTCCTTTTGACAATTCTAGTTGATTGATTGATTGACTGATTAGTGATTCTGGGGACGTGAACTGCTAATGTCATTAATCCCACAGTTTCTCGAGAGGTGGCGGTGATCTTCCCCCGCTGGATAGTAAGACGACATGCTGTCGACTAACGGGTTTTCCCAACCAGGTATCTCCCACCAGCAGGGCACCGCGTCACCCGGGACAAGCTGTAATCTCCTGATCGGTCTCCAAGTATATGTATTAGTGTAGAGCATGTAAGTGTGAGTGTGTGTAAGTAATGGGTGAGGATAGGACAAGGAAGAGGAAGGAAAGATCGCGCGCGGTTCGTGGCCCGTTTGTTAGATATTGCCCCGGCATTCGCCAGGTGTTGATCGGAGAAATCCCAGAAAACTACCAATCAGAGCAGCCGACCGCTAGAACTCTACTCCAAAACGCTAGCTGAAAAAACAAATTTTTATGACGTACGTAAGTATCGAGCCATCTTTTCGTTCCAAGTGGGGCCATCTTCATTCCACAATCCGACATTAAAATAGCAGAGCCTGGTTTCCGTATTCACGTGTCCTCATCTACGTCACAATTAGCTACGCATGTGACCACCTTACGCACAACCTTTACCCACAGCAACATCATTCACTTCATCCCCCCCACCACCTCCACTACCACTGCCACACCTTCCGCACGACCACAACGCCGCACGCGCGTCCACTACACACCTCGCTCCCACGCATCGTCGCCCGTTCCCCTCCCCCCTCACGCACCACCGCACCCCACGCACCGCCCCCACCACACAGCGCCGCCACTACCGCCGCCGGCGACGCTATCGCTGTTTACGGGTGACAGCCTGCGAGTTCGCGGTCTCGCAGCCCGTGACCGGGAAAACTGATAGGAGGCTGCGCCGCCACCACGGCTGCCGCCGCCGCCGCCAACGCCGCCCTCTGAAATATGCTAATTGGCCTCTTGAAGGGCGTCTACCCTCTCCCGGGGCCTGGCATCGAGCGGAGACACCTTGCCGCCGCCGGCGACAAGCAAGCAGGGCTACGTGAATATTGGTCGAATATCTTCTTGCACCTAAATATGCTAGATTTCAGAGATACCACCATTTTTAGATATAACTATAATAATAATAGGTGTCAGTAATAGGGCCAGATATCTGTTTGTAGATTGAGTAGAATATCACTCCACAATTTTATCTTCAAATGTCTTTTTCGTGATTGGATCACCTTCAGTCAACTACTTCGACTCTCTCGTGATACAACGTGAGACTTGTAAACATACTGTTTCTCTTTGACACTTGGGATCAGTTTCCACTAGCTTATGATGGACTATGTAAATATTGATGTTCTGTGTTGTTTTATTTAGGTTCTTTTACTTTTCATTTTTATTAAAGTATAATCAATGTAGTGGGTTAGGAGAATGAAATATAAAAGTTTGACTTTTCTGAAAGAACGTTTGTGATTGCTACACTAGATGAGAATGGGAAAACGTTTATTTAAAACTACCTACTGTAAGTATTATATTTTACATGTTATGACTTCAGTGAAACGTAAGGTAAATCATACTATATTATTGAAATCTTGCCAGAAAGTAAACATGTTCTCCAAAAACCATTTTGTTCGTTTTAATGCAACTTTTTATGATACCTAAAATAAATAAATAATTCCAATGAAATGTTTTATACAAATTCACTTATGACTTAATTTCAGAATTATCATATTCTAAAGGTTATTGCTATTTGCGAATCATGATATTGACTAGGCAGCTTTCCAAACAACACAATTTTTCCTCCCGGCCAACTCGCACAAAATGGCCGCCTCTTCAACCCAGCGGCACACACCAGGGGCGCTGGTGTTTTAACCCGTGCCTGCGCTAGGCATGGGCAGACCGGGCGATCGCGTGGGGCCCCGCAAGTCAAGGGGCCACATGATTGGAAAAAATAGTACAAAATCGAAAAAGAAATTAGAACTCGACAAAATCGTTAATTTTATAAGTCGCGGTACAATAGTCTGGCATTTCATAATATTGGCAATTATTTTTTTACATGATAGAGTTAATTATAGTCATTGCTTACTAGGTAGGAATCTTTGAAATGAATCAAATGACGCCAATACGAAAATGGTTCTACTAAACTTCTCATTTATTGTTTCGTGTATTTAACAATAAGTGATTTTATTAAACACTAAACATACCAATTATTTAGCGTAATTTATATAATTTCTTGAAACAACTTTCACACTTTCAATTGAGGGGAGGGGGCAACATTTCCCGGGGCTAAAATTGTCTAACTCTGGCACTGCTTGGCAGCTTTCCGAACAATAGAATTTTTCCTCCCGGCCAACCCACTCAAAATGGCCGGCGCTCCAGCTCAGCGGCGCACACCAGGGGCGCTGGTGTTTTAACGTTGTCATTCTCGGCTGGGAGGGCGCGTTTAGTGAAATCGGCTCCAAGAACGGCTTGTGCCAACACGAACCGCGATGTGGAACAACGCAATACGCCCTGGAAACAAAATCGCGACCCGCGCGCTCCCTGCCGCGCGATCGGGCGGCTCTCGCAAATTGGCGAAATTACCGCCTGCGCCGACGGCCTGGCGCGTTTTAAATTGGCGCGTCGCGTCGCGTCGCGTCGCTTCGCGCTGTTTTCGCAGACAGTTGGACCCAGCGAGTAGAAAATGGGTGATGACTGATCCCGAGAGCGTTTTTTTAAGGTAAGATCAAATTACCATTTAATCAATTAAATAAACAATGATTCCTGTCATAATTTTATTTTTTACTTTCTCGTACACATACGTATACACGGGAGTAATATACCTAGTATAGAGAAAGTTATGTAATGCTGCGGAAAATCGATTTCGAGATTTTAACGGAAATACACGTTTTGGGGTCCCTTGAAACCAAAAAAGTGTTTTTTTTCAAAACGTCCGTCCGTACGTCCGTCTGTCTGTCTGTCTGTCCGTCTGTCTGTCCGTCTGTCTGTCCGTCTGTCTGTCCGTCTGTGTCCGTCTGTCTGTCCGTCTGTCTGTCCGTCTGTCCGTCTGTCCGTCTGTCCGTCTGTCCGTCTGTCCGTCTGTCCGTCTGTCCGTCTGTCCGTCTGTCCGTCTGTCCGTCTGTCCGTCTGTCCGTCTGTCCGTCTGTCCGTCTGTCCGTCTGTCCGTCTGTCCGTCTGCCCGTCTGTCCGTCTGTCCGTCTGTCCGTCTGTCCGTCTGTCCGTCTGTCCGTCTGTCCGTCTGTCCGTCTGTCCGTCTGTCCGTCTGTCCGTCTGTCCGTCTGTCCGTCTGTCCGTCTGTCCGTCTGTCTGTCTGTCTGTCCGTCTGTCAGTCCGTCTGTCTGTGAACACTACTAGCGCCTAAACCATGCGTACTATCTTTTCCAAATTGAAGAAACCCCTGTCAATCTGGCACTAGTTGAAGCTTTGAAATTTTGAAAAACAGTCTGGTATTCCCGAGAACTGGTCGTTAAGTTATATGAAAGCTATTGAAACAGTGGCGAGGCATTTTTGGTTGTAATTTTATTTCACTAAAATGTTGATTTTCTTTGTGTTTTGAATTAAATATAGTTCTTTTCCGATTATGAAATTTTTTCCTGTCTAATAGTGGTATTATTATTTTGTAAGAGAATGTTTAACAATGGATTTGACAATGAATTTGTAGCAATGCATGTGAATTGAGTAGTATTTACACAGCCAAGTTCTCCAATAATGAGTTGTTTTAACCATGCCATTTCGTGTATTATGTAAGTTTAAAAACTCAAAAAATCAGTTATGTTCACAATTGCCTTTAAACAGAAAGAACCATTTTAAAGCTTACTGCTAGACAAGTCATGTTGGAGCACAGTGGCCGCTGATACAGTGTTACCAAACTATTAGTGAAATAACTTTTGACTTGTTAATTGTGGCGAAAGTAATTATTTTGCGCACAACTTGTAGCCAATTCAGGAAATTAAAACAATCCTTGGTACAACAGATATTTCTGTACCCAGTTTGAGTTTCAACTAATCAGAGTCCGACAAAATATTGCCTCCTGAAAATTATTATAGTGATGGGCTGCTTAAATATTTGATGATACGTCTTTCCAATGAATGATAATTTTGTTTTGGACATTAGACCGACTGAGTTTAGCTCAGTTCCAGCATTGTCGCTGACTTTACAGCGACAAACTGTGAGGTCCTCGGGTTCGAGGTCCGACGGTAGCGTATTTTGGATAGTAGCTACCTAGATAGGTCCAAATCAGTCGCTGTAAGAATTCCAGCGGTCGTCTGCTCTGAGCGGTAGATTTCTGTTTTTTTTTTTCGATCAATAGCAGGCGTATACCGGAGTGGTACCTTAACCTCTCAACGCCGTTGAGGAGAAGCTGAAAGCTGAAGAGCGAGCAAGTACTCAACTGTAATGAACAATTCTTTTAAGGTAAAAAAAGAAGAAAGAAAAAGGTTTAATAAAGAAAGGTGTGTTCAGAGCAATGACCAGTAAGTTTCCGTTTAAATAATTCGTGCTAATGAGATCTATTTTTTTTGTTTCTTCATACTTATTAAAATGAATGCTTTGTGAGTAAATATTTTATGCTTCTGCGTAATTAGTGTGTATTTTGTATTTAATTTGTATGCTTTAACCGTCTATTGCGTGCTGCGCATTTTTGTGTCCTTATTGAGTAGCATGCTGTCAACTGATAGAGCTAATTATACGATGCTGATAAGATTAAATTGATAAGAGATTTGTGGTGGTGAGAAAATATCAACATATTTACACAGCCGGGGGTACCAACTATATAAAAAAAACTACTTACCTGCTGGCCATTCAGAAGCTTAGTAGATCAACCGGACTGTAGGAATATTCACGAACACGAGAGAGCGGTGATAGGTGATAGCGGCCAATGGGAGCTGCACGAGGCCTCCGAGAGTGCCCGCTAATTGCAGCCCCGGCCAGAGGCGTAGACAGCGACGGGCAGGAGGTGGAGTGGGCGAGTGACGCCAATGCGCCCCTAGCGGGTAATCTGGCGTTGTTCTTGCGCCGCTGGCGCTGTTTCCAAACACAGAACAAAGAGGAGGCGGCAACGGAGCAAGCACTCGCTCTGCCTGGCTGCGCGGCAATCAGCCCAAGCGGACCGCCAATACAAAATACTAAAACGCTATACCATGGACGCAGCCAAGCGGTGGCAAGAGACCATTGTTCCCAACAGAAATGCATTTCGGAGGGCCATCATTATATACCTGTAGTACTTTTATTACTTTATTTATTTATTTATTAAAAATTTTCAAAGAACTTAACGTTAGTATTCGTAAAATACGAGAATTATTGAAAAAAAAGCACCCACTTCCTATAAATAATTATAGATTGGAATATTCTACTAATTTGCCATTTTTGCCCTAATATTACTCGGGTTATATTTTTTGTAATTTTCCAGTGATATCGAAATGATTGTATTGATGATAATGTAATAAATGATAGTCTCACCTCAACCTTTCGTCAAAAATACTATAACATTGAAATAGACTTATTAAAAAGTATTGTTAACGATTAGGTCTTGTTGCTCTTTAATGCATACATATTATATTTTACCTCCTTTTATTTTCGACTTACAGGCAGACAGACGGAGAGGCGGAGAGGTACACGGAGAGGCAGACAGACTTTTTTCCGTCAATCGATTTTTTGTTATTACCCATAAAACACAAGATACAAAACATTATGACCCACAAAACATTCATTCTGACTACACCAGATGTTAAAGGATTTTTTTCTATATTTAACAACAGGATTTATCCACTTTTTTTGTTACCAGTTCCCGGCAATAAGCGTTTTTCTACCGAAAATTCGCCCTTTTCCGACGATGGGTTACATGACTTTCTCTTCTTGCAAAGTATCTTCGTAAAGGCGAGAAATTAAAAACGCAAAAAACTATATCTTTCCTAGTTTTGTTAATGTTCTTTTGTTCCAAGAAAGAGCTAAAATAAAATGTTTAGAACCTTTTTATTGCCATTTACTTCACACTCCTTAATCACTCAATGTTTTTTATTAAATTTTCTTGAGATGATTATGATACCTCTTGTTTGAGAATTCAATTTACGAACAATATATTTACAGAATAATAAAAAGTATTATTCATTTCAAATATAATATTGAATGCAGACAGTATCAAATATTAATGAAAAACGTCTCAATGGTGTTTACTGCTAACTAGCATTGGCTTGATGTCTTCATGCAGTGACTATTGCGTTAGATTTTAATTTCATTTACAACAAACCTTGAAATTAGTAATTTTTAACGTTAAAAACATTGATGATAACAAATTCAATTTTGAAATACAAAGCACATCGCAAACTATATTTCAAAATATGATAAAACCTCATACCTAATCGATAACAATCGATCACGATTATAATCGAAGTTATATTTTTTCAAAATTGTTTCAACTAGCCCCAACTAACCCATTAAGAAAAAGCTTTGCCCTTGGCTAATCACTAATATTCTGATTGAATAGAAATTCAATTTTCTTAAGATATCTCGTTCGTTTTATGAAATTCTGATTTTAAGGTTTCGTTAAGGATTTTAAGGTTTCGACCAATATATTAAATTAATATATTGATATGGTATATTGAATGTAAAAATCGAGTCAGTTCTGCCAATAATCAAACGAAGACGAGTAGAAACCTTATGAGATTCCCTAATGATTATTCAGTTGAATAAATTTCCCATTAATAGAAAACCGAAAATGAAAATCAAACTAATTTTCCTCGTTAAGATAATTGTGATGCGTTCTTTAATACAGCGTTCTTTTTCTATTCCAAAATATTCGTTTTAATCTGGTTCTTTTCAGCCAACCTTTGGGATGGATGTGATGACAGAGGATGGGGCGTGAGCTTTTGACAAATGAAAAGTCAAATGGTGCATGAAAGCGTTTTCATTCACCTACCCTTTAATTGTCTCTGGTCATTGACGATTCTCCGTATGTAATTATAGGCAATGACGCTTAAAATAACAGCAGGTTCAGCTACATAGTTGCTATCCTCTCCCAAATCGTTGCTGACAGTGCAACGGCAGTATTCACTGGTAATATCAGATCAATGCTTTGAGTAACGCGATATAGTCTATTGATTGAAATCGCTTGTTTTAAATGTAACAGAGATGTGGGAAAGTCCATAAATTCTTTTAATTCGGTATGTTTGCTGCTTTACTAAACTTCAAGATATTCATGTAGTTGGTTGGTTGGTTGTTAGCGATTCCGGGCGCGTCAACAGCTTAGGTCATTAGTCCTCCAAGTGTAGTGCATGTTTTTCTCGGGAGATGGCGGTGATCTTCCCTCGCTGGATGGTGATAACCGGCGCCGACCTACCGCCGGCTAGCAGGGTTTCCCCCTAACCAGGACTCTCCCACCAGCGGGGCACCGCCCCCAGCCGGGACAAGCTCCCGACCAGTTTCACGGAATATGTGGTAGAATAGTGCATGTTAGTGTAACTGTTTGTGTAATGGGAGGGGATGGGACAAGGAAGAGGAAGGATCGCGCGCGGTCCGTGGCCCGTTTCTTAGGGTACTGCTCCGGCATTCGCCTGGTGTTGACCGGAGAAACCACGGAAAACTACCGATCAAAGCAGCCGGTCGTTAGAATTCACCTCTAGACAGAGGCTGAACCGAACAGACGCTAGCTAGGAATCTAGTATAGAAAATCCTGCCATCGTGGGGCCCAGAGGCATTGCAGTGACATCACATGCCCTGAGCGACCTAAAACGATTTGTGTTTTGGAGGTTCTCTTAATTCTCGCCCTCACCTTGGTGGTGACCGAAGGCCCGGATTGGAGTTGGCGAGTGGCGCTGGGGGGCTCCCAGCAACAGGTCGTGCGTCGGACGGAGTCGGCCGCCCCGCCCCCTCCGCCGTGCCAGGCGTCAAGTGCCCGGCCGTCGGCGGCTTTATGGCCGCCTGTAATTGAAAGGTTGGGCGGCGGCGCGGGGCGGCGCGGCGCACGGCGACGCCTCTTGGTCACGGCGCCGCCGCGTCGGCCCACGTTACGGCCTACCGCCTCCCCGGCAACGGCTTACTCCGCGCCCGGAACCGCTCTACCTGCGCGGAAGGGCCCGGGCCATGTGCCCTGGGTCCTGGATCGCCCGAACACCCGCAGCATCCCGTGGCCACCTTTTCCTAAGCCTTTTACCTCACCCCCCACCTGGAGAGGCAGCTCAGGGTATCAGCTCATGTCACTGCAGTGTCTCTGGCCAGGAAGTCCTAGGTTCGAGTCCCGACGGTGAAAGGATTTTCTACACTAGCTTGTCAGCTAGGTCGAATTCAAACGCTGCCTAAAGGAGAATTCTTGTGCCAGGCTGCTCTGATCAATGGTTTTCCTTGGTTTGTCCGATCGATTAACAACAGGCAAATGTGCGAGCAGTACCCTAACAAACAGGCCACAGACCGCGGGCGATCATTCCTTCAGCTTCCTCGTCCTGTCCTCAGCCCTTACTTACAAACACAATTTACTTGCACTTCATTACTTCAAATGCGGAGACCGGTCGGGGGCTTAGAGCTTGTCTCGGCCGCGGCGGTGTCCCGCTAGTGGGAGATACCTGGTTGGGAAAAGAACCCTTCAGCTGACAGCGCCTCTGACCGGAAGGTCCTAGGTTCGAGTCCTGGCGGCGGCAGAATTTTCGACACTAGATTTCAGCTAGGTCGAATTCAGTCGCTGTCGAGAGGAGAAATCTAGCGGCCGGCTGCTCTGATCGGTAGTTTTCCGTGGTTTCTCCGATCAACGCCAAGCAAATGCTGGAGCAGTACCCTACCAAACGGGCCACGGACCGCGCGCGATCTTTCGTTCCTTTTCCTTGCCCTATTCTCTCCCCTTACACACACACACACTTACACTAACATGCACTGCCCTACCACATCCGGGAGACCTGTCGTGAGCTTAGTGCTTGTCCCGGCTAGGGCGGTGCCCATATGGTGGGAGAGTCCTGGTTTGAGGGAAACCCTACTAGCCGACGGTAGGTCGGCGCTGGATATCGCCATCTTGCGGGGGAAGATCATCGCCATCTTCCGAGAAAAAACATGCATTACACATACGGGACTAATGACCAAAGCAGTTGACGCGCCCGGAAACACGAGAGAATCAATCAAAATTCAGTCGACAGGTGGGTCGACGCCGTATCTATCATCCAGCAGGAGATCACCGTCACCTATTGTGGGAAAACATACACTAGACTTCCGGGAATAATTAACTTGGCAGTTGACGCGCCCGAAATCAACAATCAATCAATAGTTTAACTTTCCTTCCTAAGAACACATATCCGGATTGCACCCGTTCAGTTGTCCTCGTTAGTGGTTTCATCCTTACCATAGTCTGCTTAATATTATAGTGATCGATTATAATTGATCCAGTTCTGAAGAAATATTTGCACGACCTTTCAGACCATTGCCAATGCTTTAAAAAACACTGCTTAAAAGTTTGCCGAAACAAAATTTGAAATCTCTTATCATGAGCATCTTACCCTGCTGACTTCATTCCAAAGATTCTTCCATATTAACCTATATTTGAGTTTTTCTCTGAACTAGTGCGAGAACATGTATTTGCGCTATTTATGAATAGAAACTTAACAAACATTTTTACACCTTCCGAAACATCGAATGGACTAACCGGGATGCAGTCTGGCTATGCCTTTTCAGTTAATGAAAATTGATTGGGTATTAGCTAAGAAGCGGAGGTGATGTGACCGTGTTTTGAACGTGGCGCGCGCGCAGCGATACACGCGCGCCAACGAGCTCGCTGGTGCGGAGCGCAGCCAGCGAGACGGAGCCTCGAGGCGAGGCTATCCAGGGCCTCGCCTCCCCTACACAAGGGGTGCGGGCGCTATCTCGTTGATTGATTGATTGATTTTTTCGTGTTTCCGGGCACGTCAACTACTTCGGTCATTAGTCCCTTTAGTGTAGTGCATGTAATTTTTCTCGGGAATGGCGGTGATCTTCCCCCGCTGGATAGGGGGATCCGGCGCCGACCTACCGTCGGCTAGTGGGGTTTCCCCCTAACCAGGACTCTCCCACCAACGGGGCACCGCCCCAGCCGGGACAAGCTCTAAGCTCCCGACCGGTCTCCCGGAATATGAGGTAGTTTAGTGCATGTTAGTGTAAGTGTGTGTGTGTAAAGGGAGAGGATAGGACAAGGAAGAGGAAGGAGAGATCGCGCGCGGTCCGTGGCCCGTTTGGTAGGGTACTACTCCGGCATTCGCCTGGTGTTGATCGGAGGAACCACGGAAAACTACCGATCAGAGCAGCCGGCCGCAAGAATTCTCTTCCAGACAGCAGCTGAATTCGACCTAGCTGAAAAGCTAGTGTCGAAAATCCTGCCGCCGTGGGGAGTGGGAACCTAGGACCTCCCGGTTAGAGGCGCTGCAGTGACATCAGTTGATGCACTGAGCTACCGCTACCGGTGCGCCATCTCGTGGCTAGTTGGAACGTCGGCAGTCAGCTAGTCCAGCAGCCTGCACGCGCTGCACGAGAGAAGTGCGACCCAGGGGCGCCCGGGAGCCGGGCGAGAGGCGTCGGTGATCGCCATAGCCGGCTGCGCGTGGGCCGAGATGGCAAGGGAGACTCACCGCCACGCCTATCCCCGGCATCGTAGCGAGGCGGCACGACATCCTGGCTGGGAGCGGCCGAGATTGTTCTACGCCCAGTCCGAGCACAGGGAGAGCAAAGGGTAGAGGCGACCCGCCACTTGGAGAGATGGCAGATATGAAATGTAATCTAAGAGAGAATAGAGCATTGTTTAGATAGATAGATAGATAGATTTATTAAAGTTCGCTTTGAGCTAATGCTCGGTGGCAAACATGATTACAACTATATATACGACAATTACAAACTATTACGAATATTTACAAATATAATTACTATTAGAATTAGAGATTGATTTTGAGTTATCTGTAAGTTGATTTATAAACTTTTCTAACACTTCACTCCACTTCACTTCACTGTATAAGGGACATGACCATATTATTATTATTATTATTATTATTATTATTATTATTATTATTATTATTATTATTATTATTATTATTAATAATAATAATAATAATAATAATAACGATTATAAAAATATAACTAATAATAACAATAACTTAAAAGTTACATCAAAACCAGTAAGTGTTAATAATTATGATATCAATAATAATAATAATAATAATAATAATAATAATAACAACAATAGTAATAATAATAATAATGATAAAAGTCTCAGTATGATGACCTACATAGAATTAAGTATATTTTTAAATTTCACTACATTAGAAGTTTAAGTTGATGTTGAACTTTCATTTCGTGAATACAACAAAAAGAAATTGACTGCGGGATGCAGTCGGACGTGCCTCAGTTGCGGCGTGCTTGATTCAACGGCATAAGATAACAGAGTTTCTACATTGTTTTTTCCTGCGGATAAAGATATAGTGCTTCCATTTCATCTCGGCAGATTGGTTGGTTGGTTTGTTAGTGATTCCGAGCTGTCACTAGCTTACGTCGTTAGTCCTGTAACTATAGTACATGTTTTCCCTCGGGAGATGGCGGTGATCGTCCCCACTGGATGGCGAAAACCGGCGCCAACCTACCGTAGTCTAGCGGGGTTTTCCCTGAACCAGGTATCTTCCACCAGCGGGGCATCGCCCCAGCCAGGATAAGCTCTAAGCTCCCGACAGGTGCCCCGGCATGTGTGGTAGTGTAGTGCATGTTAGTGTGTGTATGTGTAAAGGAGAGGATGAACAAGTAAGAGGTAGGAAAGATCGCGCGCGGTTCGTGGCCCGTTTCTTGGGGGTACTGCTCCGGCATTCGCCTGGTGTTGATCGGACAAACTACTTATCAGAGCAGTCAACTTTCATGTTTTGCAAATTTTACTAATTTACAATTGCTCATTACCAAAGTGATAACGAGGGCCAGAATAATTACATTTAATGTCTCAAAATATTTCAAAATCATTTCCATAGTCGATCTCTTGAGATTAATTTTTATACAAATCTGAATCGTGACTTTTTTCAGACAACTTCGAAGATTTTTAAAATGTTATGTGACTGACCAGATGTGTTCTCTATCAGTGTCCAAATTCTGTCCCGCCAATTATGTTAAAGGAATGGTTTATTGTAAAAATATTTATTTTGTATTTTCGCACATATTTTCTTTCGTTGACGTATTACGACGTTTTTATATAAAATTTCTAAAATCGAATTAAGAACTCATGATGAAATAAAGACTACAAAACTGGATTTAATAATATTTGTTATATGTGCTGGAATTGATAACATATTTAACTGCCATATAACGTACGATCATTTGCAGCAATATATTATTATTATTATTATTACTATTATTATTATTATTATTGTCCTATGTTCAGTATTATGTTTAAATGAAGATTTAAATAACTCGGTTTCCTTTATTAAATGAGTAGTCATATGTTCTTTAATTTTTAGTTTTTAATATATCACTTTTACAAATCATTAATATGTATTTTTTCTGATTCACTGAAGACATTAACATTTACGGAGAATTTCAACATTTCAAACGTTAAAAAAATATTCACAACTTTCAGATTACCAGCAATTAATCTTAAATAATTATCTTCTCATATATTTCTCTCCATACAATGAACTCTCACTTTTTGAACTTACGTAGTTTCCACATATTATAGTATGGTACGTATCTTTAACAACATTTGAAAATATATCACTCAGTATCACCTAGAATGCCTTAAAATTCTATTTGAAGAATTCCTTGTTAAAATATCTCTGAATGAAATGAAAATAATCATGTAAATCGTTATATTATACTTCCATTTCTTGAATTTATATTCTGAATTTCATTTTACGATCTGAAAGATTTTCTCGTTTTCACAACTCATGTTGCTACCATTGCCGAAGCTCTTTTCTTTTAAAAACTCGTCCAGAAGGACTTTAATTAGGTATACGTTTTTGCCAATAATTGCGTTTCGCCGTGCAGCGGCGGGCGCGGGGCTCGGCCGCTGGCTGCCCTGTGGAACACCCCACCGCGCCGGCGGCGGCAGCAAGTGCATCGCGGGGCTTGGCCAGGGCCCCGCCCCACCGCCCGGCTGCTATTAAAATTCTGCTCCTCTCCCGCAGCCTTCATTAGAGAGATAATTGTGCTTGAGATAATTTCGAGTCATCCTCCAACGAGTGTCTGGGGATTACGGCAATGAATTCATTATAGTTTTATCTGGTCGAGTATTACATTTTTCCCTCCCCTCCTCGCTACATAATTCAGCAGATTATCTATACTCAACCGTATTAAATTATGAAAATGAGGTTTTGGTATTGTGGCTTTTTAGGTTAATACAATGTGCTGCTGACGAAATTACATTCAGTGTAAAACCGAAGGAAACATTGGTATGGCTTATGTAGAATTCGCATTATTAAACAAAAACCTAATAGGCTTATTACTCGTGCATTGAGTATGCGCTTTTGTTTGCTGGAAGAGGACATGCAGCGCACATCTTCCAAATTAATGTTTATTGTGCGCTTCGTAATTGTTCGTTTCACTGAGAATTCTATTGGTAAAAAACGCTGTGCGTGACCCGACGAGAACCCGATAACAAAAGTACCGACTGTGTTTCGGTCGTGCAAAAAAATCCGCAAATATTAATCTAAAAATAATCATCCTTGTATTCAAGTTCAATATCGAGCTGCGGCAAACCGCTGCAGGATTTTGAGGTAAGTGAAGTCAATGAACTGTGGACCACGAACGTATTGACTGGAAATAGACGAAGGGAAAAACAAGGAGAAAATTGTATAGACTTTTTTAAATTTTCACAGATATTACCCAAACATCCAGTGCGTTTTTTATTATTAATTCTCATTACTGTAATTTACAATTAAAGAACAGGACAATTTCCTGATTTCAATTCATGGGGATTCCCTTCGTTTTCTTTGTCAGACATTTTTGTGTTCGCCATTTGCTTTCTGGTCAACTTTTTTCACTTTTTTTCTTAAGAGACCAATGCAAAATGTTCTGTGAATAATTCTCCTTACAAGCTTTTTATAAAAATAATAAGAGTGTTTCACAAAATGGATCATAATTAAATAAAATTAATTTGTATTGTATTGAAAAGAGCTAATGAGCAAATGCATTACATAATGAATATACAATTAATTTATGCAGAACTAAAATGTGTTAATAATAGAGCCATTATCATGAGTGCAAAAGCAATACATTAATTTAATTAAAACCAAAGCATATGGAATTATCCATACATATTGTTTTATCATACAATTTATACTTTATTTGATCAGAAGATATGGCATTTTTAATGAGGAACTATCGGTTACTATAGTTTATCATGAAAAATGTTCTATCTTCAGAGATTTTTGAATTAATCAATATCATTAGGGTTCCTATTTTTCTCTTTGAAACATATCTCATAACATTTTTACTTTCTCACCTTACTACGAAGTTACGCAATAAAGAGAAAATGAAATGCTACGTCAAAATATTGATGATTTTTCGAAAGAAACTCTCCCATTGTAGGCCGCTGGTATGGAAAAAATAATAAATCTTGTTCCTACGTGTAGTAAATTACTCCATTAACACATTAGGTAGTCAGAATGCATGTACGTGATGCGGAAAATATTGGTTGAGTGCAAAACCTGTCCCTCTGTCCTTTTCTGCCTGTACATTTGTTGTCAACGCTAAACCGTTCCTAAATTTTCTTCAAAATTGAAATTCCTGAAAAAATGAAAATTCAAGGCCCTGCGAATTTTACATAGGTATTCAAATTCTGGAGGTGCTTTACCTAAAACCTTAACAATATTTGCAAAACCTCCCGGAAATGGCTCCATGTTTTCTTCTTAAACTTTTTCCTCGGATAGTCAAAGACGTGCAAAAAATATATTAGGTATCATATTCATTGAAATCGGTATTTCCAGAACTTGCCATAGTTAATTTTTTCTGTGGCTTCCTAAAACTGGAATATTGAAGATATAGGTTTTTGTTCTGAATGAATTCGGAGCAGTACCTTAAAAAAGTGCCAAGGACCGCGCGCGATCTTTCCTACCTCTTCCTTGTCCTATCCTCACCCCTCACTTGCAGACACACACGAACATGCACTACACTATCGCACATGCCGGGAGACCGGTCGAGAGATTAGAACTTGTTTCGGCTGAGGCGCTGCCCCGCTGATGGGAGATACCTGGTTGGGGAAAACTTCGCTAGCTGACGGTAGGTCGGCGCCGGATCTACCCATCCAGCGGGGGAAGATCACCGCCACCTCCAGATGAAAAACATGCCCTACACTCACGGGCCTAATGAGTGTTGACGAGCCCGCAAACACTAACAACCAACCAAAATATAACGTTCTAAGCCAAATCTGCGTGTTTCTTGTGGCCGTGCCACCTGCATTCTCTCCGTCCCCGTCAATACAACGAACGCGATGACTTGATATTGGTGAACGACGACGTGGCTTAGAGAAACCACGGAAAACTACGGACCAGAGCAGCCGGCAGCTAGAATTCTCGTCCAGTTAGCGGCTGAATTCGATACAGCTGTTTTCGAAAACTCGCCAGCACCGGTACTCGAACCCTAGTCCTCCAATCAGTCACTGCACAGACAGTGGCAATGAGGTTAACTCTGAGCTAAATTCATCTGGTACATTAAAAAATGGCAGTATTCGCGAAATGAAGTGCAATTTATCACTTTTTGTCAAAAAGACGGTTCCAAATATTAATTTTAAACTTTTTACAGGAATAGCAGTAAATTTCCGAATAACGTGACATAAACCACATTCTGAAGTATTTTTTGATTTTTTAAAAATTTCACTAATGTAATTTTTTGGAATATCTCTCATGTCGGAATATTTGCATAATGGGCATTTTATACATGAGTGCATTTGGAGTGCAAGTGCGTCAAACGATTGTGGATGAAGTTTCTCGAAATCTCATAAACGATGATATCTATATATATAAAAGAAAGTCGTGTTAGTTACACTATTTATAACTCAAGAACGGCTGTACCGATTTGGCTGAAAATTGGTGAGCAGGAAGCTTAGAGCCAGGAGACGGACATAGGATATTGTTTATCCCGTTCGACAGCGTTCCTGTGTGAGAACGCACGTTTTTGCACGTACGCAGTGTAACAAGGATAGTACAGTTTCTCACAGTGAGTGCGACGCGAGAAAAAGATGGGACCGGCTGTTAAGGCGGAACAGAGTTCGCCGGGTCAGCTAGTATTCAATAAATGATAACTAGCATACGCGTGCGAAAACTCTCGCATGTTAAATTCCACCCTTTTCCCTTTTCTTTCCCATATTAAGAGAGGAAGGTGTTAACGAAATGTGTTTGTTTGTTTTTTTAAAAAAATAGAAAAGTAGCTTCCAATGTACTTATAAAATGTAAAATAAAAATAAAGAACAATGAAATTGTTAATTGAAACAAATTTTGAAAAAAAGGTTATTTAGTATTATAGACATTTTATTGGAACAATTCACAAAACTTTCTTAAAGAATGATTTGAAGTAATTATACAAACTTCCTTGACAGATTTTTGCTTTCTTTGATGGTCCCAAAAATATTACAATACCTTTCTACTCTCGAGGAATCTACTTAAAGTTGTCCATGCGAAAATACAGAATCGAGTAGGCACAACTCTACGTTTCCGAATATTACTTCACTTGATTACCGAACTGAGAAGTACACCCGTACAATTTAATCGCCTCGAATATCTAGTAATTAGTTTCATTTCACAGTTACAGATTTTGCACGTCTCTGAATAGGTGGGATTTATATCGAGAAGCGCCGGTCCGCTAAATAAGTAGAATGTCCATGAAGTTGTCGTCCTGTAGATTATGTTGCGAGTAACTTTTTTTGTAGCCTTCGGCTTCAAACTTCCAGATATTAAGGCCCTAGAACGCTTCGTTTAGAAGTTATTCAACTAAATAAATTTTAATAATGCTGACCGAGTGTTACGTGATACTTTTGACACGAATATTTAGATTCATTTTTTCAACAAACCCTCTAAATTTTTGAAGTCAAAGTGCAAATCGTCACGCCTTCGTCAAGTTCTCTTTCTTTAGAGATCTCATTTATGAAGATCAATTGCGTGTGCGAAAATTTCATCTATACTACTGAGATACTATAGGAGAGGATTTTACATAAAATAAATAATAAAACATGAGATGAAATAGCAGCATCTGGGCAATCAAATATTGTAACAACTATATTTACACATATTTTCAATGATTAATTAATCGATGTGTTTAATAATACATTTAACATGTTTGCATGTAACATTTAGATCTTTTAGCAACCTCCTCAAAAGAGCATTTACTGTACTAAATGTTCTACGAGAATAGTCTCCTAGTTTTCGTGCAAATGCTTCAACTTGTCCAAGATATAATTTAATTTGTTGAAATTTCTAATCACTGCAGGAGAAGTGTTATTTCCCAGCTTCTTCGATGCAATATCGGGACTGAATACGCTGACTTGAAAATTCTACCTAATTACTGTTAATAAAGAAAATACTTATACAGGTAATAGAGATTCCAATCCTAACTAGATACAGTATTCACTCTTCACTGTTTACAATCACATTCATGACAACATTGTTTGTCTCTTTTTTTTAACGAAGAACATCAAAAGATGTAAGAGCTCTCTTTCCATCATAGTTTGATTTACTTTCTAAGCTCTCTGATAATGCTCTTCTCAAATTTTCTTGAGTCTTGAGCTTTTGGATTCACACGCAGAACCCCCTGGCAATTTCATGGAGATATTTTAAATTTATTTATTGAATGTTTGGAAATAACGCAGTTCAGTAACATATTACTCTTTCTTTTACGTGATTTTCCTTCTTTTATGTGCCTTTGCTGGCTTACATTATAACTTATAGTAAACATAATAGTGAACATAACACTAAATTACATTACTCGTGGTGAAGGAAACCACAAGAACTCCTACTATGAATAATTAATAGAAATAATGTTCAAGAACGCTTCGAAAAGAAATCTGTTTTTGATTCTAGTAGGGAAGTCATTTAAAGAGGCCAGATTATAGTGAACTGCTCTGTTTATGGTATTTAGGTTGGAGTAAAAATTATTGCAAAGGTGGGCAATATGTTTGATGATCGGTGATATGTTCAGTTCTTTACGAAGTTGGGAGTTTGAGATGAATTGATTCCTCTACTCCATTCCACCAGAACGTTTTAGTCTTCGCTTTCCCCTTCTCTTCGCCTATCACAGCATTTGAAGTCGATCACATCCCTGGAGGGCATCGAACAAGAGCGAAATCGTTAAATGAGTCCGATAAACCGATATGTTTACCGACGAGAAGTAAGGAACTAAAAGGAGTAAATGAATTATCAAACTCAAACATATACTGAAATCCATTGTTTGTTTTCTTTCAATCTAAGTTCTAGATCAAATTCGGAGAAATGTAACTATCATGATATAAAAAGTATTTCTTCAATCGTAAATACAAAACATGAACACAATGTTAAATGTTAAATTTGTGTTATAAGTTACAATGTAAGCCAGCAGAAGCACATGAAATAGTAATATGTTACTGAATTCTGTAATTTCCAAACATTCAATAAATAAATTACCTAATAAAAAAAGAGGAAGCAATGCTTTTCGAAAGAAAGCGAAATTGTGAAATCTATTTTGATGTTTGCCCTATTTTGTACGTTTTCTCAAATATAATAATGTTACGTCACTAAGAGTCTCGGATGAGTTCCGAAACGAGTCATATGCCTACTCAAAACATTCCTGGCAAATAAAGCGTCCATTTAAAACTACTTGAAAACACTCCAGCGACCCTGGCGAGGAGGTCCTAGGGTTTGAGTCCCGGTGATCTGGTCTCAAACCTTTCGTAATTCTGAAAGGTTCCTTTGTGATCTCTTTCCCCACTTTAATCAAACATTCCGATGATTTATATATATTAAATATACTTCTCACGTATATTTTGTTAATTGTACTTTGATACAATACTTCAAATAATTTCTTATGTGGGACGATGTCGTATGCTTTTTCTAGATCAATAAACACTAAGTGGCTATTCATATTTTTTTCCAATCTCTTTCGAACCATCTGTCTTCAAGAAAAAATGTTGTCATTGCATGACCTCCCATTACAGAAGCCGCTTTGTTCTTCCATATCAATTATAGTCTCCTCTATTCTTGATTTCAGAATTCGACCATACAGCTTACCAATAGAGCATATAACACTTATTCCACGATAGTTGCCACATAGTTTCTTACTCCCTTTGTTATGAATAGGACTGAGGTATGCTATGTTCCATTCACATGGAACTTCTTCACCGCCGAGCATACATTTATTGAACAGTTTGCTCAGCCACTACAATAACAAGCCAACTACAAATAAACTACAATTTGTAGAGGAAGGGAATTCAGAATGCGTCTATCAAGCTATAAAATATTGCATTCAACAAGCAGCTTATGAAGCTCTCGGCGAACAAGAGGCCAACAAAATTAAGTCTTTATGGCCTTCTAGGATAAGCTCAAATAACTTATTTTATAACACAACAGTTTCAATTCTATACATCAATGACAATTGTATGATGGTAAAATACATCAATGATAATTGTTTCAGAAAGAGTTAGAGATTACATTACTCTAATATGATTAAAATTGTTCAAAACTATTTCGATACAAAATGTAAATTGTTGTATTCATTTAGTAGTAAATAACCTAGATGTTGTTTAAACTTAAAATAAAAATTAATAAAAAATTGAATTAGCATCAGTGGTGCAGCAACGGGAGTGTCATTGAGCGTCTCCCCTCCCCTCAAGCTTATGACACACAATCATAATTATATATTTTTAATGGCGCAACTAGGGAGGGAGTTCATAGGAATTCAACTCTCCCTGCCTAGACAATGGAAGAACAAAGTTTAATTACTCAATTGATAATTAGGAGTTAAGTGGTCAAAGCGACTGAGAGTAAAGCAGGAGGCAGGGAGTGATTCCTGGATGTCTGAATCAATTGTCGAAACATGGACAATGTGTATAAAATATTTGTACATTTAAGACCTACACCGAAGAACCTTGAAGTAGAATTTTAAATACACTCATTATGTATATTCATTGTTACTATCAATGAGTTAAACTTTACGAAGAAATTTGTTCACAATACAATTAAATTATTATAAAATATACTTCATTTCATTTATTTAATGTCCGTCAAATATAGATGTCTAAATAAAGGTTGAATGGTTTGTGTAAACACTTTAAAAAGTAAACTAATGTAATAGTATTTCTCATTAATTCCAGAAATATTGAAAGATGAATATGAAATAACAAACAACAAACTATTATTAATAATTTCTGTCAACATAGCTTTCCACAATGTTGTATAAGAATACACAGCCAAGTGATTTTTCTCAAATGAGAATTTGAGATACTGAATGAATAACATAGTGTTTGAATTCATATTCATTCATTTTGAAATACCTGCGATTGACATTTACCTCTATATTTTAAATACTTTATCTCAACACTTTCTTCTTTACAATACTCAGCGTAACATTTCATCCTCATAGATTTCTTGATGCCTGTAATTTACTTTCCTTTTACGCAGCAAACGCCTAGCCATCTCAGGATATTTTTTTGTCAATGTTGCATACATTGTTGCTATTCTAGGGTTGTCAGAAATGTTTTCAGAATAGAGTGATCCTTGGGGGGGGGGGGTGATCTTTGAATAAGAATCATACATTTTTGAATAATTAATATATACTGTGACTGTACTTACCTCATTTCCCTAAATTAGGGATACAAATTGGTCGAGCAAGTACTGCCAACATATTAAAATTTTGAAAGCAAGATATGCTGTTGTCAGAAATGATTAAAGGACAAGGGATCATTCTAGGGGGGAGCGCCTTAATCAGGAAGATGCTGGCATCGGATTTTCCTACTTTTCTCATGCAATTCATTAACCGCAAATTTACCCCTTTATAATCATTCATTTATTCATAGAAAAACAAAGACAATAAATTAACATCTTTTCTCATCAATGTTATTGGAACATATTGAACCATCTGGGAGCTCCCACACTCAAATACATAATGACATATCAATATTCTATTACCCATTAATTCTACATTCAGTGTTGTTTTTATTAACTAACATTACACAGTTATAATCTATTCTTCCTGCTTTGTATCTTTGTGAAGGTTCATCATTATACTCTCTCCCTCATTGTACTCTCTGATCCGTACGACTGTAATAGTTCCACCCGATTTCCACGAATATTGCAAATTCCGCTACTTATCTGATGATTCCCGTGTTCCTGACGCAAAAATACAGCCGCCTCTGCTCGTGTCCTTGACGCTGCGAAGTTGATGAGACCCTCGCTCTGCCGCCGACGTGTTGTCCGCGTGGCTGCCGTGCCGAATCCAGTACTCCGCTACCTAACCATACATTTCTGAGATCGGTGAATGAATGCGGTATTCTTATGGTGGTGCTCATCAATAAGTCCACACACATTTACTTCTCGATGCTTTACGATTGCACTCCCTTGTCTTACGCACGCCGCACAGCCCGTGCACGCCATGTGCCAGCTCTCGTCACCCTCTGCTTCCGACCCGAGTCTCCTCTTACCGCTCGTGACTCGTTCACGGAATCGTTCCCCTGAACTATCGATTGCGGTCTCTTCTGCGCGCCCGATTTGAATTGTCGATCTCGGTTTTTCTGATTGACGGCTAAATGACCGTTAGGTCATATATATATATATATATATATATATATATATATATATATATATATACAATCATATTATATAATTAATATAATTTAATTATATATATAATATACTAATAGCACTATCGTCTGCTTCAATGCAAAAATTAATAATTATGCTAACATTGCAATCACCTGCTTTACTGCAAATATCTTTGGATAACATTCTTTAATTTAAAACCATTTATTATATAAGTTAATTGATCAACTATTTTCAACAATATTGCTTATTTGACTGAGCAACTTTTTCCTTATTTTGCTTTTTAAATAATTCTTTAATTTTTGTACACTTAGATGGAATGTTAAAAAATGCACAGTTGGCTTCGAACTGCCTCAACCTCCTTCTGTTGGTTTGTCTGTCCAAACATTTTTCATTATGTTGAACATTTTTTCTATGGTAGCATTGGAGACTAGGGCTGACGCACGATATTGAAATGATTTCAGTAATCTCTAACTGAAAAATTTTGCAAGAGATGACGAGCCGTTAAGTTGGAGGTAGACTTCTTTGAATGTGAACAAAATATTGACTGGGAGTTCATTTCACAATGGTGATAACATCCGAAGATATGTGACTTCTAAAATTAGTGATGCTTCATGGTCAAGATGATTGGAAAACTCAAGCTATGGAATAGTTAATTTTCAAAGTTGTACCATTTTTCTAAATACTGGAGAACTTTGTGATAAACAGAAAGCATTTCTTTTTTGAATTGCAGATGACAACATTATGGACCTGTGCAGTAGCTAGGATTGCCATCAGAGCACAGTCAGCTCTAATTGATAGTAAAAAGTTGCTATAATAAGCACTAAAAGTTCTATTAACACTGATCACTCATACAATCATTGTTTTCTTCGTTGGATAAGATATTATTGCATGTTTACTATTTTCATGTTTTTAATTAGTAAATCAGAAACTCAAGTAGTGAACAGTTCACTCAAAGAGTGAATATGTGGCAACCCTGTGCTATTCCCTCATCTTATAGCGAGGTTCACCAATTGATTTCAGTACACCGTTCATGGGAAACGACTTATCACTTTCACTCAGCTGTAAACGCTCACTGAATCATGCAAGGAGTTTCAAAGGTTAATGTTTCATTGTAGAGATTCTCAGGTTTCTGACGAAGTGAGGAAAAGTTAAGAAATCATTGTGACGGTGTATGCAACTTCAAAACAAACTCTGTATTAATAAAGTTCATATGTTACGGCCAGTATTTTCGGAAATTTCAAAACAGTACATTGAATTTATAATGACGTACGAAGGTTTATGACAGTAAAAATTTATTAATATAATTAAAACTCTCCGTCTCAATATTAAAGTTCAAAACTTATACGATATGGCCTAAATCCTTACGAAAATATTTTTGTTCTCTGCAACAGAATCTATTTAGAAAACTTATGAAGACATGTAATCGATTTTATAATCATATTCTCTAACATACATGATAAAAGACTCAAGAATGAAGAGCGCATGCAACCAAAATCGAAGCTTACTGGAAAAGCAGTAACGTTCCAGCAACACTAAAGTGATGTAAGGTGTTCGTTTCTCGCACTTACCTCGATTTCCGAATTAGAAATGAATCCATACGTTGATGCAATGACCGGCAGTAAACGAAGCCTGAAAGCCCTTCACAGATCAATTAGACTGGAAAAACAAGATATGCTGCGAAAAAGGTTTTAAAATAAATTAATTACAAAAATATTTGAAAATGTACTCGCATTCCGTATCAAAACAGTCTTCATTGCTGGTAAAAATCAACTCTAATATTCTACCACAGCCTTATGGCTGGAAATGTAACAGAAACTGGGCTCGAGACTTCAACAGAACGACGCCAACAGAAGGAAGTTCTTCAGAAGTAAAATATACTTCCTCCAATTTGCTTTTGTGTGAAATGATATGTTAAGTGAAAAAATGACAATATCACTACGAACATCTGTAAAGAATACTATCGTTGACTTGTGATTATTAATATGTCCTCTGGGATATTTATGGGCTGCTTACTAGCTTCCCGAGCTGTGGTGCCCGAGTTCGGTTCCCGGTAGAGGCAAAATATAATTGCAGCTTTCCTTTAAAATCGTCCCAGTTTCTGTGGTTGTATGACGAAGAAAAGCCCAAGCAGGCGGATCTTGTTAGTTACGATGAAGAGAATATGCCATGTTTGCCCCATGACGCTCTTACCCCCCAAGCTTGGGAATTTAACTAGGCTCAGTCAAGGGGGTCACCGGTAGCTGGCCGGCGAAGTCGGACTACCGACCCAAAACGCCAAATACATACATACATTATTAATTGTGCCCTTCACGTTCAGAGATGAAAATATGGAGTGGAGTATCTATCTTTTAATTCCAAGCATAGAAATAAATGTCTAAAACCAACTAAAACCAAAAATTAAACTTGTATTTTAGTGATCACGAAAATCTGTTTTTAAGGCATCGTTTACACACTTAAATTTACAATTAACGATTGGTTGACTCAATCGTACATGACACCCACCCGTATTTAAACCCGAATGCAGAACACTTCAGCACAGAGTAGCATTGAGGAAGACCACGACAAGATGGTCGAAAGCAGGGTTGCCATCTGTCCTCCTTTTGGAGAACATCTCCTCCCTTTTTAACATTGTCCTCCCTCCTTTTTTTAAAATTACATGGAATGTCCTACTTTTTGTTCTGTTGAATTAGAAATAATACTGGCATAATTTTAAAGTAATTAAATTAATGAACGGGACTTCAGGTCTTGAATATCTACATTTTTACTCAAATTAATGGCCGTCATAATAGATCATTAGGTTTATTGTGATATCAAACTTATTTCTGCGTATTGTTTGGTAAATAACGAAGGTGAGTGCAGGAGCGAAGTTACCCCCTCAGAAGCTTTCATTTTTAATGACGCAAAGGCTAATGTGATTTTGAAAGTCTATTATGGTTTGGAATGGTTGAGTACATTATCTGTACATCGTGGACTATAAGAAATGTAAAATGTCCTCTTTTTCATTGAAATGTCTTCCGATTAGTCGTCACAAAAATGGGACATGTTGGCGTCCCGTTTTCCTTTAAAAACACGGGACAGGGACTAAAAAAAGGACTGTCCCGAGATGTCTGGGAACTAGTGGCTCTTCTAGGAACCACTAGTTCCCGCTTCGTGCTAATATGCGGGCGACTCCACACACTCAGCATCCGCCGAGTAGGGAGCGTCTGCTCGCCCAATCTGGAGCAGATTATGTGGTCGACGAAAGTTCGCAGAATTCGGCGAGAGATCGCTCGCTACTCGCCGAATACCGAACGTGTGGAGCAGCCTTGATATTAAAACAGGGTTACCAGAAAATTTTTTCCCAGCGGAGGACATTTTACTAAAACAAAGGAGGACATTTTAATAAAAAGGAGGACATTTTAATAAAAAGGATGCCATTTTAATAAAAGGGGGGACATTTTAATTAAAAGGGGGACATTTTAATAAAAAGGAGGATATTTTAATAAAAAGGAGGACATTTTAATGAAAAGGAGAACACTTTGCATTTTTCATAGTCCACATTGTATAGACAATGTACTCAATAATTTCAAACCATAATAGTCTCTGAAAATCACATTAGACTTTGCGTCATTAAATATCAAAGAGTCTGATTGGATAGTTTCACCCTCGCACCCACTCTTGTTATCCACCAAAGAATAAGGATAAATAGTGTTTTGTATCACAAGAAACCTAATTATTATGAAGGCTATTTATTGGAGTAAAAATGTATATATTCAAGACACGAAGTTCCTTTAATTAATTGAATTATTTGAAAATTATGTCAATATTATTTTCAATTCAACTCAACAAAAAGGCAAACGTTCCGTGTTCCTTAAAAAAGGAGGGAGAACAGGAAGACAATGTTAAAAAAGGAGGACATGTCCTCCAAAAGGACACTGACGGCAATCCTGACTTGACCCCCACAAGTATATAAACCCGAGTGCAGACCTCTTCGGCGCAGAGCAGCCTTGAGAAAGACCACGACAACTCGGTACCATAGCTATCGACGTGGCCCCCGGTCAGCCAAGATTATTGCTCTGCCCGCTGAAGCCTACGCCTTCAAATTTAAAATTGTTGATGGTACTTTATCCCGATGAGTCATTGCCACAAAAACGGGACATTTTGGCGTCCCGTTTTCCTTAAAAAAATAAGGGAAAGGGACTAAAAAAAGGACTGTCCCGAGATGTCTGGGAACTAGTGGCTCTTCTAGAAACCACTAGTCTCCACTTCGTGCTAATGTGAGGGCGGCTCCACACACTCAGCATCCACTGGGTAGGGAGCGACTGATCGCCCAATCTGGAGCAGATTGTGTGCGCCACGAATGTTCGCAGAATTCGGCGAGAGATCGCTCGCTACTCGCCGAATACCGAACGTGTGGAGCAGCCTTGAGATTGTAATGCCAAGCGTTTCGTTGAAGCGATTTGCCGACTATTAATTGTAACTACTACTCTCTCTGCAGAAGCCAATTATTCGTCCTCGCTTTCTGTCGTAAATTACTATTTCGTTCAGCGCTGCCAAACGTTGTGGGAGGCCAAATCCGACCTTATCACCAATTGATAAATAGTGTTGATGCTGTGAAGATGTACAATTTAATCCTACTCTTGAGTCCAATAAAGTAGTAATTGTTAAAGAAAAAGTGAATATTACTTTAAATTTCTTGAAACCTAATTGGAGGTTGTAAGATTCCAGGCTAAATTCTTCATGTTCAGAGCAAAGGGTTCGTCTTTCGACTATTATAAACTTCAGAAATATCATTTTTCTTACTATTGTACACTAAAATTCTATATCAAAAATATACAAACAATACTCACTTTAACAAAAGAAACACCATAAACTTTTCCTCCGCATACATTGCATAATCACAACGAAATAATATGCAGAAGAATAAGAAAACATAAACGAAGTATTTAGAGAGTTATTATGTCAAATTTGATTTTCTAGTTTAGCTTTATCCTATCTACTTAACACATTGAAAATCTCAAATATATTTTTCCTATTATTTACGTAGTAAAGGTTAAAATTAATATTTACAATATAAGGATTACACATTCACATTCACCATTCGCGCAGTCTTTGAATTCGACACTGCAAATTTTACAATTTAGTCCCGGTAGTGCAGTGCATATTATAACGAGCGAGGTAGATTACCTCCCTAGTTGCAATGTAAGATCCGGCGCCGACCTGCACCATCTTGCAGGAATATCCCCATCCAGGTACCTCCGCCGGTCGGGCACCGCCCCAACCAGGACAATCGCCTCCTATATTATTTCAGTAGTACGCATTCCTTCTGCGGCTCTCACACGCAAACAATCTTTATAAATGAAATCTCTAAAGAAAGAGAATTTCACGGAGACGTGACGAATTGACTTTAACAATATGAAGAATTTGTTGAAAAAAAAATCTAAATAATCATCTCAAACGCAACCCGCAACACTCGTCCGGAGTTTTGAAACTAGATTGTTAAATAACTCCTAAACTATGCATTTTAGGGCCTTAAAAACTACAATGTTGAGGCCAAAGGTCTCAAAGCAACGTTCCCCACACGGGTGTATTTCAATCGCATAGAATATCACATCTCGGCTTGGTAATCACGTTAAATAAGAATAGTTTGTATTTTCAAGGGTGTATTGTATTGTTGTCAATTACAAGGAGACATGTAGAATAAGTGACCGAGGATAATAGGGTCTTGAAGAAAAGGATATGTTACAGGCTTAATATAGAAATGGAAAAATAGGGAAAAGGGTGGGGTTTAACATGCGAGTTCTCGCACGGGTTTGCTAGTTTCCAATAATTCAACTAGTCTCTTGATATGTGTAGTAGTGTAGTGCGAGTGTAATTTTGTATAATGATATAAGAAGGGTCATGAATGAGAAAGGAAAACTTGCACATTGTCCGTTGCCCGTTCGTTAGCATACTGCTCCGGTATTCGCCTGGCATTAATGGGAAATATCAGGGATAACTACCTACCAGAGCAGCAGGCCTCAAGAACTCTTCTACAGACTGTTTGAATTTTATCTACCTAGGCTTCTGTCCTTTTATACATTATTTCTGTTGGGGAGATCCCTCTTCTGACCAAAGTACTGAGCCCTTTACGAAAACTTAACGCATCGTTTGAAATGTATTTGTACCGAATATGGAATAGAATGACTAAAATTGAGAATACATCGCCCTTATTTAGTAATTACATATTAAAAATCTTACAGCACCACACTACTACCGTGCATAACTTAACATAATGTATTCCGTTGCGTTTGTATTTGTTTAAAAAAAAGTTAGCGCGAATTGATCATACACTCACTTACCACGTAACAAGAGTGTTTCGCAGACTATTGAAATCAAGAAGGGAGAGATTCAGCGGTGGTTCTAGGAAGGGAAATGAGCTATCGCGTCATTGGAACTTGTATGCGCTTTACGGTTATCGATAACATTACCAAGAAATTCAATAATGCAAACCCTCTGCTTCTGTGTGTTTCTGTGCGACTTAGCAAAAAATCTTAGTTGAGGAATACGGGCCAACATAATTAATGAACAAAAGCGCAAATGAAATAAATCAAATTCTAAGAATACGTTGCAAATAATGTACTGTCTGTTCATCGTATTTGACGGTTTTGATTTAGTAAAAGTTGATCTTTCGTTGTGAAGTCCACAAAAGATGTGTGTGTGCGTGTGTGCGCGCGCGTGTGTGTTTGTCCTCCATTACTGTGGCGTTAGAATGTGTGCTAATGTGAAGTACCTTCAAATTAGTATGTAAAATACGCATTTTATGAACAATTCCTATCTCTGATTGTAATTTCAAAGATAAATTTTCGGCAACAAGAAAGTCATAATTTTATATATAATTTCGTCGCTATGTGACAAATAAACAACAGGCGTTAAGGATCATTTTCGTTAGGTTGAAATGACAGAGCAGAGCTGGGATAAGAATTTTTTTGAGTGACAAGAGAAAAAAATTTAAAGTCGGATGCTTCCGAGTTCTTAGAAGAACATTCATTCGCTAGAGCAATGCGGTGATGAGCGGGTCGGCTCTTGATATATTTTTCTAGATCGAGGAAAGACTGTAATTGACAGTTGTATAAAATTAACTAGCTCTCTTATATTAGGATAGAGCGTTCTTGTAGGAAGTAAAATTCGTGTCTAGGCGTCCATCCGAGACGCAAGTGAGGGAAGTCACGGATTATAATAGTATCGACGGGAGAATTTTGAACCAGATCATGGACGTGGCGAGGATTTTATCCAAAAGCAAGATTCTGCTGCGTCAACGGAGAAGGTTCTACGGGACGCCATCGAACGAAGAAGTGAAGAGCGCACGAAGACCCACGAATGAATAAGAAGGAACCCACGAATAGAATATATAACTATTGTAATATAGAGAAAACTGGTCATGACCAAAGATCAATTCATTTTTGATTATCAAAATAATAAATTCTAATTTGTTAAGTTGAAAGAAAGCTGTTTATCATTGTTCGTTACGTGCAATCCAGCATTTTAATAAGATTTTCAGATTCCTCGCCACTCCGTATGGATGGCAAATTGAATAATTGGTTGCAGAGTAAGTAACAACAATTATGAACTTCGAACCCTAATTAACTGAGCTAGCCCAACATAATTTTGTAAGGAGAGATATTTAAATTACATAGGAATCATTAGGTTTCAAGTGTAACCTTTTTCTGGCGCCCAAATTGCATTTATCAGCAATAATTATGTTTAAAAATGGCACCAGTCAACGTCGGGAATGTTTCAATGAATATTCATGTTGTTGTACGATAAATGTGAACTTGACAATACTTTTGCAAAAAGTAATTTCTCGAAAAAATACTTGAAATAATTTTAAAATGGCGAACTGAATTTCTTTTTATTCCTACTATATCTTTGCATTACTGTTTAAAAGTGTTGTTTGCTACAGTGTGTAATGTTGCTTTTTGTTACGTAGATGTATCCCGTTTTTTAGTCAAGAAAACGTCACAATGCACCGGTTTCATCTAGTAACCTCATACAAGAGGCAGACAAGGAGGGTTTTGAAGGGCTAGGCAAAGAACAGAGAAGTACGCTTTCCTAGACTGGAAATATGTCAATATCCACATAAGGGTACTAGACATATGCATTCCGCGCAAAATAGCCGACCGCTGCTCGGAGAACTATCTAGGGAGCGCTCATTGTCAGAGTGAGAACGGGAAGGCTCTTTCCTGCAGTTATGTCGGCTGCTAGCTTAAAACTTGCAGAGTTAACTGGCAGCTGTCGATGCTGGCCGGTGTTTTAGTGCGATGGTACGGAGATGGGTGTGCAAGTTGATTGACTGGTTAATTGATTAGTGATTTCGTGTGCGTCAACGGCTAAGGTAATTAATCCCGTAAGTGTGTTGCATGTTTTTATCGCCGGAGATGGCGGTGATCTTCTGCCGCTGGATGGTGAGATACGGTGCTGATCTAACGTCGGCTAACGAGGTTTCCCACAACCAGGTATCTTCCACCAGCAGGCAACCACCTCATCCCGGAAAAGCTCTAAGGTTCCGGCAAGTATGGTAGTGTAGTGCGCGAAAGTGTGTGTGTAGTTAAGGGGTGAGGAAAGCATAACGAAGAGGAAGCAAAGATCGCGCGAGATCCGTGGCCCGTTCTTAGGGTACTGTTCCGCCATTCACCTGGTGGTGAGAGGAGAAACCACGGAAGACTACCTATCAGAACAACCGTATGCCAGATTTCTCCTCCAGACACGGACTCGACCTAGCCATCTGTCTAGTGCAGCAATCCTGTCACCGTCGAGACTCGAACTTAGAACCACTCGGCCACAGACGCTGCAGTGACATCATTTGATGCCCTGAGTCACCATTCCCGGCCTGTTCCACAGCTTATCCGGCTTCAGCCAATGAGCTTCATGCATCCCTATATAGCAGGAATTTTAAATGCAACAAGTTACTAAATAATCATTACATTGTTACAAGTTATTAGCATTTTTAAAACATTGCCTCTTTGATTTTATCACTTTTATCGTGTTGTGTTTGGTTGGTAACTGTTGGAAGTTGTCATTTTATGTCTATTTCAAAATGTTTCTCACTAACACTACTTGCTTGCCATGCCGCATGGCTTGGCTTTTTACACAAAGTGCCAGTGTTGTCGTCCACGTGATTTGTGTCATTTTTGTTTTATAATTATATTTATTGTTCGAATGATGAGTACATATTTCAGTAGTTATTACTTTTTCACATGTATTTGGAATGGCTTATAGCTAACCGAATCTAAAACTAATTCTAATCTAGCTATAACACTGGTTTAGGATACTCCTTGAACACCTATGCTTAGTTTATATCAGAAAATATTTGGAGGAAGGCGTGTAGGTGATGTCTATTTCGGATTCGGGTCGGGAAATCGTTGAGTGCGGCAAGGTAGTAGTGGGGTATTTGATTTATCGAGGATATATTTAATTAGAAATTGTTGGAGAGATAAGCGAAGTTGATGAGCAAATTGATGGATGGTAAATGTAATTCTCTATGGAGTTGATCATTAGAAATGAACCATGGGGCGTGATTGACGAATCTTAATTATTTGTTTAGCATCATTTACATTTGATCGATGTTTGTCTGTGAGGCGTTCGTCCAAATGGGACAAGCATACAACATTAGAGGTCTGATTATTGTCTTGTATAGGGTTACGGCATTGTTTAAGAAGATACTGTTTTTGTGGTTTAGTTGTGGTTTCAACTGTATAAATTTAATTAATATTGTGTGTATATATTTGGCGTTATTGGTTTGATAGGCTGACTAGTTAAATTCCCATACTTGGGGGTAAGAGCGACATGAGGCGAACATGTTTATTTATTTATTTTTTATTTATTTATTTTTATTTTTACGTCAAAAAAGTTAAAACTGTGTATAATGTGCTATGGGGAGGAATTAATTCTGTGCCCGTTTTCCAAAATTCTGTGATCCCTACCCTAAGCCATATACTACTTGAATTTTGAATACAGAAATGCGTTTTTCGCATGGATTGTTAACAAAAATATTCGCTCCAGTGTCATAAAGTATATTTTCAGGAGTAAATCAGCAATTAATGTGGGCTCTTATCCCTCATTATGTTCTTCGTCAAGGAATAATACTTCCTGCAACGACATCATGGAGAACGATAATTTTCAAAACTATATTTCCCACTGAATTTTAGAAGAAGTGCATAGATAATGAAGTTACATTTATGTTCAGAAGCAAAACAAGGGACCATCTCAGCATTTGCTCAAAGGATCAGGGAAACTGGACGAAAGACCTGATCGAGAAGGGGGTCATTGACTCGGAAACTGCAGTACATTACTTGATACTGATTGTTTAGAATTATACAGTCCAAATGGTAAATAATACATTGAATATCACTGTTATAATTAATGATCTTCTGATGCTCAAAATAGTCTCTAACTGTAACAGTTATGCAACAGAAACGATTTTACTTCAACTTTAAACTTTTCTATCGAATTTAATCGTTTAATGTTCTGTGCCAAAGTGTTGTAAAATAATGTACATGTATTGTATGTGCATTTTGTGTAATGAGCTGTTGATACTGTCACTTGATGAATATGATTTCTACGTCGAGTGTTATAGTAATAGACATAGGCATTTTCTGAAAATATATTTCCGCCCTTAAACAAGTCATTTTTGACAAAAATTACTGATTCGTGAATCAAAGAGACATGATAATGGTAACATTCCTAGATTAATAAAGAGACGCTCACAAGAATCACGTGGCTGGGATTTGGTTATTATTTGTATAATTCTTTTTTGTAATCTAAAAGTCTGGAGGCTATAAGATGTATTTCCCCAGAATATTATTCCATATATCAGGCGGGAATGAACATTCGTAAAATATACACAACGAGCAGTATGAAGGCTGACTGAATTTGAAAGAATTCTGAACGCGTAGCATAATGAGCTTAATTTAGTGTTTAATTCATTTAAATGGACGTTCCATTTGAGGTTTGACTGAATATGTCGTGTTCTCTTCAACGTAACGAGCAAGATCCGCCTGTTTGAGCATTTCGTCGTCACACAGTTAAAGAAATTGGGACGATTTTAAAGGACAGCAACAACTCTATTTTTGTCTCGACCGGGAATCGAACTAGGGATCTCAGTACGAGAAGGTAGGACGCTGCCCATGAGCCCAAGCTCTCAAAGGCTAGTTGCATTGTTGATTTTTGTCGAATTTTCGTTGCTCTGTGAGAATTTGAGGTTAATCTTGTATCAAAGTTTAGTCCTAAATATTTAACAGTTTAGTTGTATGGGGTCCAGAGGATTATGTTGTTATTAATTTGAAGAGGGGGATTTGTGACGTCCTTCTGCTGCGTAAAACTACCAAAAATCGGGCTGGCGGAGCAGTACACCTATGACCTTGCATCATGAGTGTTAGGCGCTGCGTCACACTGCTCGTTCTTGGCGCATTCATTTGATTTGGAAATCCTAAATTCTTTTCAACCCACTAAGCTGCCTTTTACTGCGTCCCATTTGTCTTTTAACTTGATTTGGCCTTATTGCGTCAGATAAGTCAGATGGCGTCAGATAAGTAATAGAATTCCATTAAGTGGACTATAAACATATTGGGGAAATAGAGCTGTTGTTAAACCTGTAATTTGGAACAGGTAGGTCTATTTTATCATTTTGTCAACCCTATCATTTATTCGTGGATTTACTCATGAAATAAACTAAAGGAACAAAAATTGTAATAACTATTTAGAAACATTAATATAATACATTAATATAAGATTACGTATTATTAATATAATACGGAAAGAGAGGAGATGGAAGTTTCACAATCATAAACTCTTCGTCAACGTTTTCTGGAGAGAAAAATCTCTCGGAATTTTACTGACAAAGCTTTAGAAATGAGTAGCAGGTTCTTAGAGATATCTCTTTATTTAGAAAATTTCCAAACTTCCCTACAGCGATACGAGTTCCAGTTTTATACGCTTTAGGAGTACGAAAGCTGAATTTTTTTTATAGACACACCGACACACAAAATGGCAAGTTTTAAATGCTACGGATTGAAATCAATAAAACGTCATTCTTCTATCTGCAGAGCCCGGGGCCCATCTGTCGGCATACAGAAATGAATTTTCTTCCCTCACATTGCAAAGTACATTTAAAAATTTAGACATATGAACGTTTGAAACATGTACCTTGAAATGTATACCAATAATTAAGAAAAATAAATAATAAAGGTGAGAGTATCAGAAACTAGAAGTGAAGTAGAATCATATTAGCATTTATTGCCATTTTCAAAATAAAAGAATTAATTAATTAATTAATTAATTGTAAGTTAATTGGAAGGAGGAGTTAATTGAAAGTGCATTATGCTGAAAATTAGTGCCAATTCTTCACATTCCAAATTCACACACGGTATTATCCTCATACGATACATACGTATATATCCTCTATATCTATCGTATATATCTATATGAATATATATCTGCGATATATGCCCTTCGTAGATATGCTTGTCAAGCCGACTCGTTTCTGATTAAATAGAGCCGAGCTTCACATTTTCAATTTTCTCTTTGTACTTACCGTCGTACGGATTAGCTTCCAATTTAATTCGACCCTAGGGAAGATTAGACATTCAGCAATATTCGGCGAGAAAACGTATCTCGGTGTGAATACTGACCCTACGCCCACCACCCACCGTCCGTATTGAGGTGTGCCGTGATCAGCAATCACAACGACGAAAATTATTTTAACTATTAACACTTCCTTCGTGGGAAAACGGTTCAGGAATATTTGGTCCGCTCAATGAAATTACGCTAGTCATAATTCATTAATTTGACTTACAATACTAAAATATTTTTAAATGTGCACGATGGGTTTTGTGGTATACAGGCTGAGGAATGTAACTTTAGCACCTCTCGCAATTTTTCAGCGATTGAATTTATTGCAATGCAGTTTTCTTAGAAGAGTATGAAGAAATAGGGCGAGTTTGTACAAATATTCATTTCCATTTTCTTACTTGTATTTTACGATATATTGAGGTAACTTTTTTCAAATGGAACAATACATATTTCTTAATCTACCATAACGAGCGTAAAAGACAAATTCAATGATATACGTATTATCATATATTTGATAAGCATTATTTGAGTAATTTTGATTTATTTTTTTGCAACTCGTGTTTTACGGATATTGTAACGCCCCGCGCGCGCTTTAGCAGGGAGAACGCTGCGTGACCTTGGGTGGTGGATTTTTACATTCAGTATATCAATTAGCCACATTTCCTCATGCACTTCCGTCAAAACTGCATTTCATTCAACAGTTCAAAAACTGCTGGAGATGCTTAAGTTACGTGACTTACTCTATATATGTCTCGATTATTTTTACTTCTTTTTACTTTCGTTTTCGTTCACACAATTGTTACGTTTCCTTCAAATCACACCTTTCAAATTTAACGTCAGAGTGCCCAAGTTGGCCCAACTCACTACAAAGTACTAGTAACGTGACTTTCCTGACATCACGCAGCGCGGGGTGCGGGGAGAGGAGGCTACAGCTTACGTCACATCAGGCGCATGTTGGGAAATATAATGTTATTAATACTATTCGCGCCTCTTTCGACATAATAGGCGATAAATTAGAACGAATAATCAAGTAATTAATAGCAACCTCAAGTGAAAATTATTAGTTAATTATAATATTGCTTATTAATAAGATTTTAAGTAGTGTACTTATTTGCTTAATTGTCATCTTCTTATAAATAATTGGAATCATCGTTTGGATTTTCAGTTGTATTTATTATGTCACCCACTTCGATTTCCACTATCTCGTCTTTTTTCAGTATTTTTTTAAGTTTATTTACATTGTAGCTGATAAGAACACACGGTATAGAAAGGAACAGCGAAAACGTGAGAACTGAAGTCATTCGGAAGCAACGGTAGGCATCCCTGATAATCTTGTCGCGCCATTCCGTGTGAAACCAAGGCTTAGTCCAGTCCGTGACGCATCATGCAGGTTGAGCTCTAGGGAGCTATGACTTCAGGAAAGCGCGTAGTAAGTTGGCCTCTAAGCGTCGAGGGCAGGTAGAACCGTTCGCGGGTAGGGAGTCTGGACCGTGGACGCGGAAGTGTACATATACAGATGCTCACCTTGCATTTAACATTCAGCGCAATCCGCTCTCATCTACAATAGGCATCACATCATTGCCTTCTATCGCGAAGAACTTCAGTTACTTCTTTTGCGAATGGTATTGATTTTATGTGATTCGAAGTGAGCAACCCCAGTAAAGTTACATGTTCAATTAGGTTACCAATTACACGAAAGTGTATCATCGGCTTCTCTTCACCAAGATGCATATAGTAATTAACAATGGTATATGAATCAATGTAACTGTGGCCAGAAACCAATTAAGGTATTGTAACATTTTCAAGAGTATTTCACAAATGCCAGCAAACTTCGCCCTTCACTTCCAAGTTCTTTATAATCAAGCCAGTCTTAAGATCGTTTTCAACTTTGGATACTACTTGTAAATTATTTTATTAAAATTATTTCTATTTTAAGTCGTATAAACTAAACAGGTCATGAGCGACTAGTACAGTAATAGAATGAAATTAAAAATCTGAGAAAATATCAATAGTTTTACAAAATTGTATTACTTTTTCTTGGTAACTTGGCGATGATAAGATTGCATTGAAATTTTCATTTCCTAGGCTCGTTTTTCTCTCTTCATTGTGAATGCTACTTGTCAATTATTTTGTTTATAAAGTGTAATTTGAATTTATTGCCAACATACTGGTCTAAATTTTTGTCAAAAAGCTGTGGTTTTCTTGTATGTATCCCAGGCAGTTCTACTTGATTCAAATTCTCAGTAAGAGTTTGGTATTCCAACTAAACAGATTTTTGCTCGCTTATTCAAGAACTTGCTTCCATAATTTATTTGTGCTTGGGAAAGGTTTATTTTATATTTATACATAATGTTACATGAAGTGAATGTTTAATTGTATAACATTATGAAATTGTATCAGATATTTTGTATCACTGAAAATAATTTACACATTTGATATTGATCTTTATTTTTTCATGTTACTCCTTTGAGTCATTTGTTTCATTCGTCCCTACCAAATTGCATATTTCAATTTCCTACACATTTTCATGTAATTTAAAGCAAGTCAAACAGAAATATATATATATATATATATATATATATATATATATATATATATATATATATATATATATATTGTATATTTTTATGTACAGTGGCATACATTAATATTAAACACATTCCTCTAATATTATTTTAAAACAATTATTTTAATGGAATTAGTCTACTTCACAACGTACAGTTTGTACGATGATGCGATCCAATGTGACAACATCAACAGGAAAGTCATTGTTGAAACTGATTACAATGCACCTGGACCATCCTGTGTCCGCTCATAAATGGGAGCGCGCGCTCGCTCTCTCTCTCTCTCCCTTTCTCTCTCTCGCTCTCTCTTGCTCTCTCTCCCTCTCTCTCTCTCTCTCTCTAACACACACACACATTTGTTCTTTAGAGACCATTTGGACTATGCTAGCAATAAAGCAGCTGTGGTGAATGCTTTATTGACATCTCTCACGCTCGCACTTGTTAATAATAACTCTTATTTAGCTTAATATTCACCGAGGTAATATTCGTTCATAGATGAAAATTTTGTTTAATTATAACGAAAACGAGAGATATATTAATGTACATTGAAGTCCTCAATCGCGTGAGAGGTTGATTACAACAAACAAAACAAAAACGAGAGAATTAACGATAGTTTCATAAGTTGGCTATTACGACAGGAAATCCTTTTAGCTACCATATTGCGAATCTAGTTCGATCTAATATACGGTCTGCACCATACAGGCCACTCTGTATCTTCCGAAGATTTCCACTTACCCTCGTAAAAATCACTCGCTCACTCACTTTCTCTCTCACACACAATCACACTCACATTCACACTCTCATCTTCTCATTCTCACACTCGAACATTCACACTCGCCCTCTCATACTCACACGTACTCTCACTCACACACTGACGCGCTCACGCTCACACTCACACTCGTTCTCGCACTCACACTCAAACTCACACACACACACACACACACACACACACACACGCTTACACATACAGTGATTCAAAAGTGTTTAGGGACAAACGCGCACACACCCTTTCACACATAAAGCTACTAACTCGTCATATCTAGTACTACATAGAGCGTGAATGTTCGAGTGTGAGAATGAGAAGATGAGAGTGTGAATGTGAGTGTGATTGTGTACTTCATGGGACTGGTGTAACAATTGTCGGTGTACTACGGAGGCATTTCATCTTCGCACTTACTAGGAATAGCGGAGAAGAACTTTTCATCTTGTTTCTCAGAACGTTTCCTAGAATGAATTCGACTATCTAAGAGACAGGATCATCAAATAATTTAGATTGTGAAATTTTAGGGATTCATGTCCCTGTGTGCACGCGAGGTATAGGAACAGCCTTGTAGAGAAGTGCAAGGCAGCGACTGACGCGAAGGCACTTCCAAGGAAGAGAGGTTGGGGCTCAGGCGACTTTGAAGGTGGTCAGGTAAAGAGATGAAGGAGTGCAAAGAGGATGACTGGCCACGAATGAACGACGACGGGCAAAGGTAGTAGAAGAACGGAGGTAGCGGGTGATAGTGGCCTGGGCAAAGACAAACAACCCACGGGTGATCGAAAAGTAATAGCTAACATATTCTACGTCGCAGTAGAAGAGGAAGGGTGACGTCCATGAGCGGGGCAGTTCGCACAATGTAGCTGGTGATCAAAGAGTGACAGCGGATGTCTTCCTAGACCATCAGATCTGACAGTCAGATCAGAGAAATGCCGTGAGAACGCGACGAAGGCGGTTGGTGACTGCGTGGTGAGCAAAGGGCCCCGAGTCAAATGAAACCCTAAGCCTCCGCGGTTGGAGTCCAGTTTCTAAAGGGCGAGGAGATCAATGCTCCGCCGCATAGCGTCACGCCTATTTACAGTTCCGGAGGGGGGCAGACAGGGAAAAAGCCTATGAACAAACGAATTTGTGACCGAAGAGGGATCAAAGACGACATCCGGGGGGAGTATCAAAAATTATAGTGAACAAAAAGGACGTACGAGAAAGTCAGGAAGAAACAAAAACAGGGTGACTCACACGAGTGTGGGATGCACTGGGGGTAGTACTGGAACGATGGAAGAGCTATTGCGGACCACGTGATGGCTTATCCAAGAGTGACGGCGTGTGATCACAGATTGATTCATTACTAGTGATTCCGGGCGCGTCAACAACGCGTATAGTCATCAGTCCCGTTAGTGTGTCTTTTTTGCTCTGGAGATGGTGGTGATCTTCCCCCGCTGAATGGCGAGATCCGACGCCGAGCTACCGCCGACTAGGGGAGTTTCCCACAACCAGGTATCTCCCACCAGCGGGGCTCCACCCCAACCGGGAGAAGCTCGAAGCTTCCGACCGCTCTCCCGGTATGTGTGGTTGTGTAGTGCATGTTGGTTTCTGTATAAAGGGTAAGAATTGGACCAGGAATGGGAAAGAAAGATCGCACGCGGTCCATGGCTCGTTTGGTAGGGTACTGCTCTGGCATTCGCCTGGAGTTGATTGGAGAAACCACGGAAAACTACCGATCAGAGCAGCGAGTCGCTAGAATTCTCCTCCAGACAGCGACAGGCTATCAGGCTAGCGTCCAAAATCATGCCACTGTCGGGTTTCGACCTCTGACATAGGACCTCGTGGTCAGAGGCACTGCAGTGGCATCAGTCCCCAGCGCCTCTGAGTAGTACTGGGTAGTACTGAGTAGTACTGAGTAGTACTGAGTAGTACTGAGTAGTACTGAGTAGTACTGAGTAGTACTGAGTAGTACTGAGTAGTACTGAGTAGTACTGAGTAGTACTGAGTAGTACTGAGTAGTACTGAGTAGTACTGAGTAGTACTGAGTAGTACTGGGTAGTACTGGGTAGTACTGAGTAGTACTGAGTAGTACTGAGTAGTACCCCAGCGCCTCTGAGAGAGTCCAGCTAATGCTGTGGGTGATCGCAGGATGACGGCGGCCACCTTCTGAGGCGTTGGCGGACCGCGGCCGAGGGGGTGATGGGTGACTCGCGCGTCGGGTGATTGCGAGGGAGGGCCCGGTGGCAGGGCCGCGCCGCGCCGCGCCGCGCCGGGCGCATTTCAAAGCCGCGGAAGCAATATACGTGCGCGGCGTGCAAGAGGAGACGCGCGCCTGGGGGCCCGTGCTGCCTGCCTGCCTGCCTGCCTGCCTGTCCAAACTTCGTTTCCAGAGGGTCCTTTACGAAATCGGAAGAGGCTCTCGCCGCCCTCCGCCTCCGCCCCGACGTATGTGGCGCGCCCACCCGACGCCCCTACACAGCGCCCGTCACACACTCTCTCTATCCCTCACCCACACACACTCACACTCACATGCACTCACAATCACACTCTCACCTTCTCATACTCACACTCGTACATTCACTCTCGCCCTTTTAGGCTCACACATACTCTCACTCATACACCGGAAGTGGTAGGTTCGAGTCCTGACGGGAGCAGGATGTTCCACAATAGCATCTCAGCTAGATCGAATTCAGTCGCTGCCTGGAGGAGAATTCTAGCGGTCGAATGATCTGATCGGTAGTTTTTCGTCATTTCTCCGATCAACACCAGGCGATTGCCGAAGTAGTACCCTACCAAACGGGCCACGAACCGCGATCTTTCCTTCTTCTTCCTTGTCCTATCCTCTCCTCTTACACACACACACAAACTTACACTAACATGCGTTACACTACCACATATTCCGGGAGACTGGTCGGGAGCGAGGAGCTTGCTCCGGCCAGGGCAGTTCCCCGCTGGTGAGAGAGTTCTGGTTAGGGGGAAATCCCGCTAGCTGACCGTAGGTTGGCGCTGGATCTTGGCATCCAGCGGGGGAAGATCACCGGCATCTCCCGAGAGAAAAAAATGTACTACTGTTACGTGACTAATGACCAAAGCAGTTGACACGCCCGGTAACACGAAAAAATTAATCAATCAATCAAACTCACCCACTGACAAGCTCACGGTTACACTCGCATTCAAACTCATACACATACACACGCTCACACGTACAGTGGTTCTAAAGTTTTAGGAACAAACGCACACACACACTACACATATATTGGTATATTTTGATATATTACATATAACATGCATTATCAAATAAAATAAACATTTTTATCACAACGCTCCTACACAACGCACGTCACTCGGAACCTTCGTATTATACGCGCACGTTTTCTGGAGCCCCACTCCTTTGTCACCATTACTTGAATAAATGATAGCAACAAGTATTGTGAAAAATCTGATAATCAGAAATGTTTAGAATAGAAACTATGTAACCGTGTTACCGTGTAATATAAACTTTTTTGCCTTGTAAAACGAGCTACAAATTTAGTATCAATTTTATTTTGTGAAAATAACCACACTCCCCTCTCCTCTTGCAACAACCGAAGGGAGGACTCAAGAAAACGTGCTCAGATAATACCTGTTTTTGCCATGTGAATAGCATGGCAGCATGTTGTCGTATGTTTTTACCAAGTAGGGGGAAAGGATTGAAACTTGGGACAATTTTCATGGTTTCCCCTCTTCTTTTCGATATGACTTTGTTGATGCTCGTCTTTTTGAGATGCTATACATCCCAGTATATTTATGTGTAACAATAATAATTTTTAAGAACATTTTAAGCGATTATTTTTGAGATAATTTGTGTACAAGTATACCTAGGTAGTACGTCGTACCTGGGGAAAATGTAGAGAAAGTAAAAAAAAAACACTGCAACCGACTAAATGTATGTTCTTTTTCTGGAGAGAATATCACAATAACATATATTGAACAAACCTAGATTATAATAAATAGCGTGCAAAAGAAAAAAATAATGTTTTTGCTGCCCTTAATTACAACGAAATACAGATTGGTTCTGTAGGACATGTTATGTCCTCTATGTCAATTTAATAATAACAGCAGCATTTTTAAACAGAAAGGATTTTAATCTAGATTATAAATTATAAGGGAACAGAAAAAAATGTTTGCTGCCTTTGAGAGCAAACGAATACAGATGGTTAGGGAGCTTAACTTTTATATTACCCCCCTTTCTCCTAATACATTTAACCAATTAAATTTCAGGCTGATTAATCTAGTATCTTCTCTGGTCCTCAGGTATGAATATTCTTTTACGCTATAGAGCATGATCACTCTCAAAGACCAATGCGGCATTTGAATTTTATGTAAGCTCCTTAGGATTCTCGACGCAGCAAGAGAGCTAAACAAGCTCAGTGGCAACGTCTTTGACCTGCCTCAAGGTACGAATCCAAACGTTGACAGATTTTCGTACCTACTACAGAGGAGACCCTACTAGCTACAATCACTTAGTAGAATCCGATTCAATAAGCCTGGAGGAGAATCCTAGCCGGAGAAGTGCACTAACAAACAGGACACGAACGGCGCGCAATCGTCTCGTCCTCTGCGCCTTCTGACCTCATACAAATGCACGAACATGGACAATCCTTCCACAAATGTCGGGAGAACGGCCGTAATTAGAGATTTTGAAAGGGCTAGATGATTGATTGATTGTTAGTGGTTCCGGGTGCTTCAAATAGCGAGATCATTATTCCCGTAAGTCTAGTGCATGTTTTTCATCGGGAGATGGCGGTTATCTTGCCCCGCTGGATGGCAAGATCCGGCGCCGACCTACTGCGCGGCTTTTAGGTATCTCCCACCAGCGGGGCACTGCCACAGCCGGGAGAAGTTCTAATTCCCCGATCGGTCTCCCGGCATGTGTGGTAATGTAGTGCATGTTAGTGTAAGTGTGTGTGTTGGTGAGGTTAGAAAAAGGAAGAGCAAGGAAAGATCGCGCGCTGTCCGTAGCCCGTTTGTTAGGGTACTGCTCTGGCATTGGGTTGATTGGAGAAACTACGGAAAACTACCGATCAGAGAAGCCGGACACTAGAAATGATTGATGGTCTTGTGACCCCGTATTTGATGTTCTATGAAACGCCAAATAATTTCTCTTAATCATTGTGCACCGAGAATATCCACAGGCCGATCCATCTGCCAACGTCCTACATGGCGTTTTAATTTTGCATGCGCTTTTTGGGAATTTCCTGTTCCTTGGCACAGCAAGCAGTAGTTGGGGCGCTCAGTGCGAGCCAATGCGACCGGAGGAGGAGATTTCCGCGCGGCAGTCTCTTTGCAGCTGCTGGGCAAACAGCCGCTCGCCAACGGGCAGGCGAGCGAGTGGGCGAGCGGGCGGGCGGGCAGACGGGCGGCTAAGTGGACGGCGAGCGGGCGGGCGGGCGGGCGGCTAAGTGGACGGCGAGCGGGCGGGTGGGCGAGCGGGCGGGCGGGCGGGGCGAGCGGGCGAGCGCGGGCGGGGGCGGGCGCGGGCGGGCGGGCGGGCGGGCGGGCGGGCGGGCGGGCGGGCGGGCGGGCGGGCGAGTGGGAAGGCGGGTGGGCGAGCGAGCGGGCGAGAGTGCGGGCGGGCAGGCGGGCAGACGGGTGGGCAAGCGGACGGGCGAGCGGTGGCGGGCGAGCGAGTGTGCGCGAGCGGGCGGGAGAAGTGAACGGCGGGCGGGCGAACGGCGGGCGGGGCGAACGGCGGGCGGGCGAACGGCGGGCGGGCGAACGGCGGGCGGGCGAACGGCGGGCGGGCGAACGGCGGGCGGGGGCGAACGGCGGCGGGCGAACGGCGGGCGGGCTAGAACGGCGGGCGGGCGAACGGCGGGCGGGCGAACGGCGGGCGGGCGAACGGCGCGGCGAACGGCGGGCGGGCGAACGGCGGGCGGGCGAACGGCGGGCGGGCGAACGGCGGGCGGGCGAACGGCGGACAGGTGAGCGAACGGGCGGGCGGGCGAGCGAGTGGGCGAGCGGGCGAGTAGGCGTGCCGGCGAGAGGGCGGGCGGGGAAGCGGGAAGGCGGGTGAGCGGGCGAGCGGGCGAGCGGGCGAGCGGCCGAGAGGGCGGGCGGGCAAGCGGTCAGGCGAAGTAGCGAGCGGGCAGGCGGGCGAGTGGGCGGCGAGCGGGCTGGAGAGGGGCGGGCGGACGGGCGGGCGTCTGTCTGTCTCCTCTTGCGCCACGTGCCCGCAAAGCCAGTCGCCCCGGTCGTAGTGCTTCGCAGATCGCTGCTCCGCTGGGGCGCTCCGGAAATGAAGTCTCGGCGGCGGCCGCCAAGGCGACTCGAGTCCACGGCGCTCGGCCGCGCGCTGCTCCCAACCCACGCGAAGCGCTTTCGCGGAACAGCGTCTGGAGTTAATTTGTGGACGGAGACGTCATGTCACCGAAAGAGGTTCATTGGGAGCACCTACCAATATTGGCTGAATTGATTTCACACGAAGCTTACTGAAATCATCAGAAATATAAGCACACTTTTCTAAACCACTTTTCAACACGGATTATGGTTTTGCATTCAGATTTACGTCATCCCCCATCATTTTACTATAAGAGTGAATTCATTTATGGCTAATCCACATATGGATAACTATACGTTAGCCATATTCCATTTGGTAGGGACTGGTACGGTGTTTAGGACGTCATCGTTATAGAAATAGAAATAAGGCTTTGTATTGTCTTAAGTGTTTATTTTTCCACAAAACATTTTCGGTATCATTGTAGCAATCTTCAGTCCGATTCTTAGGCGGCTGAGGACCCCGGTACCTCGTTTTTTGTCTGTACTTATCTGTGCTGTTGTTACTTGAACACATACATTCATAATTTTTACAGATATAAATTTATGAGCTATGTTTTAAATTAAGCGAATCATTTTCACACTTGGCGTTGTTTTGCAAGTTATTTGAGAGTTATTTACACTCTGAATGACATTTTTTAAAACTAATTCTGCTACTGATATTGCAACGTGAATTATTTAAACCTGTTCAGCATTGGTCAATAATTGTAATTTACATGTCTGTTCATGTAACTTGTTTTATTTGAAATGATGTATGTAATTAACAATTTAAAAAAAGTATATTTGTCACAGAAAAGTTATTTTATTTTATTGAATTGTATCAAGGACGAAAAATGAATAATTTTGGGTGAGGTGTTTACCAACTGAAGAGGAACGTAGAAGAGCCAGAGTGAGTAAAGTACCGAGTTCAAACTCATTTATTTTCGTCTCGAGGCGCATACAGCTATTTTTCGTTTACTCACCTCTCAATTTCAAGTTTCAATTTTTATAGAGAACGTATTTTCTTATAGACAACCATCCATTTTCGTCGCAAAAGTGCTTATGTTCTTCTGTGTTGTCATTTTTGAAGTTGTCAATTACAATTGTTGAAGTTCTTAAGTTGTCAACTGTTACAACTATTTCTACGTGGTGTGGGAGTTGCGACTAGTTTAAGGGATTCATTTAATTATGGAGAGCTATGTTCCAAAAATTAGATTTAAAGAAGCAGAAACTACTATTTAGAGTCTACTACTTCAAATACCAAAAGATCAATTCGAACGATAGTGTGAGTTGTGTTCAATGTAAAAGTGAGAAAACGTAACGTTTGTAATCGAATCAACTAAGCTGTCGTATCTTTATGATAAGGTATTACTCTTCCCTAATATAAAGTGCTTTGGCGACTAATTTTATTTCTACAATAGTCCTAGTCAGAAAAACCAACAGCATTATGGAGCAAATTTTCAACGATAAAATCAATCATGACACAAGAAAGCATAGGGATCGCAATTTTAATTCACTTTCGAAGCTCAAGACCGAAAAATTTGAACAAACAAATCGAAAATGTGTACCAGAGGAGAGATAGTGATTTATGGTAACAGCACACGATGAGGTTTATTTCCTAATAAAGCCAGTAATGTAATATTCCTTTATTGTAAATTTACAACACGTATTTTTAAGCTTAACACATAAACTCCATTTAGGTGACTGGTTATTGGAGTCGGAGGTGCCTCTCGGAGATAACTCTATAATGCCGCAATGAAGGTGTTGAGATCAAAAAGTGTACTATGATTACTCAGTCTAGAAAAGAAAACTTTTCGAAAATTGTTTTGATAATATCATCTGATCTTTGTGTTTTTCAGTGTGCTGAAACTTAACGTGATGTAAGTTTTTCTCTATCACATACATATTTTTTCAATCTCGCGTTCAGTCTCTAAAGACAGTAGTAACGACATTAGAAAACAGAATCGCTGGACAGTTTTTATTTACATGTTAACAATATCAAAAACATTATTACGTACAGATATAAGCTTGCCAGAATAAACAATGATGTACAATTAACTATTATTGTTGTGAAAACATATTCTTCTCCCTCGAAAACTTCTTCGTGTGCACTTCCGGGTATATGTCTCTTTAGGTGATTCACGATGTAGCATCAAGCAATAGTGCGTCATCATGTTCACGTTCAACTTACCCTGATACCTACGTTCCATTCCCTTGATGTGCTCATGGAACCTTTTCACTTGTTGTTAAGGGACGTCCCGCAAACTTTCCGGAAACAAGTCCACATGCGAGTGTAGGAAGTGAACTTTCAAACTCATGTGGCAACGTAGTATTTGAAATGCCTACAACATGCGTTCCACGATACATCTGTAATTAGGATTCTTTAAGTCACTAGGAACTTGACAACAAGCTCTTTAAAAGAATTCTCTGCTTCTCTTTAGTGATCCGAGCAAATGTGGATCTGAGAAATGTTTTCTGGTGTCTTGAGCCTACAAAGATTCCTTCCTATACCTTAGCGACACTTAAACCAGGAAACTTGGATGATGAGTATTTGAAACGATCCCCTTCTTTATTGATTGACTTAACGAATTGCTTTATTAGCCTTAGCTTTACGTGTAGAGGATGCAGCAGGATTTTGTCAGAAGGAACCAAACATTTCCTAATTACAGTTTTTCACCTGGCAACAGAGCTTCCCGTAATGGCCAGCCTTTTTGGTTCCAATGGGAATTTCTGTCATGACCATCCCACGAAATTGTCGTACGTTTCCTTTAAATGTACCGAATGGAGAGCTGGAGATACAGCATAAGTATTGTCATTGTGTAACAAAACAGCTTTTAGACTTCCTTTTGATGAGCCTATGATATAGCCAATGATTCGGGTCGTATTGTACACCAAATTGGCTCATCAGTACACGAGTTTCTTTATAATAAACAAGATTCTCATTATGTGAAATGTAAGGAACAAAAACTGCTTCGCGATGTCGACACCATGAAAAAGAAGTGTCTGATAGTAGTACTTTTTTTAACCCGTAAGCCAAGTTACTGAGTATCATCTTGCGGAAGTCCAAGTGCTCTTATTAAGTCATTCAGGTCCTGTTGAGAAAAAATCCCCGGTTAGTTCTTTGAAGAGTCTGATTCCAACTCAATGTTTGTTTCATAATTTTGCACCATACAAGCTTCTCTCTCTGTTTCCACTCAATACGAGAGGGCTGAGGAACTGGCAATCCAGGAAGGTAGGGTACTAGATGACTAGAAGATTCTAGATTAGGATAGTTAATAAAGTATGATATTTGAAAGTATAACCTTGAACATCACACGTACAAAAGTAACTGCCATTTCCATGAATTTTTTGCTTCCACCACATCATTGGGATAGCAATTCTAAAAGAGGGTCATTCTCCTTTGTACCGAAAGCTAAGTTTTACTACGCACCTGTAATAAACTTTGTGAAAAGCCCAAATTTTATATTTATCTCCTATTCTCAAACCAAAATATGCGTAAAACACATTTTTGACGAAATCTGTTATATGTATTTGGTTCTTTTGGATTGTGTACACACCACAGATAAAAGAGAAGTAGTCTGAACTGGTATCACAACGACGATCAGATTTTTTTCAAAATTCTCTTTCAAACTACAGAAAACGTTTTTAATCACTTTGATGCAACTAAATGATTTAAGTGAATATATACACTTCAATTGACCCTACTGGGCTGGAAAAATGAGAAGCAATGCGGGCTCCAATTTCCAGGCATAACCATTTCTATCTTGATTATATTGTGGAGGGGAGTACTGTGAACTGACAACAATTACGTTCTTAACTCAACAAAACCTTTATGCCCTCACCACCTTCTAAGGGAGAGTATTACTAGATCGTCATAGAAAGTGTTTAGAATGTTAGAAATCGTTGAAGAAAAAATATTGGTTACAAATATAAATATGTCCATAAGCTACAAAACAGGAATTATGTGTTATGGATTTGAAAAACTCTGTACGTGATGGAGAAAGATGGACTTCATTTTCATTTTCAGCGCACCCAAAGATTAGCCAAAATTATCAAATCAACGTTTTGGTTGTAGGCCTGTGTTATTATTCTTCGAAATACTAAAACTAGCGTTCGAAGAATTTTAACAGTAACAGCGAAATGTGATATTATTAACCTTTTATATCTATATCGGAAGTGCCAATAATATGCCAATAATACACCTCACGACGAATTCTTATTTTATAGGCTCCATTTAACTTGTAGCCACCCATTCTTTTGGTAATATGCCTAGTACAATAGAACAGTTTCTTTAACTATTTAATGTAAATAAGTATACTAAACATTGTTTTAGACACTCTCCGGCTACACTATCAGCAGGCACTGGAGCTTCTTTGACAAATAATATAGACACGGTGAACGGAATAGTTGAAAGATAGCTGCAGAATTCCTGAAAGACTCGGTGAAGTACAAAAACAAAGTAGCAAGGATAATATTGTAAAACAAAATTTCTCCTCCAATTACATTTGAGACTAATTCAGTTCTTATTGCCACTCCTTGAACAAGTGGTGAATCCATAGAAAATGTAACAGTTCCTGTCATATTTAAAAACACGTATAATGGTTTATTTAATATAAATGTTAATAAGTCATGATTTAAATACATCCTCTATTCTAATAATAATAAATATTATTTCTAAATGTTTCGATATTGATTTACTTACATTGACTTGAATTACCATGGTACTACTAGTGTACTTTCTCGTCCTTGTCGCAAAGACTGAACTTTGTTGCTGAAAAATGCTCCAAAAAGGGTGGCTTTAGAAGTGAGCATACGTAAAAGTATTTTATGAGACCTATTGTGTTTCAATTATTCTCCCTAATATTATTAACATAATTCGTGTTACTACTACGTAATACGATGTGTTCTTACGGTAATTTCACATTATAAAATTTTATTTATGCAATACATTTTATTATTCATATATTGTAACTCGGATAGTTCTCATGGCGAATTGTATGATTGAATGGTCTAGGTTCAAGGTTTTGAAGAAATTGCACTAACATTACCATCGATTTATGGGCGTAATATACATGTTTGCCAATGCCCGAAAGCGCGGCTCTGACGAAAATTCAGTAAAGAATGGAGAGGTAACAAGGAAGAAATCCTGTTAGCTTTGAGTTCAACTCATCTGCACGCCTTGTGCAACTTCCCGTTGTGTCAGGCATCATGACGGCTCAAAAGACGCTTTCTCAGGAGGTTAATGGGAATTCCAGGGGATATCGAAGGGTTCATACATTTGCCTCACTGTGTCCTTTCGCACGTTTTTTAACTCGTAGCAACTGATGATAATTGATGAAAACATTTTAATGCCATTAAAAGTGGCGCCATTACTCTTCATTATCTCTGAATATTTAAAAGATAAGTCCGAATTCAATGAGTAGCGATGAGGCGGGCATAATTTGGTAAACCTGCACCCAGACATGAAAAGAAGTAATACTGGAGGCCTTTCGCAAGTTTCAAAATTCGGAGCAGAGATTTTTAATACAATTTTATGTTTGCAATTTATTGTTGCAAATTAAGAGACATAAATTTCCGAAATGCGCATTACAAGAAATATCTCTTGTGTTACACTTGCAATTGAAGGAGAAGCGCATGTTCAGCGTGTGAGTGTCATGTTTCTCGACTCGAAATGCTCGTGCTTTAACTTAGATTTGGCCCCGAGTTCCTGGAGCGGAGGGGGCTCCGGCGTTGAGTTGAGGTACGGGATCGAGGTAGGGCTTGACTTGGGGCTTGGGGACTGGTTCGATCTTGTACTTATGCTAGACTCAGACTTGGGATCAGTACTTGGACTCGAACTCAGACTTGGGATTCGCTCGAATTGGGTTTGGGTTTGGCCTTTGTATCGAGCTTGAGCTTGGGATCGGGCTTAAGCTGGGGCCCGGAGTTGATCATGGATTCCAGATTGGGTATTTTTTGGATTCGGGCTTGGGATTGAGCTTGAGCTTGAGCTTAAGCTTGGGCTCAAACTTGTGCTCAGGCATGGGCTCGGACTTGGTTTTGGACTCGGCTTCCGGGTTAGGCTTGGGGTGGAGCTGGGGAACGGACTCGATCTTGGGCGTGCTGTGGACTTGGGCTGAGGTCTGAGGCTGGTATTTGGGCTGAAGCTGGAGCTCGGACTCGGGCTTTGCCAGGGGCTTGGGCTGGGGCTTGGGTTTGTTCTCGGACTCGTTTGGGCTCGTTTGGGCTCGGTTTTGGGCTTTTGCTCAGGCTTGGGTTGGGGTTCGGTCTCGGGATGGGTTGAGGTTCGGTCTGGGTTGAAGTTCGGTCTCGGGATGGAGCTTGGGATTGGTTTTCGGGATTTGAGCTGGATTTGGGGCAGAACTCAGGCTTGGGCGCGGGTTCGGGCTTAAGCTGGGGGTGGCGCTTAGACTTGTGCGTTGGTTGGTAGGTTTCTGGGTAACGTTTAGGATAGAGCTCGGGCTTGGAATTGAGCTCGGGTTTGGGTGCGGGGTCGGCTTTGTGCTAGAGCTTGAGCATGGGCTCTGATTCGAACTTGAGCTTAATATGGGGTATGGGATCGTGATATGGACTTAGACTCCGATTCCGAGTGGGCTTCGTATGCACCGGGGCTCGGGCTCGGGCTCGGGCTTAGGGGGGTCCGGCTTGGGCTTGTGCTCTGATTTGGTGTTTAGCCCCGACTCGGGATTGAGCACGTTCTCGCCCTTGAGTTCGGTCTCGGGCTCGAGCTTGGGCTTAAGCTGGCGCTATGGATTAGGAATAGGTTTAGGCTTGGGCTGAGGCTGGGGCTCGTGCTCGGGCGCGGGCTTGGGCTAAGGCTAGTGCTTGCCATTCCTCTAGCGCTGGGGCTCGTGCTCGTGCTTGGGGTAGGACTTGGGCTTATCCCGGCGTTTGGAATTAGTAAAAAGCTTGGGCAGGGGCTCGAGCTCGGGTTCTTGCTCGTGTTTGAGCGCGGGCGCGCACGCGCTCCCGGGCGAAGGCGGCGGCTGCGCAGGCGGCGCCGACGCCCAGCGCGATGAAGGCGCCCTGCAGCTGCTCCAGCTGGATGGGGCGCGGGCCGCCGCCGCCGCCGGCGCCCTGGGCGTCGTCGGGCGGCGCGTCCGCGAAGAGGGCGGCCATCCGCTTGTCCCCGCGCAGCGCCAGCGTGCGCCGCTGCCAGAACGCCACCAGCCCCGCCTCCGTCAGGCGCTGCGTGCGCCCGCCCAGCGCCGACACGAACAGCGACCTGACGACAAACTAAAGCCATCAGCAACCCACTACAAGATGGGCGACATGGTCGCATTGTAGTCTTTGAAATGGCATCACATTACAAGATCAATCGAATGCTAAGCTTTGGTTTTGGCTAGTGCCCATCTGGGGGAAATATCTAAAACGTTAAAATGGCGGCCTGCTAACAAGCAATCTTGAGAACACCACTACAAGGTGGAAAAAACGTCCGCATCGTAGCCTTCGACATCGCATCACATTACAAGATCAATCGAATACTAAGGTTTGGTTTTGGCTAGTGCCCCTCTGGGGGAAGTATCTGAAAGGATAAAATGGCGGCCTGCTAACAAGCAGCCTTTAGGACACCACTACAAGGTGGGCAAAACGTCCGCATCGTAGCCTTCGATATGGCATCACATTACAAGATCAATCGAATACTAAGGTTTGGTTTTGGCTAGTGCCCCTCTGGGGGATTTATCTAAAAAGAAAAAAATGGATGCCTGCTAACAAGCAGCCTTGAGGTCACCACCACAAGGTGGGCGAAACGTCCGCATCTTAGCCTTCGATATGGCATCGCATTAGAAGATCAATCGGGTGCTTAGAGCTAGTTTTTGCTAGTGGCCGCTGGGAGAAACGCCTATAAAAGCAAAATAGTCACCTTCCTGCCAACAGTTAGCCATGAGGACACCACTATAAAGTGAGCGACATGTCCTGGATTTAGCTTTCGACTGGGCGTCACAATAGAAGATCAGTCGAGAGCTTACACGCATCACTCACGCTGTCGGACTCTCAGATTTTTATGAGACTATACTGATGTAATCTAAGACTCATTCAATCAATTTTTAAGTGCTTTTGACAATTAGAACACGAGTATATGAGCAAAAATATAAAGAGTTGAAATGTCTCCGTGAGCCGTTGGCAGACATGAGCTAGGAGACGAAGAGCCCGCGGACCGTTGCGTCTTTACGCGTCGAGCGCGACTTTGGATCCACCCAGTCCTTTGGCAGTGGAATCTCATCCGCAGAAGAGCGAAAATTCACTTGTTTCTTTGTGGGCGCTTTGAAACCGAGTGGTTTCAAAATTACTGATAATATTACTGATGATATTCACCAAGGGAAGTTGCAAACATCCTTCGATGAATATGATTATTACAATGTCGACACAGGAGGCGATTGGAATGGCTATTGGTTTATATTAGTACCTTAATTAGTACTTTATATTAGTTCTTAATCTTAGTTTTAAAATTGAATTTAATGTCAGAATTATGAGTAATCTGAAAGATGATTTTTGCAGTTGAGATGGTAAAGTGCTGTCGTGATTGGTTTGAGAATGAGTTCAATCTTCGCCTCGGAAGAAGCGCAAGTTCGCGGCCACCACCTCCCAACAGCCAAAGGTGCTCGCTCGAAACTTTACATTTTAGTTCATCACTCGGATTCTGATTGTCAAAACCACTTAACCGGGAGAGGTGGCTCAGTGCATCAAATGATGTCACTACAGTGTCTCCGACCGGGTGGTCCTGGGTTCGAGTCCCGATAGAGGCAAGACTTTCGACACTAGCTTGTCAACTAGGTCAAATTCAGACGCTGTCTAGAGGCCGGCTGCTCTGATTGGTAGTTTTTCGTGTTTTTTCCGATCAACACCAGGCGAACGTCGGGGCAGTATGCTTATAAACGAGCCACGGACCATCTGCGATCTTTTCTTCCTCTTCCTTGTCCTATCCTCTCTCCTTACACTAACCACACACTTACATTAACATGCACTACACTACCATACTTGCCAGGTGACCGGTTGAGAGCTTAAAGCTTGTCCCGGCTGGGGCGGTGCTCCGCTGGTGGGAGATATCTGGTTGGGAAAACCCCGCTAGCCGACGGTAGGTCAGCTCGGGGGTTTCCAGAGGAAAAAGATCACCACCACCTCCCGATACAAAAAAATCGTACACTAGACGTACGGGACTAATGATCTCAGTAGTTGACGCGCCTGATATCACTGATAACCAACCAATCAAAACCACTTAAAATTGTATCACACACTATCTGTTTGCAAACAATCATAAAAATTCGTGTGTCCGACATTGTGAGTGTTGTGTGTTAGGGATAGGTTAGGCTCGCGCCAGCTGAGAAAATACCTAAGGTAGGAAAAATCCGCAAGCCGACGTTAAGATCAGCGACAGATTTCAGGTTCCAGCGATGAAACAACGCCACCTTTCGGCTATAGCATGAACTACGCTCACAGGACTTATAACCTAAATAGTAGACGCGTCTATTTCTGAAAAGTAAATATCGCACTGTACTAACTAGTAGGTCGTGAGAAGTAAAAGCATTGGAAAGAATATAAAATGGTTTAGAGCAGACATTGCTCATAAAGATTTCATTTCTTTAAAATGAATGTTTGTGTAATTCACAACCGTTGCTACTTTGATACAATCCTCTTCCTCCATTCAGGTTTTCCAATGAAGGTCAGTGGCAGTTAACATTGTACGATTACTTCTAAGCATTTTCCAAGAATTTCGTGCAAGAATGTACTTATTCGCTCCATAAGTTTCTGCTCCAATTGTTTAACTAAATAAATGAGTTTCTTACGATAATCGATTAATGTATTTACAAGTCTTCAGCAACAATCGCTGCTTAACAATCCGTAATATATTACATCTAGCAACATTTACATTTTAATCCGAAATAAAGTTCCCGTCAACTGGGTAAACACCCCTCAGCTCAGCGTTTTCTTGACAGGTTTGTTCATATACTAACAGTATGTAGTTTCTTCAAAAATCATGAGTTGCATGAGACACATTCGTGTTTAAATCACATTTTAACACGTTGTTTCCATTGAACATATTTTAAAAAAATAATAAATAAGTTTCTTTTGCCTTATTATTCAACAACTGGCGATTCAAATCATTATAATATATTTTAGATTCATTGATTTATGTAAAAAATACGTTGAAAAACCGAAGTGAACATGAAAGAAAAACATTAAAAAACCCGAAGTGGCATATTATTTACGAAAATTTCTTGAAAAAAATGTGTTTAGGATTTCTGTGTATTTTCTGTATTACTATTTATTCTGGGCTCTCTTCGGGATTCAAAATTAAACAGTAACAGCGTAATTTCTTTTATGAAGTTGCGACAAACACAAAGAGAATGTTTTCTGTAATACAAATAGATGAATGTATGAAAAATTACAAAATCCACTATATTATAACAAGAGAATAAGTCGTAAGTTTGAAAGCGTCGTAACTTTTCGTCAACGCAAAAGTACTGGATGCACGGTGGACAAGTAAAGGGACTTGAAGAAGAGAGGAAGTGCGAGCTGAGAAGTATTACGTTTCGCCGTTAGGGACGCGTCTGTGTAGCTGTCGCAGAGATTTCGTGCTTTGCCCGATGGGGAGACTTCTCGGGTGCATGTAGCGGAAGAGCTAAGACCAGCAGCTGAGTCTCTCTCCTTAAGGCATTTTCTGCTCGACGAGGACCTGCGAACGGAAGTTTTTTATCTTCGTCGAGTGAAAGTTTTTTTTGCAGATGTACTCGTAGCATTACACGAGTTCGGTTAATTGTTTCTAATCCGCAGCTATCAGTGATACGCACGTGAAAATGTATGTTCACGTATTTTTGATTAATGACAAAATTCGCACCCAATAGATTAAGGATAAATGTTTTCCCAACCTTCGGAAATTAGATTGCAGATAACTTTGACGAGTCATTAAAAAAGACACAACAAACATCATGTTTTATAACCACTTACTTTAGGCACAAAGATCGGTATGAATAGGCAGAGTCCAAAACTGAGGACTTCAATACTGTTGAGGCATTTGTGATGCAAATGAAGGAGAGTGAGCTGCATGGTCGCAAAGGGATTTCACTTTACAATTTGGAAACTTCACATGATTGATATAATTGTTACAAAGATATGTGTAAACAGGTTTGTGTTCACTGTATTCACCAGTAGAGTATACATAGTTCGGTACACAGGAAAAACCATTGAGGCCACCTTGCTTTGTGCTTGTGGTAACTCTATTTGAAGCGTATATGGAGATGTAGGATACCCATGGGGTTATGGTCCATGCACTACATAGTATTCTCCGATGTTCATCGAGTGCCAGGCCGCTGGCGAGTTATGGAGCACACTGTCTCTCTAGCCGCGAATATCGTCCTTCCCATGTTCTTTGCAGAGCGAAGCTCTATTACTTTTACTTTTCAAAATATACGGCTTCAGGAGAATTTTCAAGTTACCGAAACACAAGGTTGCAATGAGTTATCATAAATGATTCTCTTTGCATGTCTAATTGACGATTTCTGTTCAAGTCGCCATATTTATGATACTGTAATTATTTTACATGATGAGGCTCATGGTCATCGGCTGACAAATATTACAGAAAAGTAGTACGATCATCAATACTGCGTCAGCGAAATTTTTTAATTGTTAAAATTACCTCTATTTGAACAAATTCTAGTGAACCATTTCAAATGGACTCAGCAGAAGACAAAAAGAATATTGTTAGAGTAGATAAGATTATCAAGAATCTTTACAGTTTCACAAAACCTGTATCTCTTTCCCTCTCCCAAGTGTTTGAGAACCACTGATGAGGTGGTTGAGCCTTAAGTCTAGTACATTCCTAGCGACAAAGTCGCGGAACACGTGTATAGCGACAAGTTCCAGGAATGTTCCGCAACATTCTTTTCATGTTTTAAACTGTAGTGATACAGAAGTTGCATGCCAAAGGTTTCCCATGCAAAATACGATACATGATACAAATATTGCGCAACATGATGTAGTCCGGAAGTGCGCGAGACAACGTTTCAGGAAACGATCTGCAGATAGGCGCCACGTGGTGTTGTGTATTGTGTTCTGATGTTTTGCGATGGAAACCACTCTAAAAATTATTGAAGATTTACATACCCTCCCTTGTTTTGATGGTGTTAAGTCTTCCCAGTATAAAAACAGTAACAAAAGAAGGGAAGTAATGAGTCGCTAAAATAATATACTATGTCCATTCACGAGATGTAGAGATAGATCTTCACCATTAAATCACAATGTAGGCAAGAGCACGAAAAAATGCGGAATGCAAAACAAAATGGCTTTTCTCGCAAAAGTCAAACTTGTTTGATTACTAGTATTTAATGTTTTTACTGGCAAGAGAGAGAATTGGGAGGAAGTGAAGTGGCTCTAGGTGTAGACGTGGAACATTGTATCGCCTTGAATCAGGAACAGGGCCTATTAACTGTCCTCGTTCAATTGATTGATTGATTTTTTCAGTTTCCGGGCGCGTCAACTGCTTTGGTCATTAGTCGCGTGAGTGTAGTGCATGTTTTTTTTCTCAGGAAACAGCGGTGATCTTCCCCCGCTGGATGGCGAGATCCGGCGCCGACTTACCGTCGGCTAGTGGGGTTTCCCCCTAACCAGGACTCTGCCACTAGCGGGGCACCGCCCCAGCCGGGACAAGTTCTATGCTCCCAACCGGTCTCCCGGAATATGTGGTAGTTTAGTGCATGTTAGTATTAGTGTGTGTGTAAGGAGAGAGGATAGGACAAGGAAGAGGAAGGACATATCGCGCGCGGTCCGTGGCCCGTTTGTTAGGGTACTGCTCCGGCATTCGCCTGGTGTTGATCGGAGAAACCACTGAAAACTACCGATCAGAGCAGTCGGCCGCTAGAATTCTCCTCCAGACAGCGACTGAATTCGACCTAGCTGAAATTAGCTAGTGTGTGCTAGTGCTAGTGTCGAAAGCTATTGTCGAAAATCTGTCGCCGTCAGGACTCAAACCTGTGTCCTCGTTCAATGTTCCGCGACTACGTAACTAGGTGTGTACTAGATTTTAGTCACTTCATCGGCTTAGATCTTTTCTGACGCTTCCTTTACCGCCGGGAGAGAGAGTAGATTGAAAATGACCAACCCCCAGGCGCGGACACCATGGCGCTGATCAAGTGTCTCTTTTCTCTGTGTAGAGCTACTTACTGTCGCGTGGCCGCAGACAGTTAACGCACGCGTAAGCACCATGACGTTGATCCGTTCCAAAAAGAGCATATCTGTAGTAAAGCCCTTTGGAATAGCTTAACCTCCTCTTGGTGGGGGGAACAATGCTACTTGTTAGCTCGTTTTTCGTGTGTACTGACCTTCCGCTTCTTCGTTCCGCTCCTTTTTTCAATGGTTTCATTCATCTCTTGTAATGCCATCGCCTTGCATGATGTTCATTTGTTTCACGATGTGTCAAAGTGGTTCTTTCTTAGAGTAACCTCTCTATACCGGTGGGAGGGAAGTACTGGAGTACTTATTTTTGCCAAAACATCGATGTTTTTTTAAAATTAAGGAGTATCGTTGTTTTGCGACATCCACATTACCACACTGCACATTTCGTCTGTGCAATCTGAGGAAGTTTGGGAGCTGCTCGCTTTATGAGTGTAGGTTATCGCTAGGCGTGTCCTTGCCTGAATCGATAGTAGTGTTAGAAATGGCCCTCAGACGATTTGACAGGTCGGGAATCAGACTCACTCCACTCAGTCCACGGACGTTCCACAGTAACATGTTATGTGAGACCAACCATTGCTGTTGAAATTTGAACGTCTTTCACCATATATTTATAAATAAAATATGTTTTATTTGTACGAGTAAACTTAAAATTTTTCAACATTGATTATCAAATTATTTAACCTTTTTTTGTCATTTAGTAGTTTTTACAGCGCTATTAGAGGGATGAAATGCTGGAGTTTATCTGGCAATTCCATCTTTCTCATATTTTCGTTAGTTCATTGTGTTCACACACAACATACGATTCAGAAAGAAGAACTTCGTGAAATTTAGCTGATTCCAGTTATCGGGTAGGTAAGTCAATAATTTATATTTGATAGTGTTTGTTAATATAAATGTTTGGAAGACAGGCGATCTTAAAATGAAAGGATTCTAACTTCATTTTTATGGAAAAATGAGTTATCGACTTTGTTGGTCCCAATCCCATTTACATTCTTTAATTAAAAATTGGATAGGAAAATAGCAAGTTTATTAGTCTATATTTAAAGCATAGACGTTTTAAACATCGATGTTTTTGTCGACATCGAAAACCCTTTAGTAATGTATCGATACATCTATGTATCGATTTTCTGGTAAAATTTGCCAACACTACCCGTAGTGGCGTTCCTAGGCAACGAGAGTAGGAAATTTCTTCGTGTCGTCGATTCGCCACTTTATATTCAGATATCACGAGAGGTCGAACTATGTGGTATTGTGTGCAGTGGGAACCACCAATTCATCCAAAATTAATATCAAAGTGCTCGAAAATTTGCATCATGCCTCCAATCATAATTTCTTTTTAACCCTTCAGTGGCCTCGCTCAAAATTGGAACGCGAGTGGTCGCGCGGATTACAATTATAATCCATTTTTTAACCATTCTTATTAATAATATTTAACAAAAAATAATCTTTTAGTACAAATGTAGACAAGTAATGGTATCTAAAGCACTGGTCAGTTATAAAATACTATTAAATTTATTAGAACGTTGATATATTGCAAATTTTATGAAATGCTACACAAAATTACATGTAATATGGTTCAAATAAATGTACTCAAATATATGCGAATAGATGTTTCTTTTTGAAAAGTCTTGTGTTCTAGATGTTTTGTGCACTGGATATACTTTGCATTGCGATTATTCAATAAAGCAGTTTTACAGAATTGTTAAAACATTTGGAGACTGTATTCTGAACGTGATTCAATGTCAACAACAGATGAATATCTCACACATATTTTCTTAGTATGTTCTGGACATACCCACTGGACACAATCTACGCAGTACTATCGAGTGCTCTTGCTTCGTTTTAGTCCAGAAAGATAACAACGTAGCCCTTTGTTGACTACGCGGAGAGCCCTCAGTCCCTTCTCGGATTCTCAGAAGTGTGCCACGTGTTTTATTGCTGTTGGCACAGTTTTTATCTCGATCGTCCTTCTCATTCGTGGTTTCATAAAAAAAACGAGATCCTTTAGAAAACCCCTCCTAGTCAACCTTTCTCCACCGTTGTTCTCTGCATAAACATTCACTGCTTAATTGATACGATATTCATGATGCCCGCGTTGGTCAGAAACTATGACGCGAGTGGTCTTATCGATTATTATTGTCAACCAAGCTGTTTCTGGCGCTTATCGCTTTTGCCGCAGTTATCACTTGGATCATATTTTGCTATAATTCAATAGCTGGGGCCTGTTACGAAAAGTACTGAAAAGTTCATGCCAAACGTTTGTCAATTCTCGCTGTAAATAGCGAATAAATATGACTGGATTTCAATAGTAATCGACGCGATCACTGAAGGGTTAGTTAAAGTAAATTCTTCCTGGCGGAGCTAGCCGGAGAGACTGTATTATATGGCGCCCCCTGATCTCCGTTTCTAAGGTCTCTTTTCCTTAGGGCCGTTCCGTGGAGCCGGCCACCTTTTGTCGCCAGCCTCACACAGTTTTAGAGAGATTACTGTAAGAAGGGACCGATTCGATAGGTACTGCTTGGCCACTTCTGGGAATAGAACTGCAAGTTTTGTCCGTGCATTCATTTGGTCAGTGCGTGTGTTTACAGTTAGCTCTTTTTTAAATGGTTTCATCACTATCTCTTGCAATGTCATCGCCCTGTAAGACGTTCATTTTGTTTCACGACCTGTCAAAGTGGTCCGTTCTTAGAGAAACTTCTCTATATAATCTTCTCTCAGGGAGGTAATGGTAAATGGCGCCGTCTGAGTGTAACTCTTACAGCCTACAGCGCATTATTCTACCTGTACGGATCAGGAACGAAGGGATATGGAAGGGTTAAGTATTTGAAACTGGAACACGAGCCAATGACCAGTCGCACCGAGCTCGCTACTGCTCTCGTATCTTGGCAATCTCAATCACCAAGGCGGCACATTATCAACCATAGTACTTGCATCGAACAAAATGGAATTATTTCGAAAGACTTTGGATAAAGCACGCAATACTTTTAATGATCACCGAAGTAGAGAGAAGCACTATAAGAGTATTTGTATTTTATTTGAACATTTATAGATGAAAACTCAATAACTTCTACAACAGTGATACTAGTGCTTTTTAGATGTTAATGACAACTTATTTCAAACCTGTAACTGAGAAAACGTATTTTTCAGTCATAAACTAGTGGTGTTACAACACATTCTTTTCACATTATTTCTAACTTCTGCAATTTTCGAAAATTCAGAGTTCAACAAAAAATTAGATTTCGATATTTTTAATATTTTTGAAGAAGCTGTAGAAGTAAACAAGCTGAACAAGGGAACTAGCTGAAGGGAAGAAGCTGGAGAAGGGAAGAAGCTAAAGAAAAGAAGATGGTGAAGAAAGGAAGAAGCTAAAGAATGAAAGAAGCCGAAGAATGAGAGTAACCGAAGAATGAGAGTAACCGAAGAATGGGAGAAGCCGAAGAATAAGAGTAGCCGAAGAATGGGAGAAGCCGAAGAATGGGAGAAGCCGAAGAATGGGAGAAGCCGAAGAATGGGAGAAGCCGAAGAATGGGAGAAGCCGAAGAATGGGAGATGCCGAAGAATGGAAGAAGCCGAAGAATGGAAGAAGCCAAACAATGAAAGAAGCCAAAGAATGGAAGAAGCCAAAGAATGGAAGAAGCCAAAGAATGGAAGAAGCCAAAGAATGGAAGAAGCCAAAGAATGGAAGAAGCCAAAGAATGGAAGAAGCCAAAGAATGGAAGAAGCCAAAGAATGGAAGAAGCCAAAGAATGGAAGAAGCCAAAGAATGGAAGAAGCCAAAGAATGGAAGAAGCCAAAGAATGGAAGAAGCCGAAGAATGGAAGAAGCCGAAGAATGGGAGAAGCCGAAGAATGGGAGAAGCCGAAGAATGGGAGAAGCCGAAGAATGGGAGAAGCCAAAGAATGGGAGAAGCCGACGAATGGGAGAAGCCGACGAATGGGAGAAGCCGAAGAATGGGAGAAGCCGAAGAATGGGAGAAGCCGAAGAATGGGAGAAGCCGAAGAATGGGAGAAGCCGAAGAATGGAAGAAGCCGAAGAATGGAAGAAGCCAAACAATGAAAGAAGCCAAAGAATGGAAGAAGCCAAAGAATGGAAGAAGCCAAAGAATGGAAGAAGCCAAAGAATGGAAGAAGCCAAAGAATGGAAGAAGCCAAAGAATGGAAGAAGCCAAAGAATGGAAGATGCCAAAGAATGGAAGAAGCCGAAGATTGGGAGAAGCCAAAGAATGGAAGAAGCCAAAGAATGGAAGAAGCCGAAGAATGGAAGAAGCCAAAGAATGGAAGATGCCAAAGAATGGAAGAAGCCAAAGAATGGAAGGTGCCAAAGAATGGAAGGTGCCAAAGAATGGAAGGTGCCAAAGAATGGAAGAAGCCAAAGAATGGAAGAAGCCAAAGAATGGAAGAAGCCAAAGAATGGAAGGTGCCAAAGAATGGAAGAAGCCAAAGAATGGAAGAAGCCAAAGAATAGAAGAAGCCAAAGAATGGAAGAAGCCAAAGAATGGAAGAAGCCAAAGAATGGAAGAAGCCAAAGAATGGAAGAAGCCAAAGAATGGAAGAAGCCAAAGAATGGAAGAAGCCAAAGAATGGAAGAAGCCAAAGAATGGAAGAAGCCAAAGAATGGAAGAAGCCAAAGAATGGAAGAAGCCAAAGAATGGAAGAAGCCAAAGAATGGAAGAAGCCAAAGAATGGAAGAAGCCAAAGAATGGAAGATGCCAAAGAATGGAAGATGCCAAAGAATGGAAGATGCCAAAGAATGGAAGAAGCCGAAGAATGGGAGAAGCCGAAGAATTGAGGAAGCTGAAGAGAGCGGAGGCGTGTACGCACCGCTTGGGCAGCGCGATGGCCACGTACTGCCTGGAGACGCAGTCGCGCATGACGCGCTGGCGGGCGAAGAGCGCGGGGGCGTTGCCGTTGTGGAAGTGCGCGGAGGCGACGAAGGGCGCGCCGCCCTCCAGCACGGTGCACGGGATGGCGTAGCGGCCGCCCAGCACGCGCGCGCGCGCCTCGGCCGCCGACGCCTCCACGCGAAAGCGCGCGTGCAGGCGCACGTGCCACTCGTCCTGCGCACGCCACGCGACCCCCGGAATTGAAAGCAGGAAGATTTCTAAACCGACTATTTTCCTATACACTACCACCACCATGTTTCTAGTTTCATTATCAAAACAATTTTCACCTTAGGAAAATGTTGTCTGCAATATAGTAATTTAATTGTGTACATTACAATTGATTGACTGATTAGTGATTCTGAGCGCGTCAACTACTAAGGTTATTAGTTTCGTAAGTGTAGTGCAATGTTTTCCTCGAGGGATGACGATGATCTTCTCCCGTTGGATGGTGGGATCTGGCGCCGATCTACCGTCGGCTAACGGAGTTTCCCTCAACCAGGTATCTCCCACCAATGGGGCACCGCCCCAAACGGGACAAGCTCAAAGCTCCCTTCCAGTCTCCCGGCATAAGTGGTAGTTTTGTTCATGTACGTGTAAGTAGCTGAGGGTAGGAGAAGGAAGAGGAAGGAAAGATTGCGTACAATGCTCAAGAACAAGACATCAGCATTGTTTTGATACTTATGGTAATGTAATGGTGGATGAAACTATAATTGTATAAACACTTGTTATAAATAATGTAGTCAGTAGGAACCTTAGTCGTTGATGCGACTAAAAATAAAGAATAAAAAACAAATGATATATTCTCGTATAATACTGCAATATTAGCGTAATATACAACTATTGTATAAAGTTAAGTTTTATCGCATGATTACTCTTTAAAACCGAGCGACGGTGGGAGCGATGTAAGTTAAGTTTTGGAATGAACTTTGTGTCGTAACAGGATTTTGACATTTGTGCGAAACGACGGTGGCCGGCTGTCAGATTTGTCTCTGCCTCCCCATGATTCTCTCACTGCAATTGCCTGAATGTGTGATTATATGTGTGCAATTATAAACTGAACATTTGCCATAATATGTGCCATTCAATGTTATATTATGAACGCTATCTTTTAACGAAAAAAGTCGTCTACATTGTTGACATACAATTAAATATTTATAGATGAAAAATTAAATATTTTAACATGAACATCTTCACCAATACTGCAGTAACATAGTGTAGTATAAATACAAAACAAAGAACATGAATAAAGATGCTTTTTCACAATGGAACATGAAAATAGTTAATGTTTAATCCCGAGCCTCTTCAGGGTCTTGCTGTCACTTGATGCAAGCGCTGACGCAATCATGGACGCAGTGAGTACGAGAATTGTTACGCAATACAAAATACCAATAGGCGGAACAACACAATAAAACAATTCAATTTTCATGGAAAATTAAAACTGTTTCATCGATTTTGTATTTTTACCAAGTTCGGGGCTGTAAAACGAAACCGTAGACAACGTTCACATGGTCGTAGGCAGCTTAATTTACTTTCAACATGCACACGCACCGGAAATTAGTAAAACATGTGTCATTCAAAGCACTTTATGTCATTGATCTCTTTGTTCTTCATATAGTGTTTGACCAGCTATTTTTCTAGGTTGAATTTAGCTGATGACTGAAGGAGGACTCTTGAGGCCGGTTACTATGATTAGTAGTTTTCCGTGGTTTCTCCAATCAACACCCGGCGAATGTTGGAGCAGTATCCTAACAAACGAGCATGGATCCCGCAATCTATCTTTCCTATTCCTATTTCTATCCCCACCCCTCATTAACACACACACTTACATACACTACGCTACCACACTTCTCGAGAGAACAGAAGGGAGTTTAGAGCTCGTCCCGGTTAGGGCGAGATACCAGGGTGGGGAAAACACAGCAAGCGTATGCCACAGCTTAATTCGGCGCCGGATCTCACCATTCATCAACGAAAGATCAAAGCCACTTCCCACGATAAAACATGCACTAAATTCATAGGACTGATCATAGTAATTGTCGCGCCCGGAAACACAAGTAAATCAGTCAAAAACAAATCGATTATATCAATCAAACAAATCAAAATCAATCGAACAAATCAAAATCAATTTAGCTAATGAAAATCATTCAATACATGAAAATCAAACAGTCAAAATCAATCCAACAAATCAAAATCAATTAAACTTCTCAAAAACAATTAAACAAATCAAACTCAAACAAATCAATCAATCAAACTTAATGAACCTGAAGTGCTGGACTCACGCCTGGGTGACTTCAAAGAGCTTAATCTGTGAGCGGCAACGCACCTCCGCGTTGAAAAAGTCGTCGAGGGCGACAGGGTAGGGGTCGCCCCAGAAGACGCCGGCCTCCACGAGGGCGCGCACCGAGTGCAGCGGCGGCGCTAGCGGCGGGCTGCTCAGGTGCGCCGCCAGGTTGCTGCCATAGGCGGCCGCCAGCAGCAGCGCCAGCACCGCCCACGCGCTGAGCAGCGGCCGCGCCGCGCCCTGCCGCGCCGCGCTGCCCGTGCCTCCGGTGGCCAGCAGAGCGCCCAGCGCCTCCAGCAGCGCTAGCGCACACGCGCGGTACCCAGCGCACGCCACACGCCACGCCCACTGTCGCTGGCCCACAGCCTCTAACCCACTCCCTCTTGTCTACAGGCTCTGACATGGTGCTTCTGGCCCACTGCCTCTGACCCTCTGTCTCTGGCTCACTAGCTCTTGCCCACCCGCGGTACCCTGCGCACGCCACACGCCACGCCCACTGTCGCTGGCCGACGGCCCCTGGCCCACTCCCTCTTGTCTACAGGCTCTGACATTGTGCTTCTGGCCCAGTGCCTCTGATCCTCTGTCTCTGGCTCACTAGCTCTTGCCCACCCGCGGTACCCTGCGCACGCCACACGCCACGCCCACTAACGCTGGCCCACTGCCTCTGGCCCACTCCCTCTTGTCTACAGGCTCTGACATGGTGCTTCTGGCCCAGTGCCTCTGATCCTCTGTCTCTGGCTCACTAGCTCTTGCCCACCCGCGGTACCCTGCGCACGCCACACGCCACGCCTACTGTCGCTGGCTCACTGCCTCTGGCCCACTCCCTCTTGTCTACGGGCTCTGACATGGTGCTTCTGGCCCACTGCCTCTGACCCTCTTCCTCTGGCTCACTAGCACTTGCCCACCCGCGGTACCCTGCGCACGCCTAACGCCACGGCCAATGACGCTGGCCCACGGCCTCTGCCCACTCCCTCTTGTCTACAGGCTCTGACATGGTGCTTCTCCACTGCCTCTGACCCTCTGCCTCTGGCTCACTAGCTCTTGCCCATCCGCGGTACCCTGCGCACGCCACACGCCACGCCCACTGACGCTGGCCCACTGCCTCTGGCCCACTCCCTCTTGTTTACAGGCTCTGACATGGTGCTTCTGGCCCAGTGCCTCTGATCCTCTGTCTCTGGCTCACTAGCTCTTGCCCACCCGCGGTACCCTGCGCACGCCACACGCCACGCCTACTGTCGCTGGCTCACTGCCTCTGGCCCACTCCCTCTTGTCTACGGGCTCTGACATGGTGCTTCTAGCCCACTGCCTCTGATCCTCTGTCTCTGGCTCACTAGCTCTTGCCCACCCGCGGTACCCTGCGCACGCCACACGCCACGCCCACTAACGCTGGCCCACTGCCTCTGGCCCACTCCCTCTTGTCTACAGGCTCTGACATGGTGCTTCTGGCCCACTGCCTCTGACCCTCTGTCTCTGGCTCACTAGCTTTGCCCACCTGCGGGTACCCTGCGCACGCCACACGCCACGCCTACTGTCGTTGGCTCACTGCTTCGGGCCCACTTCCCTCTGTCTACGGGCTCTGACATGGTGCTTTCTAGCCCACTGCCTCTGATCCTCTGTCTCTGGCTCACTAGCTCTTGCCCACCCGCGGTACCCTGCGCACGCCACACGCCACGCCCACTGACGCTGGCTCACGGCCTCTGGCCCACTCCCTCTTGTCTACAGGCTCTGACATGGTGCTTCTGGTCCACTGCCTCTGACCCTCTGCCTCTGGCTCACTAGCTCTTGCCCATCCGCGGTACCCTGCGCACGCCACACGCCACGCCCACTGACGCTGGCCCACTTCCTCTGGCCCACTCCCTCTTGTTTACAGGCTCTGACATGGTGCTTCTGGCCCACTGCCTCTGACCCTCTGTCTCTGGCTCACTAGCTCTTGCCCACCCGCGGTACCCTGCGCACGCCACACGCCACGCCCACTGACGCTGGCCCACTGCCTCTCCCTCTTGTCTACAGGCTCTGACATGGTGCTTCTGGCCCAGTGCCTCTGATCCTCTGTCTCTGGCTCACTAGCTCTTGCCCACCCGCGGTACCCTGCGCACGCCACACGCCACGCCCACTGACGCTGGCCCACTGCCTCTCCCTCTTGTCTACAGGCTCTGACATGGTGCTTCTGGCCCAGTGCCTCTGATCCTCTGTCTCTGGCTCACTAGCTTCCGCTCACCTGCGGCACCTGGGCGCACGCCACACGCCACGCCCACTAACGTTGGCCCACTGCCGCTGGCCCACTGCCTCGGCCCTACTCCCTCTTTGCCCGCAGGCTCTGACATGGGTGCTTCTGGTCACCGCCTCTGGACCTCTCTTCCTCTGGCTCACTAGCTCACCTCGCGGTACTGCGCACGCCACACGCCACGCCCACTGGGACGCCGGGCCCACTGCCTCCCTCTGTCTACAGGCTCTGACATGGTGCTTCTGGCCCAGTGCCTCTGATCCTCTGTCTCTGGCTCACTAGCTCTTGCCCACCCGCGGTACCCTGCGCACGCCACACGCCACGCCCACTAACGCTGGCCCACTGCCGCTGGCCCACTGCCTCTGGCCCACTCCCTCTTGTCTACAGGCTCTGACATGGTGCTTCTGGTCCACTGCCTCTGACCCTCTGCCTCTGGCTCACTAGCTTCTGCCCATCCGCGGTACCCGCGCACGCCACACGCCACGCCCACTGACGCTGGCTCACGGCCTCTCGTCACCTTCCTCTTGTCTACAGGTGGCTCTGACATGGTGCTTCTGGTCCACTGCCTCTGACCCTCTGCCTCTGGCTCACTAGTTTTTATGTCATTCAGGGTAGGCTTTTGTGCACAAGCATATGCTATTGCTTCATTTGGATGCTGGCCCACTGCCTCTGGCCCACTCCCTCTTGTCTACAGGCTCTGACATGGTGCTTCTGGCCCACTGCCTCTGACCCTCTGCCTCTGGCTCACTAGCTCTTGCCCACCCGCGGTACCCTGCGCACGCCACACGCCACGCCCACTGACGCTGGCCCACTGCCTCTCCCTCTTGTCTACAGGCTCTGACATGGTGCTTCTGGCCCAGTGCCTCTGATCCTCTGTCTCTGGCTCACTAGCTCTTGCCCACCCGCGGTACCCTGCGCACGCCACACGCCACGCCCACTAACGCTGGCCCACTGCCGCTGGCCCACTGCCTCTGGCCCACTCCCTCTTGTCTACAGGCTCTGACATGGTGCTTCTGGCTCACTGCCTCTGACCCTCTTCCTCTGGCTCACTAGCTCTTGCCCACCCGCGGTACCCTGCGCACGCCACACGCCACACCCACTGTAGCTGGCCCACAGCCTCTGGCCCACTCCCTCTTGTCTACGGGCTCTGACATGGTGCTTCTGGCCCACTGCCTCTGACCCTCCTCTCTGGCTCAGTAGCTCTTGCTCACTGCCATTCCCTCTTGCCTATACGTTCTGGGCAGCTGTCTCCGGCTAACTGCTTCTGGCCCATTGGCTTTGGCCCACTACCTGTGGTAATGTTGACAATTCACTAACTGATTGATGCCTGGCCCGTCAATGGCTAAGGTCATTAGTCCCGTTAGTATACTGCTTGTGTTTTCCTCGAGAGAGGGCGGTGATCTTCCCCCGCTGGATGGTGAGATCCGGGGCCTACCTACCGTCGGCGAAAGGGGTATCTCCCGACCGGTCTCTCGGATTGTGTGGTAATGTCCTCCATGTAAGAATCAGTGTGTGTAAGTAAAGTGGCCTTTTTCTTAGAATATTGCTCCGGCTTTCTTCAGATATTGATCGGAGTAACCACTGAAAACGTACCAGTCAGAGCTAGTATTCTTCCCAGACAACGACTGAACTCGACCCAGCTATATAGCTAATGTCAGAACCCTCCTATAGTTGGGACTCGAACCTAAAACTTCCCGATCACAGGCATTGCAGTGATATCAGTTCTTTTCCTGAACTACCTCTTCCGCTCACAAGTCAGCATTCAGATTATTTTTTAATATTGTTTCCCAACATTTCTTAGAAAATTATATACTTACTAGAACTTGAGATCACTTTCAGACATTCAAAGATTTGCATGTACGTATTTGGCATTTTGAGGTTGGATTAATCCGACATCACCTCCGCCAGCAGGCGGTGTTCCCAGGCTTGGGCTCGTTTTACCTTCTCTCCCTTACTTTCGTAAGAAAAGAAAGTATGGAAATCGTGCGCCGGAAAAAGGTGAATTTCCGTCAGAAAACTCTTATTATCATCGAACCGTGACAACGGAAAAGTTGACAAATCTTGTTCCTATATATACTAAATTACTTTTAACCTTTTGTATGGTAAGAAATCATATATTGTGAGCCCTTGTTACGGAAAAAGCGATTGACGGCAAAACGTCTGTCCGTCCGTCAGTCCCTGTGTCGACCTGGGTGTTCGTCTGTCAGTCCATCTGTTCGTCGGTCGTCATCGTCGGGACGCTCTCCAAAAGTCGTAAAGCTTTTGTTTGTATCCTTTCTTTTGTTGGGAAAAAATGATTGAAATGTTTATTTATGTTAGTTTTAGGTAGTTAATTGAATAATAATATTGTATAATATCATGTATACTCTACAAAAACATAATACAATGTAGTAGCGAATATGGTTATTATTTAATAAAAATCTATGACCCCCCCTCCTCCAAATAATTGGTTGGATCGACTCTAAAGATCACCGCCACTTTCTGCGATGAAAACTTCCCTATACTTACGGGACTAATGACCTGAGCAATTGACGCGCACGGAAACACTAATCAATCAAATCAATCATGCGAGTTAGTGCGACTCAATGTTGACGCGCGGCAGCACGAGGGCATCTCATCCAAACCCTGTGCGTGTTAGGACCAGATCTCAACTGACTTCCGCAGGGCTCCAGACAGTGTGTTACAAATTTGCATTAACAAATTAAATGCATTACATAGTCACTATTACGTTCTCGACAATAACATAGTGTTAAGGCTAGCCTGGAGTGTTAGTTTCAACCCTTGTTACCGGGAGAGGTGGCTCAGGGAATCAACTGATGTCACTGCAGTTCCTCAGTTCAAGGTTCGAGTTCCAGCAGTGGTAAGATTATAGAAAGTAGCTTATCAGCTAGGTCAAATTCATTCGCTGTCTGGAGAAGAATTGTAGTGACCGGCTGCTCTTATCGGCAGTTTTCCGTGGTTCCTCCGATTAAAACCTGACGAATGGCGGAGCAGTACCCTAACAAACGGGCCACGAACCGCGCGCGATATTTCCTTCCTCTTTCTTGCCCTAGCCACACCCCTTACACACACACTTACACTAACATGCACTACACTACCACACATGCCGGGAGACCAGTCAGGAGCTTAGCGCTTGTCCCGGCTGGGGCGGTGCCCCGCTGATGGGAGATATCTGGTAGAGGGAAACCTCACCAGCTGTAGGTCGGCATCGGATCTCACCATCCAGCGAGAGAAGATCACAGCCACTTCTTGATGAAAAAAATATGCTCTAGGCTTACGGGAATAATGAACTCAGTAGATGTTCCCGGATTTACTACCAACCAACCTACCAACCAACCTACTTGCAAGCTCGTTGCTCGTGTGTACAGACCTTCCGCTCCTTTGTCGTTTTAGAACCCGACCTCCCTTCACCCCTAGTCGGTTCAGTTGGTCCGAAACCAACCCACCAACCAATGGTCTCATTGTCGATGCGCGGCAGCGCAAGTGCGAGCATGGACTGGAGACGCGCTAATGCGCAAAGGCAGGCCGCCTAGTCAACGGTAGGTCGGCGCCGAATCTCATCATCCAGCGGGGTAAGATACCCGCCACCTCTCGATGAAATCAGCATGCCCTTCACTTACGGGACTAACGACCTTAGTAGTTGACGCGCCAGGAATCACTAACAACCAACCGGTAGCGGTAGCTCAGTGCATCAACTGATGTCTCTGCAGCGCCTCTAACCGGGAGGTCCTAGGTTCGAGTCCTGGCGGCGGCAGGATTTTCGACATTAGCTGTTCGGCTAGGTCGAATTCTGCTGCTGTCTGGAGGAGAATTCTAGCGGCCGGCTGCTCTGATCGGTAGTTTTCCGTGGTTCCTCCGATCAACACCAGGCGAATGCCGGAGCAGTACCGTACCAAACGGGCCACGGACTGCGCGCGATCTGTCCTTCCTCTTCCTTGTCCTTTCCTCTCCCCTTGTACACACACTTACACTAGCATGCACTACACTACCACATATTCCTGGTGACCGGTCGGGAGCTTAGAGCTTGTCCCGGCTGGGGCGGTGCCCCGCTGGTGGGAGAGTCCTTGTTAGGGGGAAACCCCACTAGCCGACGGTAGATCGGTGCCGGATCTCGCCATCCAGCGGGGGAAGATCACCGCCATCTCCCGAGAAAAAAAACATGCACTACACTAACGGGACTAATGACCAAAGTAGTTGACGCGCCCGGAAACACGAAAAAATCAATCAATCAAAATCAAACTAACAACCAACCAACGAATGCACTCACTGTCGATGCGCGGCAGCGCGGGGGCCAGCGCGGGCTGCAGGCGCGCTAATGCAGACAGGCAGGCCGCCTGCGCGCCCAGCGCCGCCACCACGGTCGCCCAGAGGTTGGCGCGGTAGGGCCGCAGCACGGCGCGCCAGCCCTGCGGCGCCGGCCGCGGCACCAGGAAGGTGGCGCACGTCTGCGCCCAGGGCGACGCGTACTCCATCACGCGCGCGTAGTCCAGCGTCACCCACAGCGAGCAGAACGCCACGTCCGCCTACGCGCAAACGCACGGAAGAAGTAGAGAGTTTTAAATAAATGTAATGTATCTGTTCTTCTATTAGTTAGAAATAATAACACGAATTGTTGCTCTGTAATAACAAAGATTTTTTTATTGTTTCATACAAAAAGGTATAACATAATCACTTATTCTAATTATTAATTCTACCTGTAATAACAAAGAAACAACATTCAATGCTATTATTTACTTTGTAGTTTCTTGATCAAGTTTATAATCTTTGCGACATTGTGTCGTCTCTGAGTCAATTACTTTTTCTAACATCCACGTGTGCATCTTGTTAGAGATCTGGCTAATCGATCTGCTCATCATTCGATTTAAGCGCCAAATTTAATTAGGTTAGGGATACCTCCCTTACATAAATATAAAATTGACTGTGGTGAGGAGGTGCGTGAGTATTGAGAACGGGAACACCCAGGGGCCAAAATTCTTTTCGCAATAATTTTTCAATTGAAATAAATTAAAATTTGAAAATGTGGAGGTACGTGAGAATCGACCCTGGGTCATTACTATGCAGCGGATTTTAATAAAATGAGTCTTACTTTTCTTACTCTTCACTTTAGAGCAATGCCTTTTAGTGTATACATTAATTTGATGTTATTTCAAAATGACCATATTTGATTTTGTTTTTGCATTTTGCGTCCATTTCGAATAAAAAGTTTTTGTTTTTTTACCTTTTTAATCATTTTTAAAGAATTGTCTGCTGATTTCATTGATTTTAATATCAGTTGACTGCTTCAAATACTATTCATGTGTTGCAACAAATGTTCTCCACAGATTTCCTGAGTTGCCTATTGGATTTCTTTGTTAAGAAATTATATTGTCAGCTTCTGTAAGTATGTAATCTAAGGTTTCCGTGGCGCCTATCAGTGCCTTTAATGGTTTGACTCATTTCGCGATAACTACAGACAGAGGTTTTTTGGTAAAGAACAGTTGATTACATCGGTAACATATTGCACAGGTTGAGTTGTTCACATTTTAGGAGCATTTTATTGATAATTTTTGACGATGTTTTAGGTCGAAAATAAAACCACTGTTTAGAGACACTGCAAATTCATCAATTGATGTCCTAAATCCAAAGCTACAACTGGTCTCCCGACATACATGGTATTGTTGGGTGTGTAAATATATAAGTATGTGTGTATAAGGAGCAAGGCGGGTTTGAGGATGAGGAGGGGGAGGTCGCACCTAGCCCATGGTTCGTTTTTAAGTTATTGGTTAACTATTCGTCTGGTATTAATGGTAAAACCTTAGAATTCTACTTATCAGAACAACCGGTGGCTAGATTGATTGATTGTTAGTGGTTCCGGGCACGTCAACTACTATGGTCATTAGTCCCGTAAGTGTAGTGCGTGTTTTGCTCGGGAGGTAGCGGTGGTCTTCCCCCGCTGGATGATCAGATCCGGCGCCGACCTACAGTCGGCTAGAGGGGTTTCTGCCCACCAGGTATCTCCCACCATCGGGGCACCCCCCCAGCCGGGACAAGCTCTAAGCTCCCGCCAAGTCTTCCGGTGTGATAGTATAGTGCCTGTTAGTGTTAAGGGTGTGCAAGTAAGGGATGAGGATGGGGCAAGGAAGAGGAAGAAAATATCGCGCGCGGACAATGCCCGTTTGTTAGGGTACTGCTCCGACATTCGCCTGGTGTTGATCAGAGAAACCACGAAAAACTACCGATCAGAGCAGCCGGCCGCTAGAATTCTCCTCCAGACAGCGATTGAATTCGACCTAGCTGACAAGGTTCTCCCGGACAGAGGCGCTGCAGTAACATCAGTTGATGCACAAACCACCTCTCCCGGTCGGTCGTAAAATGTCTCGTTCAGACCGTACTTGAAGTTGATCTAGCAATGTAGCTAGTGCGCAAATTCGACAGTGTCTGACTCGAACCCTAACAGTTGCCGGTTAACGATGTTGCATTGTGAACCCAGCGTGTGCTACTACCCCAAACTTCATTTATTTTCTAACGGAGGATAAAATCCCAGACCAAGACTTTTTGTCTTTATTCTCACTCCCCGCGATCGACACGCACGCCCTGAGCTATTGATATCCGGATCCCGCCGAAACGCAGTTAGTGTCATCTCTGAACTGACCGGGAGGCGTGACCCAGACAATGAATGGGGAGGTTTCCGAGAGGGATCTCGGAAACCTCCCCATTCAATGCCTGGGTCGCGCCTCCCTGTCAGCTCAGACTTCCAGGCCAGTACCGGAGTCGAAACAATGCACCACTCGCAATGCGCCGGGATAAGTCCTTTTCTATGCCAAGAGTATGAGCTTGCAGCCACAACTAAGCCAAATGCCCAACTAGGGGCTGCCTGGGCTAAGGTCTGAGGGGTTCGCGGCTCCCAACCTGTCTCCTCACTGCCTCCACCTTGAAGCTATCGACGTGAGTATCACCGGAACCTAGGCAACCTGATAGGGGTGGGATCATGCTCCCCGTTTGGACTTTTATGTGTGGGATCGGGAGCAATCCGAGGAACGCCCTTCGCCCAATCCCGCCCGAAGGTCGGCGTGTCCAACTGGTGCTTCACCGGGCGAACCCATCTACTCGGACCTTAGCATCGGCTAGATACTCAAGCATCGGGTGAATCATCTCGGGTTCCACCTCGAGCCTCAGGTCTTCCGCCTGTATAGCCTCCCCCTCTGCAGGGAAACGATGTTTCGATGCAGCGATGTTGCTGCAGAGTTATCTCAGTTTGTAAACATCGTGGTAGTGGCAGTTTTGCTTTTCGGTTGTCCGCGGCGCAAATACAATCTAGTCACAACCGCTTGTCGCGAACGAAACCCATTTTTCGTGGTTTTCTGGACGTATTTTTCTTTCCTGATGTCTTTAAAACTAGAGCACACTTTCTCGAGCGTAATCCCTAACAGGGAAGTACTGTAGTGCCAACATCCACACAAATGTGAACCTCAACAGGAGCAAGCCGCAGATATGGGGAAGGAAGAAATGTAGTAAATTAAGCGCAAAACTGAGACCTTGAAACACAACGATGAAAACAAAACGTCTGTGAAGATCGTGGGAATGTTGATTACATGAGACGCACAAGTTCGAACTGTTGAAAATGCCACGTTTTCGCGAGACTGCATGGTTCCCTATTGGTGTCACTTTACAGCGTGAAATGCCTTGCATAAGTTTCATTCGGGATCGGTAAAATTATACGAGGGACATTCAGTAATTAAAGAGACAAATTGGCCTGGAGAAATAAACATTTATTTTTACGAAACAGAACTTTTCTTACTTTTCAATATAATACCCATCAACATTTATGAACTTGTCCCAACGTCTTACAAGTTTTTTACACAGGCTGCAAAGAACTCTTTATCTTGGTGTTTCAACAAATTTCCAACAATGTTTTTGACATCTAGGTTATCCTAGAACTTCTTCCCACGTACTACCTCCTTCAGTGAACCAAACGAATGGAAATCAGATGGTGCGGGATTAGGGCTGTATGGGAGATGAGGAAACACCTCCCTACCCATTTTTTCGATTGTTTCACAGCTTTGTTCAGCAGGGTGAAGACGCACGTTGTCTTGATGGAGGATCATACCACTCCTCTGAGATCCACTACGTTTCTCTCTTATGTGCGTCTTCACCTTGTTCAAAAGCATATCTGTGTAATATTGTCTGTTTGTTGTATGTTGTTCATCGAGATAATCACAAACAACGCACCTACAAGGTCCCCAAACACCGTCAACATGACTTTTCCTGCTGATGCGGACAGAATGGTGTTCGTCAGTCACCGAATCTCGACACTTTTGAACTGTTCTACTCATTTGTAAAAATGACCATGGTTCATACAACTTTCACCATACACTTCAGTCATGGTGCCTCGACCAGTCATGTTGCACCATGCTTTTTAGTGAGGAAGTAGAAAAAAGAATCACAGAACGTTGTTCGACCAATGTGTTCAATCAACGTAGTTCAACCAATACAAATTTCATTATATATTCTAACTCGACCAGGTTTTTCTTGTATTTTTATCCATAGATAATATTAAGAGATATATTTCGCCGTTCTTCTCACCAATAAATGTATATTCTCATTTCCTCTATGTCAGAAATAGTTTTTTACTGTCTGTATATAAGCCTTTCACATAATTCGTCCCATTATTAAACGTATCCACAAGATATAATAAATTATACAATCCTCTGAGAGGTTAAATACTCTTAATATTGCAAATAAGTAACTCCTCTTTCTATCTAGCCATTTAAAATATCTTTTTTCACCATCCAGGTAATATTCAATAGGCATCAAAACATTGTCAGTTTTCCATTTTGAAATATGTAAAAATGACAAGAAAATCCTTATGAAAACACGCACTTAAGTAAAATAAATTGTTAAAATTACTTTAAAAACGACGATAGGTATTTTTTTTATTTTTACCAAAATCACTCGGGCGCTTCAAAATTTTGGCCTCGTTGCAATAAGTTCCTTTATATTTAATACCCATACTTAAAAGCAAATTTCTATATGAAATGAAAATTGGCACAGATTTAGAGATAAATGACGCAAAACAGATTACAATTCGAAAACAAATAAACCACAACACCGCCTGTACAACAGAAAGCAACGTTTAGTATACTATTGCAACGTCATTGGAAGAGTCGTATCCTGTTGGATAGTAGCCATGATAGGAAGCATCCAAACCACAAAATCTCCCCATACTGATATATTGCTGCACCATCCTACACTAAACAGTACTTGAAAGACATCAATTTATAGGATATTATTCGAATCATTATCACCGTGCACTCGTATTCGTCGGATACAAGTTCACTGTCAGTGATTTTGTCGTCGATTGTGGGAAACAATTGAAGGAGAATGATAGAGACCTAATTTCTTATGTACACATTATTATCCTCAACAATTGCTTCCCGCGTATTTTGTATTTTTCACAAATGTGTCAAATATTTATCGTGCAAAACTGACGCATGTTACGTGAAGCCACACCGAGCTTTCGCGCCCCTATCCTTGCACCTCTAGTGCACAGTTCCACTGCAGAGGTTCCAGAACTTGGTACTAGCTTAGGTGGATCATGACATCAATTGATGCCACTGCAGTACCTATGAGGTCTATGGGTTCGAGTCCTGGTAGATCCTGGACAGGATTATCTCCACTCGCTGTGTTGAATTCAGTCGCTGTCTGGAGGAGAGCGATTGCAGCGTCTAAACGCTCTGGTCGGTAGTTATCCGTCATTTCTCAGATCCAACTCAACACCAGGCCAATGCCGGAGCACTACCGTAATAAATAGGCTACGGACAGCGCTCGATCTTTCCTTCCTCTTCCTCACTTCCTCACTTCCACTTGTTCTATCCTCACCCCTCACACTTACACTAACATGCACTACACTATCACATACACCGTAAGACCGATCGGGAACTTAGAGCTTGAATCGGCTGGGGCCGTGCTACGCTGGTGAGAAATACTTGGTTGCGGGAAAACCCGCAAACCGACAGGTAGATCGGCGTCGGATCTCGCCATCCATCGGGGGGAGATCACCGCCACGTCCAGAGACAAAATCGTACATTACACTTACGGGACTTCCGAACTTACCAGTTGACGAGCACACCAGTTGACAATCAAATTGATTGATAGTTAGTGATTTCGGGCGCGTCAAGTACAGAGGTCATTAGTCACGTAAGTGTAGTGCATATTTTTTCATTGGAAGGTGGCGGTGGTCTTCCTCCGCTGGATGGCGAGATCTGGCGCCGACCTACAATCGGCTAGCGGTGTTTTCCCCTATCCAGGTATCTCCCACCAGCGGGGTCTCGTCACAGCCGGGACAAGTTCTAAGTCCCCAACCGGTGCCCCGGAATGTCTGGTAGTGTAGAGCATGTTAGTGTAAGTGTGTGCAAATGGTGAAGATAGGACTAGGATGTGGAAGGAAGTATAGCGCGCGATCAGTTAGGATACTGCTCCGGCATTGGCCTGGTGTTGATCGGAGAAGCTACGGAAAACTACCGATCACAGCAGCCGGCCGCTAAAATTCTCTTCCAGACAGCCACTGAATTCGACAAAACTGAAAAGCCAGTGTCGAAAATCCTGCCACCGTCGCGACTTAAACCTAGGGCCTCCCGGTCCGAGGCACTGCAGTGACATCAGTTGATTCACTGAGCCACCGCTCCCAGTTCACCAATCAATGAATCAATTAACCAGGCTCTGTTGAGTCGCCTACCTCGTCATCCGCCATGGCGCCCCGCAGGCCGCCGACGAAGGTTCCGTTGTCGAGACGCGTGCCCCATGGGTAACCCTCGATGTGGCGGACGCTCCACGTCATGTTGAGGGAGCGCGCGGCCTCCTGGAACATCTGCATCTCGATGCCCGGCACCGACCGCTCGCCCCCGCCCGCGGGCAGGTACACGTACGGCGGGCAGTTCAGGGTGGCCACCCGCAGCCTGTAGCCCTGCGGAGGAGGTGCAAATGCGGCAATTTAATGCACAGGAGGTATGCGCAACGCTCATCAAATGCTCATGCGTAGTATGCGCAACGCTCATCAAATGCTCATGCGTAGTATGCGCAACGCTTATCAAATGCTCATGCGTAGTATGCGCAACGCTCATCAAATGCTCATGCGTAGTATGCGCAACGCTCATCAAAACACAGTAAAATCTATCTAAATCGGAACCCGCACAACACGGAAATCTGGCCTAACCGGAAAATTTATCCGGCCCGCGAAGTTAAATGGCATTTTATACAGCATAAAAATAAACCTGTGCAACACGGAAACGGAACGGTTTTTCGTGTTCTGCAGGAAAAAAAATTATCAAACGGAATTCCTGTGAGTTTAATGTAATTGTCAGAGAGACGGGATGTATTCATAGTGGAAAGAATGCATCCGTAAGACTTTTTTAAGTCACTATCTCTGGTTTCAGCTGTCAGTGTTAAATTCGACCTTAAGGTCACTTGTCTCTCAAGTAGTAGCTGACCATGATGTGTACTCTGGCATGTCTTTTATTAACGTGTCTCCTTGCCCCGCGTTGAAAATCGTACCCCCATGACCAGGCAAATTTATTAAGATCATGCGAGAATATCGGAAAGTCATAGTACTCTGGGCTATGGCGCATTGCACCTTGAACGAGTCCGCAAGCAGCTTGATTGCAGCCATTAGGCAGTGAGCTCGTGTGTATTTTTATGAGTTTCACAACCAGTTTTACTATAGCTGAAAAAAAGCGAGAAAAGCTCAGAAGCTATCAATGTGTTTAATATTCATTTATTGGTGACTTCATATATGGGCAGGCAGAGTAGCGCAATCCTACGAGAAAAGTAAAATCACTTTTACCTCGTGTGTCATACACTATTTTGCAGACATCGTTACTAATTTTCATGTTATTTTATTTTAAATATTCAAATTAATGATGTATTAACTCGGAAGTGCCCGCAATAGGTAGAGTTACGCCAGTGACCGCAATGTATCTCTCAGATATAACTGAAATTTTTTGTGAATGCGAATGATCTTAAGGTCTATCTACTGAAATACGTATTTTGTTCAGTTTGTACATGTTTCCCAATTCAATTATTAATGAATCTTATACTGCAGAATTCTTGCCTGAACACTTATGATGAGAAAGGTAAAAATTGACAAAGTACACACAAAAATCATTAAACATCTTATTTTCCTATTAAATAATTGTAAATACAATTTCCACAAATTATTTTGGAATGTTCTAAACAAATATATATTTACTTTTTCACAAAAATATTTAAAAAGACTTTTTTTTCCATTTTGGGTTGGTTTGGATCCAAGGTTCGCATTTTCTCATTTCCCTATAGACGTCTCCTACAAATCATCTTTCTATTTAGTAAGAAATTATGACTGTCAATTGTAGATAAGGCCAATTATTACATTTTATCAATAGGCACTTGTCATATACACGTCTGAAAATAATGTCATGATATGTACCCCTCAGTCCAGGAGATCGAAATACAATGGTGCCATTGCACCCAATGTGTATGCCAAATATTTTGCGGAGCGCAGCGATCAAGTTTCAACAGGCTCACAGAAAATGATTCAGCAAAAGGATAAATATAAAAGGCTAGACGATCTCAGAAAAGTACAATGAAGAAACACATGAAATATCAGACGACTAATTCATCGCAATAATTCAAGAACATAAAAGTTCCGTGACTTGGATCTCAGAGATCTATTGCGAGTACTCCCAGGTTAAGGTCAGCAGTAGTTGAGCGGTGAGATGAAAGTATTTTGTTTTCTTTGTTGCGTTCACAGAGTTATTGTGGACATTTGAGCATCGTCTTACTTTTAGTACTAGTGATAAAATTGAAGTTTTAGCACACTACGAAAGCCCTGAAAGTATCGCTTTTACTAGTAGCTGTCTAAAAACGTTATTCATGTTACAATTACTGCGGATAAACAAATTAAATTTTTAAGTATTGTTCATGATGACTCCGTCGTTTTTTGGTGGATGATCTTATACATAATTGAAACTTTGCGAGGTAGATTCTGTGCTAATTGCAAAGATAAAGCATAAACACAAATATATAAATCAAAATGAAGTGTAAAATTGAAAATAAAATGTAATAAAAAATATGTACAAAGGCATGGAGTCAATCACTACAACTAGCCGATAGAATATTGTCCATCATCCTCCGATATTACTTATTGATATACCTACTTTAGTTTGCTTCTTTTATAAATGGTAGTTATGTAATAACTTAAGAACACAATATATATTTGAGAATAATATGAATGGAACGAAATGAGAAACTTCTAAATTAGGGGACATGCCAAAGACGAATTTTATCCGGAGGCGGATTTGCGTATTAGAGAGGACATCTGGTAACATTAGTGTAACTGGGTGTGCTGACCACTTTGAAAATGTATCACGTTACTAAAGCCAACTTAAATAGGTGACCGTTCCTGTAATATAGAGGAGTTTCTCTAAGAAAAATCCTCTGTGACAGGTCGGGAAACCAATGAACGTTATGCAGGGCGATGATATTGCAAGAGATAGTGACGATGCTATTTACAGACAAGATAACTGTAAACGCATTAACAAAATGAGTGCATGGATACAACCTGCAGTTATATTGCCAGCAGTCACCAAGCAGCAACTGTCAAGGCGGTCCTTTCTTTAAGTAAAATCTCTATACCTGAAATCCCTTCTTCAAATGTACCTGGTAGTTGTGAATGTCTTCCGCTGGCACCGGCAGCAGTGTTGCGTTCTTTGAGCTCCCAACCAACCTGAACGCAGCCCCTCCGTTGGGCGCTCGGGCAGAGTGAAACACGTGAGAACCATTGGCTACGTATGCATGCGCCCCTCGCACCCACCGAGCGTCCGACAAAAGAGCATCAAACGAATTAAACACGAACAGCAATAAATGGCTCGTAAATGAAATTCTCTTTGTAGAAATTGTTTCTCTCATCCCTGTCTCATTAGCCGCGATTAAGAGTTGGTTATTACATTTTCGTTTCGACTTTCCGAAAGTTAATTCGCCGTTCAGAGCAGCTGATGCTTTGCAGGCGACCTCGGCCGCGGCGGCGGAGGCGACGGCGCCGTCTGTGGCAACGTGGAGGCAGCGGGCGCCGGCGAAAGCTTGCAGCAGCAGAGGGCGGAGGAGCGTGACGAAGGTGTGAGGGACTGCGTATGCAGGCAGGAGAGCCTCACGCCTTCCGCTGCCAAGACTCTCTTGCAGACAGGGCGACAAAATTATCAGCACCACGGCGAAATTCTGAAAATAGAGAAACAGGTCCCTAAAAATCCAGTAAACATAATACTAGATACAGTTGACTCCGGTTATAGTGAACTCGGATATAGTGAACCCTCGGTTATGGTAAACTTTGTCACTAGTCCGGTTTCACTTACATTACAAATATGCACAAGAAGATTCGACTGTAGTGAACCTGAACCTCGGCTACAGCTAACACAGGAAATACAACATCCTGGAAATTAATTGGATCTCATGTGTTATTAGGCGAGTAAAAGGGCCTTCGGAGTGTGGGACGGAGTTCCAACAATACAAGAGGCGTTGCAAGGAGTACGTTACGATACTTAGAGACAGAGGACAATGCAGAAACAAATATGGAGAGAACATGAACTCTAGAGTAGGATCTAGAGAAATTTGTTATGAAAACAGCACGAATCAAACAGTTGAAAATAATTGTTTTTTTAGGAGAAATAAAGATATTGAAAATTTCAGTTCGTGCTGTTAATGAATTTTGCTGTATCTCTCTATTAATAAAATCAATCATGGAAGAGACATTCTATTTAATTTTGACATCATCGGATATAGTGAACCTCTGATATAGTGAACCGAACTTGTTAGTCCCCAGAAGTTCACTATAACCGGAGTTAACTGTAATTTATTTGATCCAGTACTGTTGAGTATTTTCTACAAAATATACTCATTCGGTGATACTAGAAACAAACAAACTTTAAGCGCGGTATTTACAAAATAACATTTTGACAAATAAATTCATTGAATTCATGTAGTAAAATATATTCAGTAGAAATATACTTATTAAGAGAATGAGATTTCACATGTTTGATAGTTTTCCATATCATGCTTTTAAATGGCAACTTCTTCACCAAATTAAAAAAAATGTATTCATCTGATATTTAATAATGAATTATGAGTAAATGTATCGATTGTTAATATGGAAATTTGAGTAAATTGCCCATGTAATGAAAATGTTCTTTAGAAAAATTCTATCTTCATTTTCACATACGAATTGAAGGGTTTCACAATGTATCAAAAAATAATACTGATGCATATTTCCTTTCAATGATTGGTAGAGAGAGCTGCATACATTCACACAATGCGTTTTGTAAAATTTCCATCATCATTAGCAATACAAATTTCCTGTGCAGAAATGTATTATTTTTATCTAACTTTACTCTTGATTTCGTTAATTACAACCTCACTTTCTCTTTGTATCACGAACACATGTTCGTTTCTGTTGATTGTGAAATACTGGAAGTTCTGATTCTAATGACAACAAAACTGTGCAGTGTTCATCGCAACCTGCTTAATAACTTATATTTTAAAAATAAACACACACATACACACACACACACACACACACACACACGATGGTTAAAGTTTCATGTAACACCCGCAAATATGTACTCTAACCACCAGCAAGCAGGGTTGCGCTTTTTATGTTTAATTTTCAATTCACGCCCTAGGTACCGTTTTATGTTTCGTGCGAGAGAAAAAAACGAAATTTCTGCTTTTTAAAAATGTTTATAAAACTGACGCCAAATGTAATAAAGCGACGCTTTCATTTACGCAAAAATTTTGCTAATGTTCATGAAGTCACTCAAAACTCTCTTAAAATAATTCAACCACAAAACAGAGAATTAAATGGAATTAGGACACAAAATCCTTTTATTTCACCCTTTAATCTCTACCTTCTTTGTATAAACACAGACCCTTAGACAATAAGTAAAATAATAGGCAAACAAACCAGATTTCCATGAGGTTTTGTAATTATATCATTGTAATATTCACTACCTTTAGTTCTATTAAAATTTAAATCCGGGAAATGGAAAAAAATAATTTACTCTTACAACAGACTGTGAATAATGGTTTCGATGACTTTTTGAAGGAAATAAATAATTGTTGATCAATATGTTTCCAATTCTAATAAATTTTGAAAACTGATCACGAAGCTCTTTGCACACAACTCGTTAATATGTGGCACTACATTTAGTGCATAGAGTATAACAGATGTTCTCAAAGTTATTAAAGAACTAGTTATTGTATCGCAACTGTACCGGAGCTACAATATCGGTGACATAACGACGCACATATTGCATGTTTTTCTTTAAGTGAACTCACTGAGTGTTTGTGGTGCTAATAGTTAGCGAGACCTTAGACGGTCGAAGACTCTCAAAGTCGAAACCAAATGTGCCAACTCAATGAAATTTCTGAATTTTTGATAATATGAGGGAGATAACAGGAAAGAAGTTCCTCCATCTTTCTCATTTTCATGATGTTTGAACCCCCCAAAAATGTTGAATGTATTTTCATTTTCAAGTGCCCTCAAAAAGAATGTGATATATTCTCTGTGAATGTGTTTACACGGTAGGGAAACGACCGTAGGGACACTTATTATAGTATTTTTTTCAGTGTTTTCAATATGACATTGTTGTTGTTCCTCTTTTTGGGATACACATCTCATCTTGTTTATGTGGAATAATAACTATTTCACTCATGCCTGATCGTGCCGAAAGCAACCAATGCTAAGCAAGAATATTTTCAAATTAAACCAATCCCAGATATCTTTCGCCATGCGATTATCACTTTCTTTGCCTTTTGCACTCCACTGTGATCACTTTGTTTACCTTTTTAAGATAAACATAACAATTATTTTAGGTTCATAATGGCTTGTGAGCATCAATATAATATTAAAATGTGTCGTTTTGGTAATGTTTAAAATCCTGAAATAGAATCAGTGTCGAAAAACAGCAAAAGAAACACAGACAGTGTGTTGAAGTAATTTCAAGAATTTTGTGAAGAAAGAAAATAAAAATGCACAACACTAAATACAATTAAAGAAATTACACATTTTAGATAATAAATATGCGAAAATTAGATGATGAGTATAAAGAATATTCTATCAAAACTATGTCAAAATTATTCAGAAAAATACTTTAATGGATTGCACACGTGTGTTCAATCCTTCAAAATGGACGGATCCCGCTGCTTATTCAGCCATCTTTAGTACATCTTCCACCTCAAATACTTCCATGGAATACAAAGACATGGAAAACCCAACTTTCTACAAATTCAATAATTGTGTTTTAAATAAATCTTCTTGTAAGTAGCTTTGTAATAGTTGGCTTTTAAAAGTTTTATTACCATAAAATCGAAACATATTTAAAATGATTTTCTGCATCTAATTGTTATTCAGATTTTACTTGATTATAAGTTATTTCAGGAGTCTGTGATCACTCGGAGCTGAATGAAAGCCATACGGAGTGGTGAGGAATCTGAAAATAATTCTAAAATGTCTACTCAAGTATTGCATGTAATGGCAAATGAGAATCAGCTTTTTTTTCAAACTATGAATTATAATTTATTGTACATGCCAAAGTTATTCGACTATCATTGATTATTACAATTTATCGTTAGGTCAAGGCCATTTTTCTCGTTATTGCAATAAAAGCGTTATAGAACCTTTTATCCTTTCTTGCCTCTTCGCGCGCACGTCGCTCGATGTCGCCACGTAGAGTAAACCAATCTTCATTTTTATCGAAGTCCACGATTATCAGCGATCAAGTCGAAACTTTCTCCAACCACTTCACAAACACTGCCTATACTCTTTATCTTGCGCCTCAGGTGAGCACCTATTTCAAACTGATTATTTCCCAGGTCGGAATAATATCCTAATATTATTTTCTATCACCTAACCTGGCAACTCACAATTCACTAGTAAAATTTTGAAGTCAAATCTTGCAACTCCATTTCGAAAATATTTTAAGTTCACTTTTCAGTTCACTTATGAAAATATTACAAGTCCGAGTTTGCAATGGTACAACACGTAAATTTTACAAGTTCCAGTTGCACACCTAATGCGGAAATATCCTACGTTCACATTCAATGTTCACTCTCACGAAATATCACAAGTCCCGATTTGATAATTAACCTCAAGAAAACACGCGCAAGCGATCCGCTCACCACCACGACACGAGTCGGAATGCCCTAATTCCCAATTTGGTCCAACCTTCAAGGCTCGCTGTGTTTTTTCTCTATTGTTTTATTCGCGTTGCTATGGTGTACCCTTTGCCTGCTTCCAAACTAACTCGTCGTTGTTTCGCGTCGCTAATGTGTCATCTGCCTATCTTCACCATAGAAACCCATGTCTCAGAACAAACTCGCGTTGCTACGGAGTCATCCGCGTACCTGCACCATAGAAACCCACGTCTTTTGCAATATCAACATTTTGACCTTTATTTGCCTAAATAAAATGTCCGTCATTTTTGGTATGTCACATTACATTCGATTCATATAATGTTTTAATTTGTGAAATAGTCACACTAAATATCACTCAAAGGGCTGTGCTAGCCGGTAAATTCACTCCTCGCTACGGGAGTCGTGAATTTACCGGCTAGCACAGCACTTATCGTGATTTTACTTATGATAATTTTAAGAACATTATTCATTCATAAAAGATTCCTTTTGAGATTACCCATTTGTGTACAATGTATCCCTAGGTACATTGAACTGATGTACATGGAAACATATGGACACGGACACATATGATGTACCTCGCAACATTGTAGAGGAAGATGAAAAAGCTGCAAATGTAAAAATGTATGTTATATTTTCACGGAAATAATCTTTAATCTAGATTATAATAAAGAGTGTTGCCCTTAATTACAACCAAACACAGATTATTTCTGGGGATAATATTCTGTCCTCCATGTAAACTGCATAGGATATAAGAACAGAATTTTTTAAACAGAGAATACTTGAAAAGGAAACATGGAAAACAAATGCTTGCAGCCTTTTAGAACAAACGCTGATTGACTGAGGATCTTCACTTTGATGTTCTCTATGCCAACTTCATATGTTTCAGAACCATCTTAAATTTTGAATGAGTGAATCATTGTATGTTCATTTTTTTAAATATTGCACAATAAGGTTTTCAGATTTGTTCTTTTCTTTAACTGAACTAGGGTTGAACAACGAATTGATATTTAACAACAACAATCAAATCTGCTCTAGTAATTCTTTCTACTGGTGGTTGAGACCTTTTGTTGTTTCCTTTGCTTCGTGGCATGGCCGGATTACATACTGAAACTAATTGAATTCAATTCAATACTACATTTTTGTACCTTCGGATGTCCTTAGGTACATCAACAGTCATTGTCTCTAGGAACAACATTCTACAATCATGAATGAACGTGCTACTGTTAATTGTAGGTTCTGTGTAGGAAAAAACACATTGAATTAACTACGTTCTATGTTAGTAAGTGCAGGTACATTTCAATTTTCGTAAACTAAAAACTGATGAAAGAGAAATGCAGAAATTTTTACTTTTCACTAGTCAAACTGATCAAACTCTCCTAAAATCACGAAAACCACTCACACTACAAAATCGTTCACTTAATAATCACAAATTGCAATAGCAATGTAGGGAAAATAACAATCAGAAATTTCTCTCACAGACTTCTCAAAAACATGATTTGTCCCTAGGTGCATCTGTCTCTAGGTACGACAGTTTCCATTGTGTATCTTATTCTTTAAAATGAGGATTTTCTAGCCTAGACATAGTAAACAAGTAATTGAGATTGCGAATAGTTATAACTGGAAACAGTTAACAGAAATATCTTATGGTAAAATCTCTCGAAGAAATATGGTTTTAAAAGACATTTTGTAAAAGATAGTTCTCGTCCAATCATGGAACAGTTCGTACAACATAATACCTCATTTTCCGCTAGATGGTGAAAATTGCGTGGTCAGACGGAAGAGCGGGCCAGGTGGCCCGAGTCTCGACACGTAAAATAAGGCAGTAGTTAATTAATTAGATCATGAGTTTCCATTAGCCCATTAATATATATAAAAATGAGAATGATTTTATCAAATGTGTGCCCAGTGTCCACCATAATGCACTAGAAACTATATTATTGGATTTAGGCGTCGAAACAGTGTCTTTCGGCAGGGCAGGTCTCTAAGAGTCTGAATCACATTATAGTTGATTAATTGATGTTTCCGGGATTTCATATGCTCATTAGTCCCGTTAGTATAGTGAATGTTTATCTCCGGAGGTGGCGGCAAGCTCCCAATTGGTATCTCCGCGTGTTTCCGTGGCTCGTCTAGTAGGGTACTGCTCAAGCATTCGTCTAATATTCTCCTCCCAGAATTCTAGAATGCTAGCATTCTCCTCCAAATAGCGGTTAAACTTGCTGCATAACTAGGGTCGAAAATCCTGTCACCGTCGGAACTCGAACAAGGGTCTCGCTTTCAGAGGCACTACAGACACAGAATAGATACTACACAGAAAGGAAATTAGAAGGCTTCTCCTTTGATCTTCAGTGAGTCACCGCGCAGGGCGGACTGCCATCTTAAAGTGTCAAACGCCATTTTCTCAAACACGGCTCCAAATTTTTCCTTCTAGCTTTTCCAACAGGTAGTGCTAATTGTACTGTTTACTATTACATTACATTTATTTTGTTGTATTATTTTGTTTTTTCAAAAATTACACAATTTTTTAAAAATATCTCTCACGCCGTTAATACGCACATTTGCAACGATTTGCAAATACTATTGCATTTGTGAGTTGAAGTGCTTTAAATGGCTTCAAATAGTTTTCCGAAAACTTCAAAATTTTCTGCGAAAAGAGCTTCAATTTCGCATTATTAGTAACGCTTAAACAATATTTTCTTAGAAACAGTTTCAAATATTTTAATGAAAATTGTCATTTAGGACAAAGTTTTACTCTTCTTTAATATTCTTAAAGTAATATTACGGTTCTACTACTACGGAACTGAAGAATTGAGATATTTAAAAAAAAGTACTTTGGGCGGAGATAGAGTATGAGGCAAGCCCGATAAACTAGCCCACACCAAAGGAAATATAAAATTAATAGGAGAAAGTCTGTGCCATTCTATAGCAGTATTAGTCATGTATTTATAATTCTTTACCTTTATATCTCTATTTTTTATTATATTTGCCTACGTGCGAAACTATTTGCCTATACGAAGCAAATGCCCTTCGGGTTACGTATGGTTTTCCTAGTTATTCACACAAACACCGAATGCATCGTGTAAAACGTAAATGAAATGTACATTCACCATCGTTCACCGCTCACCATAAGCCGGGTCGTACAGAATTTCAATATGGCGACCATGCGCACCATATCGTCGCCCGGATTGTGGGCAGCTTTCTTTTCGTATATTACCTATTTGTGCTACGGAGAGCTAAACTCAACCGGTTTCAAAATACGAGTTTTCGCTGGCGGACTTAAATCGCATCAAACGACAAAAGAGTCTTTTGAAAAGTCCGCTCTCAAAAGACGTATATCAGTTATTTGTCCATCTGATATCGGTCCTTCCGTCATCTGTCAGTTCGCTTTTCCGCTATTCGTCCATCTGTAATCTGTCCGTCTCTGACATCTGTCCATCATCTTTCCATCGTTCTGTCATGTCTACAGTTGTCAGTTCTTCCACTTGTCGTTCCAGTTGTTCGTTCTTCCACTTGTCGTTCATCTGTGCAAACACTGCCACCTAAATCGTACACAGAATTTTCACAAAGTCTCTAGGATGGGCCATGGACAGCTTTTTAGCTTCCCGTTGTTCGATTCCCGGTCGGGTCAAAAATAGTTGCAACTTTCCTTTAATATCGTCTCAGTTTTTGTAGCTGTGTTATGAAAAACGCAGGAAGAGTTTGCTCGTCATAGCAAAGGGAATACATCATGTTCGCCACATGGCTCTTATCCCCAATGCGTGGGAATTAAACTAGGCCCAGGCATGGGGCACACCGTTAGCTAGCTGGCAGGATTGGACATTTGACTCAAAATGCATACAATTTCTCAAAATCATACGTAGAATTTCACAAAAATTAATTCTGCTCCAGTTGTTTCAAAACAAATTGTAAGAATGGAGCAAAATATAGATATTGGTTTAGCGGTGAATTGTCGTTGATTTTTAATTAATTGAAATAATTGAAGGCGTTGTCATTGCCAACCTTATTGTTTAATTCAACAAGAGTCCAGTATGTAGTCGCACTACGTATTGGCTTTGTGGCCTCCAAAAAGCAGGAAACTGATGATGATGGCAATCGAAAGCTGCTCTTGTTGAATTACACAATATTGTCGGCAATGACGTATTGAATTATTTGAAGCAAAATATAGATTTTGATTTGAAGTTCCAGATTCATTCAAACGTTTCAATTTTCAAAAATTAAAGAAACGTAATGTACGCATAGGAGCACCTCAACTATTGAAACATCTGGCGGCGGAATGGTTATGGTGAAGGATTGCAAGAAACCACGTCCTTGAGGTATAATATTTGCTTGGGTAAACATTTTTGCGGATTGTTCACACTCACTGAGGCTTGCGTGCAGTTAATTCTCCCATGGTAATATAACCATTTGCTCACCGCAAAAATATTCTCTATGTCAGTCGAGTTAGTGTGCATTGAGTCTAGCTCAACCCATGCAATTTCTTGCAATTTTCTTGTAATTTCTTCCTCTGGTTCAGCTTTAATTGTATTACGTTATTTTACAAATAATGCGAGAGAGTATGTGCTATTGATATACCACCAGTCCTTGTATTGGCGAGTTTGGAACAGAGGATGAAGGAGATTCATCATGATTAATGGACGAATTTGCGAATCAATATCAGCATTAGGATTTGCTACGCTCATTAATGCTGAACAAAAGAAATACTTTTCAGCAAAATATTTTCTTTAAAAGACCGAGTTTCTGCAACCTCTGATTGTTTGATAATGAATATGCTTGTTGAAATATATGGTATATATGAAAATAAAAACTTATTCAGCAACACTATTCACTGTGTAAACAATATCACAATGAGGTTACGTTTCTTGCGTTGCCTATTTCTTGTATTCCTTTATGCTCTTCGTCGACTTAATCTAAATATTTTTTAATAAATACAAAGGTAATCAGCAGAATTCTTTTTACTAATGATGATTGAGCTATAATGAAGATTAATAAACCGCATCAAAGGCCAGGTGTGCCAAGAATTTACATTCTGAGACTAGGATTAATTTGTTAACGGTGCCGACACGAAGCGATTGCCTGTGATGAAAGCAGCTGACAAATTAATAAACTCCTGAAAGTGAAGAAGGGCTGCCAACACCAACTCGCCAAAGATTTTCTGGTCTGTAATTTTACCTTGGGTCATGAATACCTATAGTCCAAGTATTCTTAGTTTCCGCTACTTCAAAGATCATCAAATGGAGAAAGAGTTTACATTCTTCTAAGGGTTGCCACTTTTTGCAAGACCTTAACCGAGAGATTTTTAATCGAGGTGGGAGAGGGGATCACAAAAATATGCTGTAATGAATGTTTTATTTTTAAATTATATTGTTCATTATATTTTCTATGAAATAATACCATTTTTTTATATATTATTTTACATTACGTTAATAAATTATTCTTACTAAGCAACGATGCTTATCTTTAGTGTAGACATTATAATGACAATAACGAAAAAGGTATTTTTTATTTGATTAGCTTATTTTTTAATATTTTCTAAAAGAAGCTTCCAAATGTATTTGTATTTGTTATAAATTTTATAATAACTAATTTTGCGATGTCTGGGCAACAAATTTGAAAATTTTGCTAAATTGTATACAATTGATTTATTTATATTCATGTTTTCTTCCGGGCTGGTGCGCCGTGGCCCAATTGGCTTTGAACTGCCAAACGTTTCGCCCACGACTGCGGTGGGCATCTTCAGTGGCGAGGTCTCGGGAGAAGTGTCCGGGACGGCGGCTGACTGGCGACTGTTACCGCGATGGTCTCGGCCACGGCATTTATGGTCCGCGGGTGGGGAAGCGGAGGGGACGCTTTCGCGCGCTAGCTGCTGATTGGCTATCGCTTCGTGAGCTGGCTTGCGATTGGGTATCGAACATGCGCCGATATCTTAAAGTGTTAATTTTCAATTGGAAGAAGATCTTCCCAGATAAACCATTACATTTCTCTATGCCTCTTTAATATGGTACTTTCGACAACCATTAGTTCAGATCAGAAGTGCCTGATTATATTAATATTTCAACATTATGGTGTACCTTAACCTAAGCAACTTACAGGTACCAGGTTTTTTTGTGTTTGTTTTTGATTGTTTTATACTGTAATATTATGTAAAATTATAACTGATTGGTGTGTTGACCTTTCCTACACTGAAGAGGGCCTCACAATTGAGGCCGAGACGTCTGCTCTAAATATATTTTATTGACTGGAATCATCGTCTTTTTTCTTATAAATCATAATTCATACAAGAGAATTATTTCCCCCGTAGAAAGTTACGATGATCACTAGAGAATAATTCAACGTCAGTTAGGGGTGAACGTACTTTAAGTATGCATCGATTGATCAGTGCAACATCTATAAAAGAGATTATATGTCTAATGGTTCGTGAGTTAGTGTCACAGGAAAGAAAACAGACACTTTACATTGGCGACGTTTCGGCCATGTATTTGGCCGTTTATATACAAGAATATGTATAGTGCACCATTTCCCGAGAGCTAAAATTACAATTGGTTTGTTAACAATATAGTGTGTTTGCTTCTGCTCTAAGGAAATGGTGCACTATACATATTCTTGTTTATAAATGTTTTATCTGTTCTGTAGCTCTGATGGCCAAAGTGTCTATTTTCTTTCTTGTGACCCAAACTCAAGAACCATTAGACATATAACTACAACGGGTCAAGAATCACTGAATTTATAAAAGAATTATATAAAAGAGATTGCAGTGTCACGGAAATAATTTGATGAAGGCGAGTGTGATGGGGAACTGAGCCATGGTAATTCTGATTTGAAACCAGGAAGTGCACACGACCGGGGGTGTGGGCACTGCGTCAGTGCTGCTAGAGATGTTCTCAACGAACGAGGGGTTGAGAAAATTGGTGATGCAATATTGCATGTTCAAGATACGAGATATTTGTGAGAAAACAATATTTGGCTGTCGTGCAAAACCCCCTACATCATGCGAGCAAAAAATAAAAACACGCACATGTGGTAACGTTGATATTATTAATGAAAATGTGTAACATAAAAATTTGGAATACACACAAATGTAAAAAATGATTCATGCATTTTTTAAATAAATTTGTATGTACGTAAAGTATAGTTCTACAGTAGGATGCATTAATATATTATTATTAAATTGAAAATAATTTGTTTCAGTGCATGCAAATTAAAGGAGCTAATTCGTTAGAAGGTCTTCAGGTAGATTACTAGATACAGTGCAAAAGAGTGGACTCTGAGCCCAATGATTTCTTGTTAGATGTTTACGTCGGGCAAATGCTTTAGACGTTACAGGGTTAAACTTGGTTCAACAGACTGTCTACGTATTCCTCTTCAGGGAAAAAAAGGCAAACCTAAATATTTACACAAAGCATGTAAGATATATTAAACATTCTCACCTTTTGGAAATCGAATTTAATGCATGTCGTGTGACATTTAAATTAAGTCTTGCGGCTTACTTACTCTCCAGTTCGTGCTTCGCATTTTCATACACCATATTTTCTAGAGGCTCCTTTACCGCGTCAGGCTGCTGATTAAAGACGTTAAATTTACACCACCGTACTCGGCGCATAAATCGCACTTTACATCGCCATTACTCTTCGCTCGATAATTGAAAAGGGTACTTAACGCCACTGAAATGTCTCTTCCATATTTAATTAAGACACCGCTCGAGTTATTTAGCTGCAGCCACCTAAGTGCGTCAGACTACCACCATTTCATGCCTGATGGAGAGCAACTAACTACCACATTTGACAAGGAATTGAAGCGTCATATCTTGCGTTCTAAATTTTACCATAGCTTCTTTACATTTGTTCGAATGTATTTGCAAGTTGGAAACATTTCTCAACAATACATTTTATTCTTAGTTAAATTTTGTTTTGTTCGATAACGCTTTCAAATATCTGCACATCACAAATTTTAAAGCTTGGTTTCATATTTGATGGACTGTTTTCGATAATTTTATAAGATATTCTATTATTGTTAACTATTTGTAAATGTGAAATAAAAATACTGTCCCGAGAAACTATCTAAGTAAACGTAATTATAATGCAACTAAAAATTGCACCGATATTATCGTAAGAACTTTCTACGTACCATGTGTTTAAGCGATGTACTACTTCTTATGTCCTTATTTAGAAAGAACTGCCTTATCACTAAACACCTCTTCTCGCTCTCACAAACGCTGAAAGAAGTTTGAAGGATAATGTAGCACGTTCAGGAAAAAATATCAGTTTCATATCTCTCTAGGGCTGCCAACTCAAATTCTCTCTTTGTACTCTTGTAATAAATCGAAAGTCATTATATTTGTTGATACTGTACACTCTCATCGTCATCTTTAAATAAAACGTTGATAATGTACTTCCAAGTCATACTTTGGTCCCTCTGAACCATCTAGTTCTTGCGCTGGTAATGGCCCAGAAGAGTATTTACGGCCACTCGAATCGGAATGTTGCGTGAAAGTCTCGAGTGCTGCGCACTCAAGGCTGCAAACATATTGCGCGTTGAGTGCTGGGAGGAGAACGCCGCTACCATTTTCTGGAAAGCGGCGAGAGTATTTTCGACAAGCTGTTATGAAAACATGTCATTTAAAAACATCAGCGTACTGTTTTTCTCTTGATTGCCACGGGACATGGAATATTTCTTATCACGTGACACATAACCATTGCATACGACTTCCTCAAGAGGCGTGATAGAAAATAGGTGATTTACGGTCAAGACAGTTGTAAAGTTTTTTGTTTTAACTTTCATATTTATAAAACTAATGGTAAATTATCTCTGTTTAAGAAACAGAACTCAAAGGAGTACGTTTTGGATTAAGAATAGGCTCAATACAAATTATTTCTGCATTAATTATTACAGCCCGATAATTACAGATCCAGTTTTGAAGACTAAATTAAGAAACTAATTAATAATGATACTGTTATCGACTCATATTATTTCAGTAATATACATACCTTTTGCGGCTCTCGCACGTAACCAATCGTTATAAATGAGATCTCTAAAGAGAATTTCTCGTAGACGTTATGAATTGCACATTGACTTTAAAAATATGAGGTATTTGGTGAAAAAGAGGCACCTAAATATTCATGTCAAATGCAACCCGCAACACCCGGCAGCATTTTTGAATCTATAACGCTAAATAACTCCTAGACGAAGCGCAATAGGGCCTTAAAAACCAGTGGAGACCAGTGAACTCAAAGAAACGTTCCTCACACCGTAATCTATAGGATGAGATATTCTTGAACATTTTATGATATTTTTGCTGGTTCGACGCTTATCGATTTTACCACACCTGTTCAGAACCTGTAGAATGTACAACTGTATGTGAAATTTAACTAATTACTTGATCGTCTACGCGATTGAATTACAAGAGTGTACTCCTCTGCCCGATAATAACGTTAAATACATTGTATTTAACATTGTATTTAATGTATTGACAAGGGTGTATTGTATTGTAATCAATTACAAAGAGACATATGAACAAGTGATCGAGGATAAGAGGGTTTTGAAAAAAAAGATGCATTACAGGCTTAATATGGAATTGGATAAATATGGATGAGGATGGAGTTTAACATGCGAGAGTTCTTGCACGGGTACGCAAAATATATTTGAATTGAGATGGTATTGATTGTAACGACACATGCCGCAGAAGTCGTCCGTTTATCCAAAAGAGTTTGAATATGTTTTCCAATGTAAAGGCGAAAGAAAGAGAACCAACTAATGCAAGTTAGTCCAAATGGAGGAAAAGATCTATTAGATGGCGATTCAAGGAAGTGAAAAATAGAATGAAGGAAGCGTCGCCAGTTATCCTGCTCATTTTTCTCATCACGGATATGCATTTGAAAAGAAAGTTTTGTTCGCATATAATGTTACCTGACAGGATAAATATTCACAAGAATATTTGAAAAATATTTGAACACATTCAAATATGTAAAAAATGTTTATTTTCTTTAACAGACGAATACACCAATAGAAAATAGATTCAACACTTTTGTTTTAGCAAAGTATCAATTGTAAATTAAAGCTATCTGACACAGAACACCATAGGTAATGTTACGTTACATATTCCGTTGAAAAATATTCAATATATTGCTATATACGCAACTGAGGATTTACTCGTATTTACAATAACTTAAATACAATGTAATTTATATTGATGAATAATGCTGAGTATTTATACTTTTATTTGAAACAGATTTGTTAAACGTGCAAATGTAAAGTTAATCCATTAAACATAACTTGCCCAACCGGATATATGGAATTATTATGCATTCCGAACATATATTGGCTTTCAAATACATTTTATTTCGCCCTCTATAATGACGTAAAAGGAACTATGGCAAAAACTGTATCGATGAGAGATTAGCAAAAGGAGCCACATGCGAAAATTTTCGCCGGAAGACGTAATCGCTTGCAGATACTATGCTGTTCTCGCTGTGTGGCGGTCCAACAAGCAAATAAAGCAAGGGAGATTCGTGTCCTTGATTATTCGTATATTAAGTATTTTAAAATACCCACATAATTACGTGGTGTAGTCTTCATATTTATTCTTCTAACGAATTAAAGCTAAATCATTGAAATTTTCCTGAACGTGAACTAGCTATTTTATTGTAAATCAAGCGAATTGTATTACATAATGAAAAAAGACTCTTTTGAGACTTATCTTTGAAGAATTAATAAAGAGACCCCATTGAGATGAAAAAGGTTATATCTAACTTCTCCGAGTGACCACCAATATCCAGCAGTAAACGATATGGACTTTTTTGGAGAAAAATGAAATGAATTCTTTCTCACGATATCTACCAAAATAATGATATACTCGTATGGGGAGAATCGTGAATGTATGTCAAAAAATCTGTTTATTATGTGCCAACGTTTCGCCCATTTATTTGGCCTGTTTCAGGGTTGTATGTATGATATTTATAATAACTGACATAATTATAAATTGTATGAATAAATTTATAATGTAAAAATAAAAAATATCGGCACTGTAAAAAACAGACTTTCATTGACCTACCCTCACGATTTTCCATGTATATTTACAATGCGAAGTCAGGATCAACATAACAAAAGAATGATGAATCCAGTGTAAACATTTGTTTTTCTTAATACTGTACCTATAATATCAACTTAGCGCACTTATAACTAGGAATGAAATGCCACTTAATGACCAGCGTCCGTTGAGGATTTAACAGTGCGTCAAAAGTTTAGAACAAACAAAACCAATGAATTGTGAATAAAAATGGTGTATAAGTACACTTATTCCAAGAAATAGTACTGGCTTAGGTGGCTCAGGCTATCAATTGATGTCACTGCAGTACCTCTGGTAGAGAGAACCTTAGGTTTGAGTCGCGACAGTGAAAATATTTTCGACAGTGGTTAGATAGCTAGATCGAATTCAGTTGCTGTGGGGAGGATAATCCTAGTGGCCAACTGCTCTGATCGGTAGTTTTCCGTGGTTTATTCGATCAACATCAGATGATTGCCGAAGCGGTACCCCAACAAATGGGCCACGGACCGCGCGAGATCTTTCCTTTCTCTTCCTTGTCCTATCCTCACCTCTTAATTACGCACACACACACACACAATCACACACACTAATATGCACTACACTACCACACACTCCGGGAGGTCAGTGGAAAGCTTAGAGCTTGTCCTAGCAAGAGCGGTGCCCTGCACGTGGGAGATACGTGGTTGGGGAAACCCCGCAAGCCGACGGGTATGTCGGCGCCAGATCGCGTCATTCAGCGGAGATAGATCACTGTCATCTCGCGCGATAAAAAAATCTCTACACTTACGGAAGTAATCACCTTAGCAGCTGACGCGTCAGGAATAACCAATCGATCCAGAAAACGGTATTACTTGTTTACATGATTTTTTAAAGAAGATTGTATTGAACAACACACGGCGAATGAGAGAAATAACAGCCGCGGTTCATTGTTTACTGTTCATCGGTGTAAGGAGGTTAATAACTGCAGCGTAGATCCCGACAACTGAACAACCCTCTGGGCGTGCGGCGCGGAGCAGCGGTGCCCGCGCGTCCGTCGCCTCCGCCTCCGCCCCCGCCACCGACCCCGCTGCCGCCAGTTCATTCACGCGCGGCCAATAACCCGGCGCGGAGCGGCGCGGCGCGGCGCGGCCGGCGGACGGGAGCTGGGCGTGTTTGCGCTGCGCTGTTTGCGAATTGCTGCCGGGGCTCCGAGCCGGCGCGGCGGGCGCAATTGTTTGTGCGAAGATCGCGTTCCGCAGCGACGGTAGACGCCGTGACGGAGGTGGTGACGGAGGCGGAGGAGATGGGGGAGGCGGTGACGGAGGTGGCGGAGACGGGGTGGAGGCGAAGGAGGAGGAGAAAGAGGCGGATACGGTGACGGAGGCGGAGGCGAAGGCGAAGGCGCAGATGGTGACGGAGGAGGAGGCGAGGGCGAAAGCGGGGGCAGAAGCGGGGAGGAGGCGGAAACGGAAGCGGTGACAGAAACGAAGGCGGTGACGGAGGCCGAGGCGAAGACGGAGGCGGAGGCGAAAGTGGAGGCGAAGGCTGAGGCGAAGGTGGAGGCGAAGGTGGAGGCGAAGGTGGAGGCGAAGGTGGAGGCGAAGGTGGAGGCGAAGGTGGAGGCGAAGGTGGAGGCGAAGGTGGAGGCGAAGGTGGAGGCGAAGGCGGAGGCGAAGGTGGAGGCGAAGGTGGAGGCGAAGGTGGAGGCGAAGGTGGAGGCGAAGGTGGAGGCGAAGGTGGAGGCGAAGGTGGAGGCGAAGGTGGAGGCGAAGGTGGAGGCGAAGGTGGAGGCGAAGGTGGAGGCGAAGGTGGAGGCGAAGGTGGAGGCGAAGGCGGAGGCGAAGGCGGAGGCGAAGGCGGAGGCGAAGGCGGAGGCGAAGGCGGAGGCGAAGGCGGAGGCGAAGGCAGAGGTGGAGATGGTGGCGGAGGCGGTGAAGGAGGCAGAGGCGGAGGTCGTGGCGGAGGCAATGGTGGTGATAGAGGCGGAGGCGGTGGGGGAGGTGGAGGCTCTTGCCGCCACAGTTTGGTCAATGTCTTCTAGCTGTTTCTCTGTTTTCTAGGAATGTGTTATCTTCTTGGTTTCGTGATCAAAGTTGTGGCTTTTTATCAGCCCGTAGATTCGCGCATTATAGGCCACGGTAACGTTATTTTCTTGCATTTGTCTGAATAATTAAACTACAAAGGTAGACATGTCGAGGTCGCGGGTCATTTAATAGTAGGGGTTGTACAAATTGCTACGGAGTGCCGGTTTGTGACTGGATACATGGCTCAAGACAGTCTTTGGGAGATGTTTCTTGGCATTTTTTTGTCACAAATTTGGAGATATTAATTCCCATTTTCTCTTTAAGCAACTAAATGATAATAAATCAGTCCGGTTTAACAAAATGAAATAATACATTAGTTCGGTTTAAAAGTCTCATTTGATAGGAAAATCTGGCAAACATTTTCGTATGAAGTTACTATTCTCAGTCTCGCGCCGCTTCAGTTTGCGCGTGTACACTCCTTTCTACAGTTGGAAGGGAAATGAGTGCGGAGGCAGGGGAAGTTGGCCGTGCCCGTAGGAGCGCCGCCTGCCCACGCGAGCAAGTAGCTCGTGCAGACGCAACTTGACGTGCCTCTACTAAGGGTTCAGAAAGAAGTTTGAGTTTTGCACTTAAACAAACTTCTTGAGATTTTTCTTTAAAAGTACTAAGCCCTAGATAAAGTATCAATAGCTTTTATAGAATAAATAGTAAAATTTAATAATAAGTGAAAATAATAGAATAACCGCTATTTACCGTCTTTTGTTTATTGTGCAAGTTGTTGTAGAACTATTGAAAACAGTCAACATTTCCTTCTAGAGCAAATATTTGAGTGTGAGATTATAGTTAGCGAAGAAAAATAGCGAAAGTTCCAAATATGTTCTTAAATGCAAACATTAATATGTGTAAACGTAATGTCTAAATATCGTCTGACACAATTCTATTCACGAAAAGATCAGTTATAATTATATGTGATTCGTTACGTTTTCAAGATAAACTGAGAGGATTTCTTTGCCAAAGTCCTCTATATATGTATTGTGATATACCAAAATGAAGAATCATTTTTATTATGAAAATGTCATTTTATACAACACACAATATAGGGATGTCAATAGACGATCACGAGGTGGTCGCTTTGTGACAAATAAACAATCGGCGTTAAGGATCATTTTCGTTAGGTTGAAATGAAAGAGCAGAGGCGGAATAAGCATTTTTTTTGAGAGACAAAAGAAAAATATATATAATTCGGACGCTTCCTAGTTGTTACAACAACATTCATTAGCTTGAGCCACGCGGTGATGTCGGCTCCTGATATATGTTACCAGGTCGAGGAAAGACTGTAATTGACAGTTGTACAAAATTAACTATCGTCTCTTATATTAGGATAGAGCGTTTATGTGGGAAGTAAATACGTGTCTAGGCGTCCACCCGAGACGCAAGTGAGGGAAGTCACGGATTATAATTGTATCGCCGGGAGAATTTGGAACCAGATCATGGATATTAGGCAAGGACTTTATCCAGAAGCAAGATTCTACTGCGTCGACGGAGAAGGTTCTATGGGGCGCCATCGAACGAAGAAGTGAAGAGCGCGCGAAGACTCACGAATGAATAACAAGGTTTTATAACTATTGTAATATAGAGAAAACTGGTCATGACCAAAGATCAATTAATTTTTGATTATCAATATAATAAATTCTAATTTGTTTCGTTGAAAGAAAGCTGTTCATCATTGTTCGTTACGTGCAATCCAGCATTTTAATAAGATTTTCAGTTTCCTCGCCACTCCGTGTGGATGGCAGATTGAATAATTGGTTGCAGAGTAAGTAGCAACAATCATGAACTTCGAACCCCAATTAACTGAGCTAGCACAACATAATTTTGGAATGAGATATATTTAAATTACGTAGAAATCATTGGGTTTCAAGTGTAACCTTTTTCCTGGTGCCCAAATCACATTTATCAGTAATAATTATGTTTCAAAAATGTCGCTCCAAGTGGGGCTTTTTTTTTAAATACAAAGACGGGGCTTGTTTCAAATTGGCACCAGTCAACGTCGGGCATGCTTCAGTATGAATTGATCTTTATAACATAAAGAATCTTTTATATTATCAGACATTTTAATCTTTGTTTACAGTGAACAAGGATTGTGTTCTAGGATTTGTAAACCTTTTCTTAGTTCTTTACTCTTAGTACTGAACGTCATGAAACAAAAGTTTTGGGGATTTTAATTTTCCGTATAGTGATAATATAGAACTTATCTAAGTTTTCGGCATCTCTTCCTTTGGAGTGATATGTTTACAAAGGGGTATTACAGTGTATCCTACTAATTATTCATCCAATTCCTAAACACTTTTCAACAAACGAAACTCAAGATATTTGACTCCGCAATTTTCTAAGATTTGTAATTTTTAAAACTTATGGGGGTTCAATGAAGTTGAACTCATAACATATTTATAAATGCACATTGTTCCACTAGGAAAATTTGCCCCATTGGGTTTCGAATACTGATTTTGGTGTGCGAGATTACGCCCTCGGCTCTACCTTCACGCTTACTCACGACGCTACGACCAAGTTCTTGTATTCGATGTAGAAAAAATAAATAATTATATACACGAAAACTGTTGATATTTACAAATTTGCATGTCTAACATGCAACAGTGTCTCATAGAACTTACTCCATGGAATTATCTGGAATCAGAAATAATTTTCAATTGCAGCCTTAAAACTACAAACAGCAAGTCTCCAGGAGGAAGCGAAAAGGTAAAAAGTTTACTTAAGTAAAAAACGTAGTCTTTACTCTTATAAAAAATATATTGATTGCAAAATACTAAATTCATAGAAATAATCACTAAAAAGAGAAAACATAAGAACACTGCTGTATACTTCCGCCTTTTGCGGAGGATTTCTTACTAATTAAAATCATGCAAATGAACCGTAAATTATGATGAGGGGGTACGCTTCCGCGGCTGGAGTCAGTACCTACTTGGCTGTGCGGGAGACGCTGCGTCACAGATGCCAACGTTTCGGCCGCCATTCTGCGACCTTCCTCAGGGCGAAATGTCCTGAATGCTCCCTCATAAAACGGAGAGATGGCTGAGGGTATCAACTGGTGTCACTGCAGTCCCTCTGATCGAACGTCTAGGTTCGAGTCCCGACGGTAGCAGGATTTTCGACACTAGTTTGTCAGCTAGATCGAATTCAGACGCTGTCTGGGGTAGAATTCGAGGGGCCGGCTGCTCTGATCGGTAGTTTTCCGTGGTTTCTCTGATCAACACCAGGCGAATGTCGAAGCAGTACCCTAACGAACGGGCCACGGACAGCGCGCGATCTCTTCAATCTCTTCCCTCGCCCATACCCTCCCCTTACACATACACACACACACACACACACTTACACTAACATATATTACACTACCACACATGCCGGGTGACCGGTCGGAAGCTTAGAGTGTGTTCCGGCTGGGGCGGTACCCCGCAAGTGGGAGATAACTGGTGGGGAAAACCTCTCTAGCCCACGTTAAACAGGCGCCGGATCTCACTATCCAGCGGAGAAGAACACCACCACCTCCAGAGAAAAACACGCACTACACTTGCGGGACTAATACTCTAGCAGTTAACCCGCCCGGATCAACCCTTCCCCAATCAATCAACCCGCTCATAAAGTATGATGTTTCAACTGTAGTGTACATGATTTCACAAAATAATTTTGGCATGGATGAATGGAAGAATGGAACGTTCCTTTCATTGTTGGTAATAATTTGAACTGAAATGACACGTTTAAATAAAAAAAAGAATAACCAAATTTATAAGGACTAATTATTGCCCAAGAGAATTTAAACAGGAACGAAATGGAACGCACAACTAGTTCTTGCTCATTAATATGTAGCATAAAATAGTAATTGGATTTTCTACAGGGAAAATTGAATCAGTCGCGAGAGACAGCTTGATTTTAAAATATTAAATTTATAGCGTTTCTCTGGGTAATGCTCTAATTAAGAGGAATGTTGTCTGGAGTTGAGTGTGAAAGGGCCGCTGAAGAGTGACTCTTACCAAGACATTGAAAGTTCACTCATTCAATTGAATTATTTTTATCACCAATGTCCATGGGGATAAAAGTAAAAGGACCTCTAACTGTACAAATTTATCCATTCAATTCTGAGTTCACTAAATGTCTTTTTTCACAGGGCTTCGCGTGTATTGGAAGCGCGCTGGTGAAATCTGTATCTCAGGAGAACCTTAACGTTTCTCGAAGAAAAACAAATGAGTGAAAAAATTGTACTTCTTCTGTTTCATCTTCTTCTTACTCATTTCAATTCAACTAACGCCTTATATTCCGTGGCGATGGTAAGGCCACCACGAAATACAGACAGGCCCTTCCGCCTGACCAAGTAAATTCCGCTTCTCAACTGTCATCGTCTGGCAGAGAAAGATGGTATTACTCGTGCGACGAAACAGGCGATTACATTTTTCCTCAGTCTATTTTAGGCTTAAAGATCTCTTACTTCCGCAAATCTCCAACATGCAACAGCCGGATTTACTTCACCTCCGAAACAAGACGCACAAGCATCTTTTGTCCTTAAAAAATCCACAACTTTGCTCGGGTTCGAACCTGCGATTGAACACGTAAACTTCAATATAATAGTCCGAAACGCTAACCGTTACACTATGAAGCTTCGCCCCCTCCTCCTCCTTGTGTTTCTTCTTTTTGTTTTCCTTGTTCTTCTTGTTCTTATTCTTGGCCTTCTTCTTCCTCCTCTTCTGCTCCTTCTTTTCCTATCCTCATTCTACTTCCTCGCCTTCTCCTTCTTCTTCCTCCTCTCTTCCTCCTATTTCTTCCTCTCCTAATTCTTCTTCCCCTCCTCCTTTTTCTTCCTCTCATTCTTCTTCCTCCTTTTTGCTCTCCTCATTCTTCTTCCTCTTCTCCTCCTCCTTCTTCTTTCAACTTTCAAAGTAGGAGTAGTCCTTTAATACAAGTTCTGTTACTAATATTAATGTCCTGTTTCTAGTAGCAATCTCCGCCAGTGGGACAGCGAGGGCTGAAACTACGTCGGTGAGGCGAGGGTGGCTAGTGGCAGCCTGAGCGCTCGAGGGGGGGGGTGCTTGGGCAAGAGGGTGGGGGAGGGAGGAGCGCAGCAGCTGCGGTTTCTTGCGGCAGCGCAGCGTCGGGTGAGCAGCCTAGTAACAGCAGCGGCGGCAGCAGCAACGGCAGAAACAGCCATGCAATTTGGACATCGCGGCCGTTCCCAGAGAGATAATAGGCGGCAGGCAATCGAATTATTCGCTATGCAGATAGCATTGGAGTAAGCTTAATTTAGTTGCCTTGATTTTGACTGATTTCGACGTGAATTGCACAGAGCCGGGAAAACAGTCAGAGAAGCTTATTGTACATTCCGGGAAGTGCACGTGGTTTCAGCGTTATTTAAGTAAAATTATGCTAATTGCAGTGGCGTTGTGAAAAATAGGAAAAACAATTTCTTTCTCTCCTTTTTAGAATTTCAGTGGTCGAATAATTCATGCGGCTGTGTTGAAAAAAACTGATAAAACAATGAGCTGCACACGTTTTTTGTGCACTTTTCAATAAATGAATCATCGATATTTGCACAATGTGCAATTTGGTTTGGTTTATTTAGTTTTCTCTTGCGTCAAGAACACTCATTATGTAGCTGAATAATAAAATTTAATGTGATACATGAATTCAGAATTATTATAAAATCATGCAAGTATAAAACAAAACATTATTGTCGGTTTTGAAGGAATTTTGAAAATGTAGTTGCGGTTTTATTTAATTTTTTCTGCAATGAATTCCTTCTCAGGCGGTTAGAAACGAAAATAATGTATAAAAGCACCGAAAAACAATTAAAAAGAAACTGGTTTCATTGAAACCAATAGTCCAGTTGCATAGAGGAGGCAACGGACAGTAGGCCAGGTAACCAGTTCGCCAGACGAAATATGCAAAGGTCCTTTAACAGAATCAAGAGAATATCCAAGGAAAAGATGATGCGTCAAAAGATCAAATTATAATTATTTTCCATTGAAATTATTTTTTTCTGTTCTGTATATTCTCGGAAATGATAAAAATAAGAAAGACTTGAAACGAGAGAACACTGCGTTATTTCAATGGATTCTTCCATAAGTAACTCCTGTTTGGATCTCAAAACCAAGGTTTTGTTCGATAGGGTGTTGTTGGCAACTTTCCGTTCTCGAGTCTCAAATGCAACACCTCGATCTCCAGTTTCACTGGAGAACTCGCTTTCAGATACGTCAAATAAGTCTGTATAGAATTCAAATTAATTGTCTGCGGAAACAAAGTACATTGCACGAAATTGTAGTAGAGTCAAATGACAATGTTGGCCAGCGGAAACCACCGAGAGAGGGATCGCAGATGAATCCACCGCCAACCTCGGCAGTTTTCATGTTTTCATTATGACGTGGAAGACAAATGTTAACCAGAAATCTAAATCAACATTTATCATGTCATTATTATCCAATTACGTAAAGAACTAAGAATTGGCTACAAATATAATATTTTAATTATCCAACATCATTACAGTATTTTAATAATACAAATCAGTATTTTTAATTATTATCAGAGTAAGTATTCCTAGCAAAAGGTTGAGATGTGACCAACATAACATATAACGTTTTAAATAATTGTCATACCAAGAAAATAGGATGAAGTCAGTGTTTGAAAGAACAATTTTGAAAACAATTTGAATAGGAGTAGAATGTGAGTTTCAACGAGAGAGACTGGGAACTCTATAAGGCGAAATTGGAATTACTCTCGCTTATTTCAACCCATTACCATCATCTTCAAGGAGCGCACAGGCTGTGCAGTGCGGCTGCAGTAATGAAGTTCGGGAGGGAACGAGAACACGGGTCGGATACGAGCCGTATCATAAAGTTGCTCTCCGCGGTCTCCTTGCAGCGCCGCACTTCATTTTGGAAACTGCTCCCAGAATCAACAGTGATGTCACCATCAATTTCATTACACAATAAACAGGAAAATGCAATTTGTAACGATAATTTAATAATTTCGAATCTAGGAACATTTTTCAGAATTTGATAAATGGATGAACTGGATACGGTGTAGCAGTAGTGCAAAAATTAAATGAATCGGAGAAGAGTGTAAAGGAATATAAATAATTTGTTGATAAAGTAAATAACTGTTTACAGATTTTCTCAAGCAATCATCTCTACAGGTTGAATAAATGGATGAACTGGATACAGTGTAGTAATCCTGGGAATATTAAATGAATCGGAAAAGAGTGTAAAGGAATGCAAAGAATTTGTTGATAAAGTAGGTAACTGTTTAAAGGCTTTCTCAAGGAATCATCTGTCTAGGTTTAACATACTCTACCGTATTTCATGAGAACTAAAGGCACGAATGTTTACGTAAATGTATTATTCAAAATTTTGTCTTGGCATTTGGTCAATACAATTCCTTCGAATGTCAATACATTCCTTCGTTTTTTACAGATATTAAAAAATACCCTTACAATGACCATGTATTTACTTTGGCATTCAGTATATGTCACTTATTCTGTCCTGGCGGTAGTAGGTGGAGGGCATTTCAGTGACGAATTGAATTTCCTCCATGATGAAATTGTTGTGCTATTGCAGAATTACATAGCTACAATCTTTTTGCGCATCCAGTTTGTAAGAACTCGCAACGCGACTGACCAAATGTGTGGAGAGAGAGAGAGAGAGAGAGAGAGAGAGAGAGAGAGAGAGAGAGAGAGAGAGAGAGACGGGGGAGGGAGAGAGAGAAAGAGAGAAAAAGAGAAATAATTATTTGTGTTTAAAATTCTTATAAAATAGAAAAGATATAGCCGATATATATTTAATTCACACTGGGAACGTAATTTCCCCTAATAAATTAAAAACCTCACAGAAATCTTGCCATAATATACTTTAGTGCCGATCAGTTGTCCGAAATAGCTAAAGGAGAAATGTCCCAGCGATTTCGGGCCGAAGGATTGCGAGTTCGAGTCTCCCTCAGACATGGTTGTGCATTTGTTCGTGCATGCATTTGTGTTTGTCCTTTCACCCCTTTTTATCACCATATTGTTTCATCTTCACAGTTACCATAACGTTAACTCCAATAGTGGTCGCTAATGACTTGGATGTTGATGCGACCTTAAATAATATGGTCACATCAACATCAACCCTTGCACAATATATATATATATATATATATATATATATATATATATATATATATATATATATATATATATACATACACTCTTTAATCTCTCGTTTATAGCTTACACAGTTTGTGTAATACATCATTTTCAGTAATTCCTGCTTGTCTGACAAGCAAAAAACAAAAAAACAAAAACAAAAAAAACCTTCCACTAATATTTTCGAGCGTTCATTGCGGACGCTATAGTGTTCGCGTTACGCTTTAAACTGAACCCTTTGAAAGCGGAGAGCCGGGAACGAATTCGTCGCTCCACACATCCGCCGCGCCGCACGTGATGGCCGGGTGCGGAAAGAACATTACCGGAGGCGGCGCCCATTGAGAAATCGCAAGGGCTCTCATCAACTCTCGGCAGCCGGCGCGGGGCGACAAACGCTCAGCTGGATCCGGGAAAGGCGCTTTGGAGTCTGCCATGGCGTGGTGGAGAAGAGAGGGTGTACAGCAAAGGTCACAGGATTGTTGAAAGAGGGAAAGCGAATAGACACGAAGAGAAGACTGGAGAGAATAGTGAGAATAACGCAAGTTACGTGGCGGAGTGAGAGAAGGAATGCTCTGTAGGGACGGAAACAGTGATACCGGAGGCAGAGGTGGTGTTGGTCAGGATGGCCGATAAGGGGTAAGCGGGTTCTCGGTGACAAGAATTGTCCGAGTGAGAGAGACCATCCGGTTTATAACAGTCGCGGGCCGAGATGCGTGAGACATGGAACGAGAATTACAGACTCCGATGTAGCGAAAGAGCACTTGGCGAGGACGACACAAGGCTGTCGGCGGGGCGAGTCAGAAAAGAGAAGGGGCAAAGCCAAGCAATTTCTGCGTGGGGCGCAGAAAGCTTAACCAGAGCGAAAAGTGAGGTGGGAGACTCCAGAGGCTTGAGGCGTGGGGCGTAGAGCGAGGGGCGAGGGGCGTGAGGTGACACGTTGGGCGTAGGGCGTGGGGCGTAGGGTGTGGGGCGAGGGGCGTCGGGCGTGGGCGTGGGGCGAGGAGCGGAGACTCCAGGGCTTGAGGCGTGGGGCGTGCGAGGGGCGAGGGCGTGAGCACGTTGGGCGTCGGGCGTGGGCGTGGGGCGAGGAGCCGGGGGCGTTGCGGTGGGGTAGCGAGGGCGTGAGAGCACTGGGAGTGGCGAGGACGGCGTGGGGTGAGGGGCGTGGGGTGAGGGCAAGGGCGTGGGGTGAGGGGCGTGGGGTGAGGGCGTGGGGTGAGGGGCGTGGGGTGAGGGGCGTGGGGTGAGTGAGGGCAGAGGGAGCGTGGGGTGAACGTGGGGTGAGAGGAGCGTGGGGCAAGGGGGCGTGGGGCGAGGGGGTGTGGGGCGTGGGGCGAGGGGCGTGGGCGAGGGGGCGTGAGGTGGGGCGTGGGGCGAGAAGCTAACCAGAGCGAAAGGTGAGGTGGGGCCGCAGGGGAGAGGCGTGGGGTGGGGCGTGGGGTGTGGGGCGAGGGGCGAGGGGAGGGCGTGTGAGGGCGTGTGGTGAGGGGCGTGTGGTGAGGGGGCGTGGGCGTGGGGTGGGTGAGGAGCGAGGGGCGTGCGGTGGGGCGGGGCGAAGGGCGTGGGGCGTGAGGTGGGCGTGGGGCGGGGTGAGGGGGCGTGGGTGGGCGTGAGGGGCGTGGTGAGGGGCGGGGTGAGGGGCGTGGGGCTGGGGTGAGGGGCGGGGTGGCGGGGGTGAGGGGCGTGGGGTGGGGCGGGGTAAAGAGGGGGCGTGGGGCGGGGTGAGGGCGTGAGGGGCGTGGGGTGAGGGGCGTGCAGGGCGGGGTGAGGGGCGTGGGGTGAGGGGCGTGGGGTGAGGGGCGTGGGGCGTGGGGTGAGGGGTGAGGGAGCGTGGCGAGGGAGGGGTGTGGGGCGGGGCGAGGGGGCGTGCGAGGGGCGGCGTGGAGGTGGGGGGGCGTGGGGGGCGGGGTGAGAGGCGTGGGGTGTGGGGCGTGGGGTGTGGGGTGGGCGTGTGGGCGTGTGGTGAGGGGCGCATGGTGGTGAGGGCGTGGGCGTGGGTGAGGGGCGTGGGGCGGTGGTGAGGGGCGTGGTGAAGGGCGTGGTGGCAGGGGGCGTGGTGAGGGGGCGTGGTGGCGGTGGTGAGGGGCGTGAAGGGCGTGTGGTGAGGGGCGTGAGGGGCGGGGGAGGGGCGGTGGTGAGGGGCGTGTGGTGGGCGTGGTGAGGGGCGGTGGTGAGGGGCGGTGAGGGGCGGTGGTGAAGGGCGTGGTGGTGAGGGGCGTGGGTGAGTGGGCGGGGCGTGTGGTGAGGGGCGGTGAGGGCGTGTGGTGAGGGCGTGGGTGAGGGGCGTGTGGTGGAGGAGCGTGGTGAGGGCGTGTGGGTGGGGCGTAAGAAGGGGGCGGGGCGGGCGAGGGGCGTGGGGCGAGAGGCGTGGGGTGAGGGACGTGGGGCGAGGGGCAAGTGGCGTGGGCCGCGGGGCGCGGGGTGAGTGGCGTGGGGTGTGAGGCGCGGGCATGAGGAATGAATCGAGGGGCGTAGGGCGTGCGGTGTGGAGAGTGGGGCATGGAATGTGCGAGTGGACGAGGGGAAAGGGAAAGAAGAGGGGAAAGCGGGAAGAGATGACGGGCGTGGTCCACGGAGCATGGGGCGTGGGACGAGGAATGAGGGGCGTCTGCGAAGGGCGCGGGCGATGGGCAGTGGGCGGTGGGCGTGGGTGATGCGCGTGGGCATAGTGCGCGACGTGTGCGAAGTGGGCGACGCAGCTTCGCCGGAAACCTGTGTGCGCGCCCCACTGCCCGCCCCAGCGCTCGCCCCCGGCGGATCGATCTCTTTAAAGCGGACGGTGCCGCCCCGCCACACCCTGCAACGCCATCCGCGAGACCCTGTGGCTCTTAGAGCTCTGGTGAATCGGAAGGAATGCAAGCGATTGTCGCAGGTAAGTTTCCAACTCTAAACACACATCTTGAATGCTCAAAAAGTGTAACAGAATACAAATAACAATAAAGTTTTAATAATGCACATTCCAGTATACAAGCAATGAAAAATTTATTAAAATTGTGATATTTTGACGGAAAACATTTTGAAATATATTGAATTCAAAATATTTTGAAATTTTGACGAAAAACATTTTGCGAATATCGATACTAAAAAATACCTAATAACAAAGAAGTGTATTTTTTCTTTTAAAAATGCCTTTTCAAGTCTGCTCGTCTAGGCATACGTCTATAATCAAAATTATATCGTAAAACGTACATGTTTTATATACAGATACTATGTCAAGACCTACTAGAGATATTCGTTACATTAAGCGTACCAAAGGCCATGAAAGTGGATAGTTGTTTGAAAAAATAAAATAAAAGCACTTTTCAAAAACGGCATCAATTTTTCCAAAAAAAATTGCAAGTTCGACCAGGTGTTACTTTGCTACAATATTATTAAAGTTTTAGTTCAATTATACCATTATGGGACCGAAAATTGACAAAATATGACAAAATGACGTTTAGGCGGTCACACGGTAGCTGGGAAGAGGGTGGGGCAAAACAGGAATGGAAGTTTAGGCTAAAGAGATTAAAAAACAAATTAGTACGAGAAAGTCTGTGCCATTCGGTGAACCATTAATTACTCTCTAATGTACGTACGTACTATGTACGTAGTATATTATAAAATTATCTAATGCTGCAGGAAATCGAAATCGAAATGGTAACGAAAATACACATTTGTGGTTCTTTTATACCGAAAAAGTGTTCCTTAAACGTCCTTTCATCTATACATCTGTCCGTCTGTCTATTCGTTCGTCAATCTCTCCGTCCATCCATTCATTCGTTCGTCCATCCGTCCGTCCATCAGTGAACAACACTACTGTTTGAAAGAACATTTTAGAATTTGAGATTACTTTAAATGAAGTCCCTTCAAATATTCCAATATCAATTCTAGTACCAATGTGGGGTGGGGTGTATTTTTCCCTACGTATTACCTTACTGATTGGTATATAAAACCCACATATGCTGGGATCATTCTAAACTTTTACTTGAATCATCCCACCACTATGAAAATCGCTGATGTCAAAAATCTTGTTGACAGAGTATTTGCTTTATCAGATGCTATCTTTATCCAGTGAATCGTAAAAAAATATTTTTACTATTAGTTAGAAATGCATATCACATTCACTTCATTTCAAAATTTGTATGTCAGAAATTAAATTAGACCTTACGAAAATCTTGTTTGCTTCAAAATTGTACAAAGGTTAATCCACAAGCCTCTCTTACAATTTCAGATAGGATTGTTTACATTACTTTGCGTTCCGAGCATTAATAACCAAATAAAGAGACTAATTTATAATAATTTCAGTAATGTGCTATTCATTAATACTATTCTAAATAAGTAAAATGTAATTCATCATCTCAAGGATCCGGTTCCAAAATTGAAAAACGTCAATACTGTATATTCCATAAAATGTTCCCAGTGTAGCCTATCATATAAAGGACAGACTCGTAGGAGGTTAGGTGACAGAATGAAAGAACATCAAAATAACATTACATTACCCTTTGAGAAACAAAACTCCTTAACCGCTCATAGAACAATCAGGGCCATATTATTGATTTTCAGAATCTGGCAATCTTAGCAGTAGAACCAAACTTTAGTACCAGACTATTCTCGAATCTTTATTTATTAAGATCAATTTTTCCATGAATTCAAATCTGGAATGTAATATGTTTGGAAAGAGTTATGATTCCATATTAATACAATTCGGTAAACGGAACAAACAACATCTTGAACTCTCTGATTCTTAGAGAGTGCAACATGACTTTAATTCCACTCATCAAGACAATTTCAATGATGAAATTCAAATTAGTAGTTGTCAGTTTCTGACAAATCTCCACGACCCTCACCTTATAAAACCTAAAAATTCTACGACTAGCTCTTCATGTCCCTTGCCTTAGAAGTCGACAGTCCAGTCAGACCCTCTGCGTCATCCAATCGGCACCTTAAACGACACTGCAGTGACGTCACATTGTGACGTGTAAGGTCCCGATGGGACGACGCAGTATCAGCTGATCAAATGTCAGACGCAGCTAAGTAAAAACCGCAGTACAGCGCCAGCCCTGAGCATAGGGAAGCATGATACGCGGCTTGCAGGCACCCAGCCGCGGGCGACCGCTACGTCGGGCTGACGACGGCACCGCCCCCGCCACTCCTCGCGCCGCCCCCGCTCCGCCCCGCCCCCACCCGAACCCCCGGTCTCCACCCCGTCTCCACCTCCGCCCCGCCGCCGCCTCCGCCCCACCCTCCCCCGCCTACGCCCTGCCCCGCCCTCGCCTCCGCGCCACGCCCCCGCCTAGCCCGTCTGCGCCGCGTCGCGCCACGCCGGCAAAGTGGGGGCGCGGAAGCCGTGACGTCTCGCCCGCCACCGCCGCCACCGCAGCTGCGGTCGCGGCCCGCGCCCCCCTCCACTCCCCGCTCCGCACTGCGCCGCGCCGAGCCGCCGCGCCGCCGTCGCCTCCTCGGCGCGCATGCTGCCCGCGGACGGCCTGCGCGGCGGAGGCGAATCGGGCGGCGGCCGCGCGCGCGGCGCCAGCCAGCACGCGAGGGGCGAACGAAACCGGAGGACGAACATTCACGGTAGCCGAAGAGAGGCGGCCCGAACCGAGAGGCGTGATCTTTTGGTGGATGTCACTTATTAAAGAAGAAAAGAGCAAAGCGGGTAAGTTGTGAAGGGATCAATCCATTTCAAACCGTCCGCCTAGCACTGGTCGGTCGATCATTTCAGAATAGTGCTGCTAAAGAATGGCACAGAGTTTGTCGTACTAGTTAGTTTGGTTATGTTGTTGGTCTGTGCTTTTCTTTTTCATTTTGACGCATCCTCTTCTCAGCTGTCATATATTTGCGTTTGAAAGATATTTTTTCGCGTTTTCATTCAATTTTTCCAGGGATTTCTTGTGGTAGAATTGAAATATGACTCTAACCATATTAGGGAAATGTAAATCGTGATTGACTTAATTGACTAAAATAGTTAAGTACATTTTATTTGAACAATTTGGAGCCGAAAATGTCATTTGAGCATACCTGAAAATGCGCAAAATGATGTTCATTTTCATCCAAAACATTCGAGTTTTCCAGAAACTTCCTAATAAATTATTTGAATGGCATAATGAATATGCACAGATGTGCAAGTTTGTGTATGTGATAATCTCTCAGTTGGATATTATAGTATAATCAGCTGGATTCGTAGGTTTCTGGGCCGGAGTCATTTGATACTTGTCTGTCCGGGATGAGCTGCGTTGCAGTCAGAAGAGCTGTCGTTTCGTCCGTCATGTTGTCATGGCCTTCTGAGTATAGTTCGCTGAGCTGAGGTCAGCTTGATCGTCTATGACGCGGTTCATGTTACACATGGTTGGGGTGCGTAATATTGATGGTCATGGATGGATAATGTTATGGTCATTAAATATTTTGTGGTTGTTTTAGTGTTTATAAATAGAATGAATGCTAGCGTTTAACCCGCCATTACTCGCACATATTTTTTTGATACGCGATTACTCGCGTGTTAGATTTTTATCTAACAACTGTTTATATCGTATTTATTGTTTTATTATGAATCAAATTCGTGCATTAATATTCCGAGATATTCGTTTTTGATTTCTATAATTTCTACTGATGTAATAGTGCTTAAAGATGTTATGCAGGCGTATAATGTTTGTTTATAATTAGCATTCGAATTAAAATCACAGTTGTGAAGTAAAGTATTATACAAAGCAAATTTGTTTAAGAAAGGCAAACCATAGAATACAATTAATGCAATAAATAATATAATTTCATCACACTGAAACATACAAGAACATCTATGAACTAAAATAAGGTTTCTCAGTACATTCATTGTAAACACTCTTTCCCATGTGTTCTTTACAGAGGGGTTTGGAACAAATATTACAATGCCGCGTAAACCTTTTTTTAAATTTTATTACTTCTTGTTCGGCATTTTTGCCTTTCAAGGGTGTTTATACGTGATTTCATTACCTATAGTATTAACCACCCTCAGGTCTAAATGTCAAGATAATAAAAATAAAGAGCTTGGCAAGTTATGTTTTGTGTGTGCATGTTTGTGGGTAAACCTGATTTGCCTCTTCGAACAATAAGCGAATGTTCTTTTCTCTCTTAATTGCTCCCCGACATAAACTTTTTACTCTAAAATGAAAAAAAAAACTAAGTAACAGAAATTACAGCGGAAGGATGGTGGACGATCTTCTTGCTAAATCTGTAAATCTTATATCAGGTATAAACAATACGATCAAGATGAGACACTAAGCTTTTCTGATCTTCACTCAAGCCCCCAAGACACAAAAAAAGAGTAAATAATTGGGAGGAGAATGAGAGACGATAATTGTATCGTAATTTAAAGCGATTGCTCGCGTGTGAGAAAATATCGAAATATTGCAGCACTGATAAGAACGATGAACGGATGCAGAGTTGAATCCTGCGAGAAGGCATTACTCAAGCATCATCTTAGTTGTGAAAAAGTCACTGCTACTGGCATCCATTATTCCATTATTGTTAATTTTTTTCTAACAGCGCAAGAAACGGCGGTTTAATGGAGCAAGGACTCTCGGTCTTTTGTCGAACCAATTTAATACCGCTTCACTACAGAAACCTGCGATTAAAAAGTTTTTTTAAATCTGCGATGGGAATATTACCGGGTTTACTAGTTCATTGCTATGTATTTACGGACCTGAGACAAAACACGTAATGTTTTTTGTTATTTAAAGCTCGTATCAACATATACGTCATTAGCGACCACTATTGGAGTTAACGTTATGGTAACTGTGAAGATGAAACGATATGATGATAAGTGATGAAAGGACGAAAACAAATACAACCTTGCCGGACACGGGACTCGACCCACGACCCTTCGGTCCGAGGTCGCTACGACACTACTGTCTTAGCGATCTCGGCCACCGGATCGGCCGTAATGGTATTGTTAAAACCCTTGCGGGCCTTTCTGATACCGTATGCCCTCGGGCCTTTTGAATACTTTATGGCCCGCTCTAATACAACACATACATTTTATTTTATGTATGTATTCGGTGTATTAAAGTTAAGATGTAACCAAATACAATAAATAAATAGTGTAATGCTCAAATAAGTAAACTAACTCGTTTTATTTTGCTTAATTGATATGAAAATTACAATTGTGGAGCGTTCCCGTGAATTTATAATTGCCACCAGTCACTCATATTCAACTGTTACGTGCCACTTTTTTTTAGACACGCTTCTTGAGTAGCAGTACTACTCATAGTAATACGATGAATAAGGTACATCGACTAACTTGCATCGAAATATTTTTTGGTGTAATGAAATATTCTAAATAACGTTTGGCAATGGAGGCAAGTAACCTAGAAGTTCCGTTTCATCAGCGCAATTCACATTGTTATTTGTACTTTTTTTCACTTGTGGCAGCTTGCGATATATTCTTTGTTATCTTTTATAAAATCGTAAAAGGCTGAACAACTCGTTTCAACTTGTCAGGTGTTAGTCAAGTGATAAAATAAATGCACACAAATATTAAAAAATAGTAAAAAGAGAATATTTAAAGAAAAGGACGACGAGGGGAAAATTGAAGTCAACAGAGGACTGTCCTCCCAAATGGAGAACGGCGTCACTGGTTGGCAACCCTAGTGACATCTGAAGTAGCAATTCTGGCGAGGGTTGGTGTGCCGCTTTCGTGGAAAATTCTGTTCGGCCGACTGACCGTCGGTCGCTGAGGAACGCTGCGGACGGGAGGGATCTAAGGTTTCGCCCTGAAGAAGGTAAGCTTTCCAGTCGTGTTGAGTAGTCGGTTTGCGATGGCTGGATCGAAGATCACTCTCAGTCTTTGTGAATGACGCATACGTAAAATGCAAATCTGCCGGAAAGTGTCGTTAGAAATTTATTAGGGCATCTCTGGAAATCAGTCCTCCACAATGGAATACGATTGTAAAACTGGTGAAAAAGTACGGAGTCAAGGTACACTAGTGCTCAAAAAATACTGTTGTGGTTGTTGAGTAATGACTGTTATTTTTACATAATTACGGTCATTTTCAACAGGTCTCCGCAAACGCACACACTGGTACAGTTTCCTTAAGGACTTTACAAACCGTTATGTAGAAAGAATTTTCACACGTCGTTTGTGATATGCACTCTTACCTGATCTGGCTCCGTGAGATTTCTTTCTGTGAGGATTCCTGAAAGATAGCGTATATGCGACAAATCTCCACACGGAAGAATAATTATGGCACAATATACACAGTGAATCACGTCCTGTAACTTTTGAACGGTTGAAATTATTGCAATGCAATTTTCACAAATTACAAGAGGTGCTAGTTACGTGACTTACTCTGTATAGGAACATCTCTGCAATACCACAGGACATCCTTTACTGAGTGTATCACAACTTATTAAGAATGTATGACCAGTTCCAGCATCTAAATAACGTAAGTAAAATTTAAACTTTCCGGTAGCGAAAACCCTCGTCCTTCGACGATTCTACGGATCACCCTGCCTCGATTTCCGGAGCATCCATGGCCTCGTTCACCGAGGGAAATCCATGCGCCATCAACACATTTAGCCCATAAAATGGTTGCACTGTAGTTTATGGTAATTAAAATGGTTTTACCAATTAACATGTTTACACCTGAATTAAGGTTACGCCTTCGTAACCTTAATTAAGCACTCACCTCTATTAACGGTCAATTTTTGCGGGAACAGTTAGTGTCCGCTTATGACGTGCTTCACTGCGCTTACTTATCTGAACTTCTAAGAAAATGAATCTTGCGGTTGGAAATAATTATTGAGCAATACTTACCAAATAAATAAATGCAGATTCCTGTGACTACTGCAGTTATTTAAATTTCATTTTTATTTTATTATTTACTTTAAAACTATACCCACTGAAGTGTCAAAATTACTACTTAAATAGAATTGCTGGCAGCAATAGCTCTCCAGGAGGCCACAACAAGATTGCCGAAACCTCAGCTCCATCGATTGAGATGCGACTCATCCCGGACAGCCGAGAATATGATTTGTACAACCCTTACTTTTAACTCTCGCGCCAATTTCTGTGGAGGCAGTGCCTGCCGACTTTAAAATGCGTGTTAACTGCCCGCGACCTTGAGATGCCTGCTATGGCGCGAAGTTCCCTTGATCCCATAAACTATGGAAACAGTAATTAGCATATAGGCAGGTCGTGTGCTGCACCCCGATCTCAACAAAAGTTATATTCCAGGAGGACATCCATCGCCTCGTGTTAGAATATTACTTTGTAAGGAGAAGGCTTAAGCAAGATCGAACAACCGGTAGCTTCCTGAGTCCCGTTGCTCCGGCGAGGGCCATTTGAAGGCGAGGTCGGGTAAAAGGAAGTATAATCCGGTTTTTCTTGACGTGGCGTTTCAAAGTCACGCGCGGAAGAGGGAGAAGAAAGGCACACTCCAATAGGGAGCCGTAAAATTCGAGCTGTAGTGACGTTGCAGTTCCCCATTGCAGTCTGTCTTCCCTCTCCGTCTTTCACGCGTGACCTTGAGAGGACACGGTAAAAACACAATAGATAACACGGTAAACAAACAAAGAATAGTATACTACAGTTTTGCTGAGGAAATATTTCAGTTCTCAGAGAATAAGTTGTGAGCATAAAAACAAAACTTGTATTAAGCTTTCTCAATTTTTATTTTCACGTCCATAATTAATGAGTTGTATAATTTTGATGCTATTAAGAAAGAAACTTAAAAAGTACAAATACCAATGAACATAAGTATTGAAAGAATCTTGTAATGGTGTACAAAGATAACGAAGCAAGAAACAAAGATAACAAAGGAAATTTATTTTAAAATTAGTGCAACACACACTGTTTGTGGAGAGATATGTTTATTTTTCTATTAATGGAAATTGTTTGGAAAAGTATGTACTGTTGGTAGATTTAATATTTTATTTCTTCTTACCAAGTTATTTCCTTTTGGCACTGTTGGGTGTGTTATTTTCTTTTGTGAAAGGTGTAAAAGGGATAAAATTACTGATTTTATTAAACAGGTTAATTAAACTTCTATTTGTGTTGATCGAGCAGACATCCTCAACAACTCACTCCCTAGAACTAATACATTTAAAAAGCCTACACTTCTCAAATAAAATAGCAAATAAAGGACAAAATGGCTTGCTAAACTCTTTAGAAAAACAAAAGAGAGATCATATTTTTTAATGCAAATAACTAGTGGTACAACAGAATATCACAGACTTTTTCTTATTCGTTTTCGATTTTTTTGGTCTCGCTTCTCGTCTATTCGGGCATGTCACAAACTCGTGCCAGCTGCCATCTATAGCTGCTCAAAGTACATTTTTAAAAAATTTTCTCAACTTTTTAGTTTCCTAATAGTAGAACCGAAGTATTACTTTAAGAATATTAAAGAAGAGTAAAACCTCGTCCTAAATAGAAATTTTCATTGAAAAATTTCGAGCCATTTTTAAGAAAAGGGCGTTTAAGCGTTATTGTCAAAGCGAAATTTGAAGATCTTTTTCTGAGAAATTTTTGAGGTTTCGAAAACCTTTATTAGACTTCATTTAAAGAACTTTAACTCACAAATTCAACAGTATTTGCGAATTGCTGGAAATGTGCATATTAACGGGTGAAATATATTAAAAAAAATTCATTTGTGTACTTATTGAAAAAACCAAAGTATACTCCTAAATGAACTTTAAGTCATATTAAACAATGCAATAACACTACCCGCGAGAATATTTTGAAGAAAAAATTTGATGCGGTGTTTGAGAAAATGGTGTTTGAGCGTTTCTGAACATGCGTAATTTTGAGCTCATTTTCACAGAAGACTGTTGAGTTTTCGAGAATCTTTATAAAAGATCATTTAAAGCACATGTTCTCATAATTACAATAATGTGAAAAAATTGCCGCTAATGTAATTATTAACGGCATGAGAGACAAGTAAACCAATTACATTTTTCGAAAATTTGAAAAAGAACAACAGGAGAATAGAGTAACATGGCGTTTATGTCATCTGATAGAGTACCTTTAGCACTATCCCTACCAAAAGTTTAAAAAAATTGAAGCTGTTATCGAGAAAATCTTCTTTGTTATTTTTTAAATTGCACATAGTTCACACAATATTGCCCAAAAACTACTAAAAGTTTCAAAAAAAGTATGTGACCTTATTGAAAGAACCAAGTATGAAGAACAAATTTCATTGAAAGAAAAAATCTGTCTTAAATTTTGTAGTTGTAGGAAAACAATATTTTGAAATTTTCGAAAATTCAGAGGTAACAGTGAAAAATGGACCTATGCCATCGTCATAAGTGTATTTTATCATATTCTTACAAAACATTTAAAGAAAAAATTGGAAGCCGATTGTGAGAAAATATTAAAAATGACCCTGGGGCATCATGTAAAGTACTACGTATATTACGTATGTACGTGTGTATTCGAGAAAGTAAAAAGGAAGATTAGACTTGCTAGCCCAACGTGTGGCATATTAAATATTTAATTATTATCAAACTAATAAATATAAATTGGATCATACATCGTTACTTATATTTTATATTAACATGTTGAATAACATGTTTTCGTTCGTTGGTTACTCATTCTGTAATTTATTGTTTTCTTTAACTTCTCAATTGTAATGTTCATATAAATTTCATTTTCTCGCTCTGTAAACATGTGTTTTTCTGGCAATAAAAACTTACTAATATTATTATAGCCCTAAAGAGATTGAATTTCTTTGTGCCGCCGGTGATTTTATAGCCAGTAGTGAGGAGAGTTTGAGCAGTACGGTATCGTGTGTATTTTGAACCACCAATTCATCCAAAACCAATATTAATAGCGATGAATACCTTCATCATGTTTTCAGTTGTTATCATTTCTCTTCCACTTTTTAATGGTGTCCGACTTTGCTTTCGAAGGAAAGGATATTAAATGGCGAAGGTTTAATCGTCAATAATTTTCCCGCAAAATTCCGACAACTAAGGTCATGTGTACATTCAGTGTTCAGAACGAAGCTACGTAGATTCTCGGAGCCCCAAGGGCAGATCATAATGAAACCCCTATCCGCAATTAGTAATCCTGAAACTAAAGTTTTAAATGTAATTGATTTAGATTCGTAGTTTATTTATCCCATTCAACAAAGTAAATACATTCTTCTCCTTTTTAACGCCATCAAGATTTCCATCCCTGGACCACTATTCTGAAAATGAATTCGCAAAATTTTCGACTATACTGCGTTCTACACTTCGCCAGTTTTACATTTAAAATTCAGAAACGAAAATTTTACGAATTCCTTTTCAAAATACGAGCCGGTAGACTTCAAACAAGTTGCTCAACTGACTGTCAAAGTGCGTAAACACATAAATGACCTGGCGACCGCAATCGCGAATCCACTCTCACTCACTGCTGAACCACCAGCATTTTCTGTTGGTCAATCTAGATAAATAAAATTAGTGTGTCTGTCTGTGATTTCAAAATAAGTTGCCTTTTCACAATCTCGTATGAATATTTTCATGATACTCGTATAAAAAATTATTCATTTATTTTTACTTTTTTCTGTTTGTCTGACTTTAAGATATGTCTTTACCGATTTCCATGAAGTTTTCACAGAAAAGCAGAATATTTTTTCAGATATAATTAAGGATGTTTTTTAAATTTTTTATTTTACTTTATATGTAGAAAGTGCGAAGGTTTTTAATAAAGAATTTCAATATATTCCACCTTCATGAAAGTTTAGGCACGTGACCTTTCAAAGAAGAAAAATGTTACGGTCTGCATTGAATTTTGTAGAAACTACTTCACATTAAAGAAGACATAAGTTCTCCACCAGAAGATCAATTGGCTTCAAATGACACTCATTGGCCTCAATTGGGGACGGGTAATGGTCTTACCATGGTGGACCCTTTGACAGATGGGCGTTCTCAACCTATTCATAAACTTTTGCTTGTAATATTCTTATTCTACTTATTTTAATATTCCACTTGCTAGAACGTAGTCGAGCAGAGAAGTTAGCAATTTTTCTAGGCTTTTGAAATCTATATTTCATTTGTAAGACTTTTTGTAGCATTTTCGAGTTCTAAACATTGCTTAATTGATCCTATCAAAGGTCATTACAGGTTGCACACACCAAGTCACATTAATTCAAACACGGAAGATCACAAAAATCATAGTTATGTCTTCTACACAATATTCAACACATAAGGAATTTATAGAAGGCTTTTTGGGATATAAGATAGTGTAAAATTGATTGCTTTAAAACAATAATTATACAAAAATATAGATATTCCTTGCCAGCATTAATATAATAGTCATATCTAATAAGGAACATATTAAAATTAGTGACTATTTGAGAACAGGATCAAATATCAATGGAACAATTTTCCAAACACAATATTTCCACTCCGTAATAATTAAATACATAAAATTAATATTTTAATTAATTAAATACACAACGTACAAAAAAGTAATTAAACGAATAACAAATTTAAAACTAGCAGAAACAAAAACTGTCGTTGTCAATTCTAAGTTATAAATATGTTTGACATGAATGAACACTTAGGTGAACGAATCAAGTAAAAAGTATTTACTTGATTAAGGTTTGACGAAGACTGCGGTAATTTTCATAAATATCTTGAACGCCGTGAGGAAGTGGATCGTACGTTTCTGAAAACCCGCACAATTTTCTACTTTTATTCTTTCAATTAGTGCAGTTAGGTTTTGCGTAATTGAAGTACAACATTTAGTGGAGGTTTCAACAAGAATTGATCAACAATGCATGTATTTGCAGCTGCTCATAGTACCGATGGTTCTAGCAAGGACAATTGTAGCGAGTACAAGAGGGCGGGACAATGCGTGGCAGGGTGATTGGGTTGATTGATAATTTCGTATTTCAGGGTGCGTCAAGTATTAGGGTCATTAGTTCCGTAAGTGTGATGCTTAATTTATCGCGGTGGTGGCACCGGGGGAGATATATCAGTGCAGCAACTGATGTCACTCTGACCGTGAGGTTGTAGGTTCGAGTCCCGACAGTGGCAAGATTTTCAACACTAGCTTGTCAGCTAGGGCAAATTCAGTCGTTTGGAGAGAACTTTAGAGGTGGTCTCTTCAATCAACACCAGGTGAATGCCGGGGTACTACCCTAACAACCGGCCGACGGACCGCGCTCGATCTTCCCTTACTCTTTAAGTGTGCGTAGGTAAGGGAGTGAGGATAGGACAAGGAAATAGAACGAGAGATCGCGCCCAGTACGACGCCGGTTTGTAACGGTACTTCTCCGGCATTCGCCTGGCGTTAATCAGAGAAACCAAGAAAAACTGCCGACCAGAGCAGCCGGCCTCTAGAATTCTCTTTCGGACAGCGGTTGAATTTACCTAGCTTTGTAGCTAGCATCAACAATCCTGCCACCATCGGAACTGGAAATCTAGGTCCTCCGGCTCAAGCCACAGGGTGATTCGAAGCAGGGCAAGGTGAGGTGCAGTTGAGCGAGTGGGACGGAACGGAGGAATGAGCGGCGCGTGAGGTGGGGCAGAGTGGGGTCTCAGCGAGTCAGGGCAGGATTGGCGGAAGGGAAAACCCTATTAATTGAAGCAGGACGAAGGGGGAGAGTCTGAGTTTGACCGAGTGGGACGGAACGGAGGCATGAGCGGCGCGTGAGGTGGGGCAGAGTGGGGTCTCAGCGAGTCAGGGCAGGATTGGCGGAAGGGAATAACCCTATTAATTGAAGCAGGACGAAAGGCGAGAGTCTGAGCTTGACCGAGTGGGACGGAACGGAGGCATGAGCGGCGCGTGAGTTGGGGCAGAGTGGGGTCTCAGCGAGTCAGGGCAGGATTGGCGGAAGGGAATAACCCTATTAATTGAAGCAGGACGAAGGGGGAGAGTCTGAGTTTGACCGAGTGGGACGGAACGGAGGCATGAGCGGCGCGTGAGGTGGGGCAGAGTGGGGTCTCAGCGAGTCAGGGCAGGATTGGCGGAAGGGAATAACCCTATTAATTGAAGCAGGACGAAGGGGGAGAGTCTGAGTTTGACCGAGTGGGACGGAACGGAGGCATGAGCGGCGCGTGAGGTGGGGCAGAGTGGGGTCTCAGCGAGTCAGGGCAGGATTGGCGGAAGGGAAAACCCTATTAATTGAAGCAGGACGAAGGGGGAGAGTCTGAGTTTGACCGAGTGGGACGGAACGGAGGCATGAGCGGCGCGTGAGTTGGGGCAGGGTGGGTCTCAGCGAGTCAGCGCAGGATTGGCGGAAGGGAATAACCCTATTAATTGAAGCAGGACGAAGGGGGAGAGTCTGAGGTTGACCGATTACACAGGCCAACAAAAAAATTGTTTCAAAAAACTTTTTAAAACTTGATAGCTGATTTTTATAGGTTTTTGATTGCTGAATCAGCATTTGAACTCTGTTTGTTTCCTTCGTCCACAGTTCAGTCACAATTTGATCTAGTATAATAGGGAAATGCTAAATATGCACTAAACATTTAAAGGAAACCACTTTAAAATACCAACAGAACTTTATTGAGACATGGAAGATGGTTTTATATTCTTAAAATTACATTCTGCAAAGCCTTTACGAGTCCATTAACTTATATATTCTTTGTCACTTTTCTTTAAATCTCCTGATATAGCGTTTTTTTTCCTATGCGCAGTTTTTGACACTCTCGGTGAAGTGACCAAAGTAATCTTCCATCACGATGGTGTTCCAGCGTCCGATAACGTTTTCCCATCACCTTTAGAGCTTCATGATAATGCTCACCTTGTTCCTCCTTTTGTTGCTCACGTACATCACCTAAATTGTCCGGAAAGAATTGTAAACGTATGTTTGAAAAGAGAACCTTGAAGCTTATTAAACATCTCAATTTTTTGAAAGTATCCACATATTGGCAACAATTGCTTGATAGTCTGGGTCTTTTTTGTTGCCTAGGAACTTATTTACATTGTGTTTAAATGCTTTACCTTAAACGGCGCCTAAGATTTGGCCTGATCTCCAAGTTTAATTCCGAAATATGAAAAATACACATTTCTAACGAAGTCTGTAATGTTCCGTCGGTGTTTTTTAATCACAAATTCGTCATAAATTTAAAATATCTGTCAGGACTGTTTTTATAATGACGACTAGCCATGACTGAACACTAATTGCTTAACTAGTATCTTAGACAGCAAACACGTTCGCCACGAATAAAACAAAGACGGTACTGCTTGTCAAATGCAACTATGTGAAACCGCCACGCCTATCAATGTGCGGTAGTAGAAGGAATCACCATATTGAAATATTTTACCAAAGCGTATACTACCAACTTTGTCATAATACATTATCATTATAACTGCCTGCATCTTATTCGTTTATAGAGACTCGAGCTGCATTTGCCTAGCTCTACAGAGGAAATGTTAAAATGTGAATAAATGGTATGTGATACAGCATTTTTAATGTTATTTTTTAAATCACCACACTTAAAAGGATAAGAATGTGGTAAACACACAAAAAAAGTTGGCCTGTGTTTGGTGGCTATAAAACATAAGTCTTTGGTGGCTTATGTTTTTTATAGGATTCAATTGATTTTAGAATCAGAAGATCATTGATAATGTTCAAAATCTACCTTTTGTTAAGAATTTGATATATTTTGCAAAAAAGTTGCAAAAAAGCAAAAATGTGATTTAGTTGGGTGTCTTTGCCTGTGAGTAATACAAATGAGAACTATTATCTCGAAAAATGAAAATTAATAATACGTTTTGCAAATATATCTAGTATTTCAAGAATTAGTCAAAATAGTTTTATACGTTACAATGTCGAAAAGATATATTGAACTTTATTTCACCTTATATTGGTTTTGTTTATTTTTTATTTGAATGCGCATGTATATTATAAGTTACATCGATTTATGAATTTATCAAGATCGTGAAAAACAATAAAATGAAAATTTTAGAGTTGTGCGCCGGAGGCCCTCCTTTGGTAACGCACGGGGCCTTTTATTTCTTGACATTGCTAGCCTTAACAGAATAATTCTGTTATTCTGAATTATTCATTCCTCTTCCTGCCTAAGAGATGGTACCCCGAGGGCAACTGAAGGAATTTCAGTGCTTTAATAATTCCCTCACACACAATTGTAGCGAAAGCAAACTAATGGGAATCCTCGTTATCAGGAACTTTCCTTCTTCTTAGTATCCTGAAATGCATAATAATGAACACTAAACTAGCTGCTAGCGACTACTCTCAGCTTACCTGGAAAGTAGACTGAATATATTACATTCCTGGGATCTCCAGCGTGAATAGGTGGGAAAGTTAAAACCCTAAAATGATCGTTTAGGACACTTTAAATGTATTTTGTATGTTTAGTTCATGTTCCATCCACTTGGAATATTAACACAAATTTAACCTTTAATCCCCAATATTACGAAAGGTTCTACTTAAGCATCTACTTTATATATGAGAATTTAAAAAAGACATAATTTTCGTAAAAATACTCAAATACTACTATTATTCCTTTAAAATGTACATTACTTTATTTAAAGAGAGAAATTCTTGTCACTGAAAAAAAAGTACAGAAGTGTAGTTTGTCACTTTCATATTTAATTAATGTTTAGCGTATATACAGACATACTTGCAGTACAAAAAATATGCAGTAACACATTTACGGATTAATATCTTTTATTGAAAGCAAGAATCAGGAAGATCGGTTCATCAGAATAAATTGAAAAAAGCTAAGTATTTTAAATACAAGTAGCTTTGGTAGATACAAGAAATTTCAGTAGAAGTAAGTAGCACAAAAAATTTTGCCTTTTAGGCGAGAAAGAACTGTGAACTATAAAAGGCACCGATTTCATCTTATTTTTGAAAAGCGGGACAATGTATTTACGTAATTAAGTTTGTGACCAATTGAAACCCACGCTGCTGAAAAGGATTTATGTGAAGCTTTAATCTACGACTCGAGACTATAATTTTTCCTCGAACAGTATTACGGAACGTAGATTCATGACTTGAAATATTAAATTCTTTTCCGAGAGAAGTAGATGGCTTATTCAGTGCTTAAAGGAAAACGAAGATATAATGCAGCAATGGTGAAAGGGACTTGAAAATTTAAGTGAACGCCGACAGAGCGAATTCCAGAAGCGTCCAGTAAGAATAGGATATAAGAGAACCTTACTGGACGACATACGTCAGTGTTCTGAAACATACAGCACACGTCAGTTGCATTTAATAGTGAGGCGGCATACGACAGTGGGCTGCACGCCACACTTGAGTGGAAATGTGTGCTTACCACGGGATGAAATGCATTTCGCGTTCAGAGGTAACGACAAAGGAAGCTGCGAGAGACGAGTGAAGACCGGTAAGTAGTATTCGGAAATATCGAATAAGAACTGTGCACACAATTTGATGATAATATAATTTCCAATAATTTCTTTTGGACTGTCTGTAAAAAGAAATTATTGGAACTTTGATTAAGATGATCACTTTTGATTAACTTCCTTTTGTGACATTTACCATCGCTTTTGAAATTAAAAAAATATTAATTTAACCCAAGCATTGTGGCACGTATCAATTCTTTTTGATGCATTAATATAAAAAAATATTGGTAAGGAGTTATCAAGATGTGAAGTGTATTGCAATGGTACAAACGGCTTGGTGATTTTCGATTAGTTTTTGTTTACATTTTTCTTCAGGAACGAAGTCATCTTTGTTTTTAAACAACGGTATTATCCGTTTAATAAACGTATTTATGAACGTAATCAATTGTTTACTATTCCCTGACCGCCGCGCATTGTTGAACGCGCACTATCCGGCACAGAGAGTATACTATCGGTCCGGCAGTTACCGATAGGAACAATGGAAATCAAATGACAATTTCAAATAAATGAGTAAATAAAATTTGAACGGATCATTTCTCAATTTTTTTTACTTCGGAAAACCTATATTTCATTCCACAAACCAGACAGAAATAGTAAATGTTTGTCTCTATATATTTCTAAAATAAATTTTATCTACTTGATGGGAGTTGCCTAATATATATTATTTATCTTTGTAATTAATAACAATTGAAAAAATCTATTAACGAAATGCTTTCATTAAAATATAGGTACGAATCAGACAAAAGTCTTCATAATCCTAGTTAGGAATGTTAAAATAATAAATACAAGTAAGAGTGTCGCGTCATGAAAATAATTACAGTACCTACCGGTTGCGTATAAGTAACTCTGACAGTTCTTTCACCACGCACTATGGGAGTTCATGTGACCTGCTTTGAAGCAATCATCTTGCGAGGATTTGTTTACTTTCTTGCAGACAGGATTCAGAGTGATCGTTCACCTGACTCACTCGAAGTCACGGAGAGGATAAGGTTCGGCTTTGGCTTATGTTATGAACATGATGTCAAGACGTGTTTATTAGCCTGACAGTAAGTGCTAACGTTTTGAGATTTAATTTATCTGTGATATAGGTGGTGCCGTGTGCGTTGTAATGTGTGACAACAACGCATTGAACTGTCAGTCACCTTATACGCTGCCGGTACTGTAGTATTGCTAGGGAATGGCACAGACTTACTCGAACTAGTTTTCTAATGTCTTTGATCTGGGGTAGCTTCTCGGAGTTGCCCCATCCTTTTGCTAACTGTCATCTATCACCTTCCCAAGTAAATTTTTTGAAATTTGTTGAAATTTGAAATTTTTTGAAATGATAGAACCGAAATACTACCTTAAGAATATTATAGAAAAGTAAACTTCGTTTCAAACTTTTCAGCCGTTTTAAGAAAATAGCGTTACTGTAAATGTAAAAATTAGGAAATGTTGTTCACAGAAAACTTTTGACTTTAGGAAGAACTTCATTGAAAGTCATTTCAAGCATTTCTACTCACAAATGCAATAATTTATACAAATAGCTGAAAATGCGTATATTAATTTTTATGTAGCAAGGATCCACAAAGCAGGGATTCTCTACATCAGTTATTAGATGACTTTTTTCTAATTTTGGCAACTGGATATGTCCACTTTTTCATTATCGGGACCCTTCAGTGAGATTTCCCTGACAAAAATTCGCCGTTTTTTCGCGTATTTCATAACTTTCTCTTTACTGCGTCAGCGGTAGCGAGAAAGTAAAAATTAAAGAACTTCGTAATTGCGAGAACCCAAATGCTGAAATAAAAACATAATATTTTAATTACAAAGAAAGGAATGAGATAATTATTAATTTGAGCCAGATGTGTAAAACAGTAATAAATTATGCCACGTTGGCACGAACGAGATGCAAGTCGCGGGCCTGTATAAGACCGGTGCTCTCTCATCGAACGGAATCCCCACCTCCTTTCGAAACTATCCCTCTACATCCTGTCTGCTCCAGTTGCTGAATTGTTTGCTTATGGTCTTCTTTTGAATCCTTTTCCTTTCTTTTCTGTGAGCCTAATTAGCTGAATAAATTGACAACGGCAAACAGTCTAAAATCGCCATCCCGCGCAGGTCATAATAGCCTAAGGAAAAAATCCCATAGAAGTACCGCTCACTTAGAGGCCAGTCACTTTGAAGTACACCTGTATTGAGGAATGGAGATATGATCTGTTTCACAGACGCATTTGTTTTGATAAGAAGTGAAAAAATGGCGCTCCGCGATGTTGACCTCTCGTCAGCAGACTGACTTAGCAGGTCTGCATAGGTCGCAGGAACGTTGTTGCAGTAAACCTGGGTCGGTATTGAAAATACGTCCTTCTGTGGACGGAAGGGTTTTGTTTACGTATTCCTTTTAAAGAAATGAGAAAGAGTGAATTTTAGAGTATGATGATAAAGAATCTTAATATTTGAAACACGGTACATGATGAAGTCGATGTAAGGAACCATTTTTTTGAGTGTAGAATCTCTTGAATAAATGAACAAAAATTGTCTTGTAACAATTACGTACATATTTCAAGATGTTACATAAATTTGTAAAATTCATTTTTGAAATTTCCTGCTTCAGTGACAAAGGAAATAAAGATTCACTATTTATTTTCTGATTTGCGATTGCTTTTAAACGTAAACTGCAGTAGTTAAAGTCCTTGTCATCTTTGTATTCACGTCCCCGAATTTCATGTTTCCTGTAGAGGGCTTGATTCACATGATCCACGCAAAAAGAATGTCTTGGTATTATGATGTTTTAATCCCTCTTTTTTAATCTCTTTTAAACAATAAAATAATAGTAATGATAATAATGATTATAATAGTAATAATATTATTATTGGATATATCCTTGTTTTATAATTTATACATATTTATCTTTAATATTTCAGTAATCCAAATATTTTTTAAATGTGAATTAAAAAATTATTTCAAAGGTCGAACAACTAGTAAAATAAAAAGAGCGTATTATACTTAGGAAGAAATTTGTTTTCTATGTAAAATGTTTGGAGTTCCCTTTTATTACTGTCATCTGAGCCCCCCTCTCATTTGGGCCACTATAAATCTGTCAGTATGTGTAAGGGGAGAGAAACGGACAAGGAAGAGAAATATCGCGCGTCTATTAGGATATTGCTGGGGCATTCGTCTGGTATTGATCGGAGGTGCCATGGAAAATGACCGATCAGAGTAGCCGGCAGATAGAATTCTCCTTCAGATAGCGGGTGAATTCGACCTAGCTATGAAGTTAGTGTCCAAAATTCTGCCACCGTCGGGATTCGAACCCAAGAACCTCCCGGTCAGAGACCTTGCAGCGCCATCGGATGTTGTCACTGTGATGTAGAGAGATTACTAGAAGGAGGGACTGCTTTGACAGCTACTGCTTGGCCAAGTGCTGGCTACATAACTACAGGTTAAGCCCATGCACTCATTTTGTCAGTCGGTTTGTTTATTGTTAGCTGATTTGTAAATGCCTTCATCACTATCTCTTCCAATGAGTGTCATAGTCCTGCAGGACGTTCTCTCGTTTCTTGACCTGTCAAAGTGGTTCTTACTTACTGTAACTCCTCTTTACCTCCGCCGGTCCGGAGATTAGATTGATAGATTGTTTGATCGAGTGTTGGTGTTTCTGGGCGCGTCAATTACTGAAGTCATTAGTTCCGTAAGTGTAGTACACGGTTTTTCATTGGGAAGTGGCGATGACCTTCCCTCGCTGGGTGGTGAGATCCGGCGCCGACTTACCGTAGGCTAGCGAGGTTTTCCCCAACCATGTATCTCCCACCAGCGGGACCCCGCCTCAGCCGGGACAAGCTCGAAGTCTCAATCGGTCTCCCGGAATGTGCGTTAGTGTAGTGCGTGTGTTAGGTGTGAAGATAGAACAAGGAAGAGAAAGGAGAATTTGCGCGCAGTCAGTGGCCCGTTTGTTAGGGTACTGCTCCTGCATTCACCTGGTGTTGATCGGAGAAACCACCAATCAAACCAACGGAAAACTACCAATCAAAGCAGCTGGTTTTTAGAATTCTTCTCAAGACAGCGACTAAATTCGACCTAGGTGACATTCGACAAGCTAGTGTCGAAACTTCTGCCGCCACCGTCGGGACTCGAACCCCAAGACTTCGTACAGAGGCACTGCAGTGACGTAAGTTGAAGTGGGGGAAGAGGACAGCCCCGTTGCGGTCGGTGGCTGGATTTTCGACACTAGCTTGTCGAATGGCAGCTAGGTCGAATTCAGTCGCTGTCTGGAGGAGAATTCTTGATGACAGCTGCTTTGATTGGTAGTTTTCCGTGGTTTCTCCAATCAACACCAGGCGAATGCCGAAGCAATACTCTAATAAACGGGCCACGGACCGCGCGCGATCTCTTCTTCCTCTTCCTTCTCATATCCTCACCCTACACACACACACACACACACACACACACACACACACACACACACACTAACATGCACTCCATTACCACACATGCCGGAAGACAGGTCGGGGGTTTTGAGGTTGTCCCGGCTGGAGCTGTGCCTCACTGGTGGGAGGGAGATACTTGATTGGAGAAAACCTCTTTAGCCATCGGTAGGTCTGCGCCGGATCTGGCCATCCAGCGAGGGAAGATCACCGCCATTTCGTGATAAAAAAACATGCACTACACTTACGGAACTAATGACCTCCGTAATTAACGCGCTCAGAAACACAATCAATCAATCAGTCAATCCCGCTGCGGCGGTGTCCGTGCAGAGCGCGCGGGGGCGGCGGGGAGGGCGAGAGCGGTGGTGGCGGCGGTGGCGGTGCGACGCGCGGCGTGGCGTGGGCCAGGCGGGGCGGCGGAGAGGGCGGTGGCGGCGGTGGTCGCGGGGGCGGCGGCGGCGGTGCGACGCGCGTCGCTGCGGGGGCGGAGCGGGGGGGGGGCGTGGCGGCTCCTGTGCGGCGCTGAGCGCCGGGCCGCGCGCGCGTCGCCCACCGCCGCCGCCGCCGCCGCCGCCTGCGCGCACCGCCGCAGCGCAGCCACCGCCGCCGCCGCCGCCGCCGCCACGGCCGCCTGCGGTTTCTTGGTGCGGTCGCGGCCTCCTCGCGCGCCTGGGCGCCGCTCACGTAGGGGCGCCCCGCCGACGCCGTCGCCACCGACGCCGCCGCCCGACGACCCGCTGACCTGCCCTATGAGCAGCTCGTGCCCTAGCATCTCAGAACGAGAAGCACTCATCGTCTCAAGAGCGAAATCCATAGCACGAAGTGCCAATGTGTCCTGCGTCTCAATTTGCATGTAAGGATCCCATGACGATCTTGCAACGGAGGTCAGGATCGAAATCGTGGCTCCAAGGGAAGAAGACAGAATTCCCTATTATTTTTTGCTATGAATATTCTGTAACGTGTTTGCTACATATTAAGTAGAGAGATGCAAATCATGAGCCCGTGATTTTACTATGTTCCTTCGCAGATAACATGATGTTGGACAGTGATGCCTAACAATATCAGCTCACCAACAGTGTGCTGTGCTGACAAATATCCCATAATCTACATCATTATAATATATTAATAGGTAGTAGAAAGTTATTTCTTTCCTTGCAAATAATACTAAAAGAATGAAAAGAACGATTATAAAGTATAATTTACCTTTATTTATTTTACTCAGTTGTTCGTTCACGAAAACGTGTTTAAACGGTATTGCATAATAAATATATATTGAACACACCTACGGTTCGCCATTCGTTTTTTGCCATTTTCTGAATGTAGTCGTTAGTTTTCACGGGTTTTCGATAGCATAAAGGGATTCAGGACTTGCTATTCTTTCCTGACAGCCAATGTCTTATTGTCTCTCTACTGATCAAATAAACAATACTGGTCACTCATCGTTCATTTACCTTCGAAGTTCCCTCTCAAGATTTTTTTTCAGATGAATAAGGTATCGCTCATGAGAACTGACACAAAACAAGCCCTTCCTCTACGCTTTTTCTTTCTACCCCCAAATATATTTTTCTCGTGACGTGTATAAACATTTACTCAGATAAAATCAGAGAGACAGATAGCTGTGTGATTTGTAATGTTTGCTCACACTATAAAGAAATGTAAAAATATTGCACTGAATTTAGAAACAAGGGAAATGTCTGCTAATACTTCGATGGTATTTAACTCTCACAAGGTACTATAAAATAGTTACGTGTCAAGTACATTTTATCTACCATAAAAGCACTATTCTACAAAATAAAGACCATTGTTTTCATCAATCGAACTTTTGTTGAATTAATATATGAAATATACATGCATGGACTGTTTCTATCAAGACACTGCGAAAATAACTTGCTAATGTACTAAAGCTGGAAAAATGTGACATAATATCAGATATTTTTTGTTCTATTTACCTGAATGCTGACGTCATATCACAAAATAAACAAAGGTAAAGAAAGAACCGAAAGGAAATTACGGAAATTACTTTCCATTCATATTACTTGTTAGGCTTCATATTTTACTTCTTTCTTACTATTTCAATATATTTCAATTTGATCTAAAATGCAATAGAACACCTCATTCACCACATCATACCAGACTCTCCGGTTATGTGACTCCCTTTGGCTCGAATTCTAGATACTTGTAGTACGTCAATATCACATAGTAAAATTAGTAGGTATTATTCTACGCATTATCAAAGTCGGTAAGGAAAACTAAACAAGAACTTATCGTAGAGAAGCACTTACTACTAGGAGTCAAAAACAAAAACATCATTAACAACAAAATCACGGAAAGAAGAGAAATCTTGTTCTTAGCAACACAATGTTTCAGAGAACTCTAAGACAGCAAACAAGACCAACCTCAAACTGACTACACTGAAAGAAGTAACTGCAACAAGGTTCCGGATGGAGTACTGCCTATTCTACAAAGTGAAGTAAGATGCTCTATCTCAGAGCTAAAAACAAAACGCTAACCAGGAGATAATGGTATATTAAACGAATTCCTTATACACTGTCCAGAAGAAGTAATAATAGAAATAATGAAATTTTGTAATAAAATTTTTCAGGCAGAAGTGACTCCAAAGCAGTGGTCTCAAAGCACCATCTCTCTTTTCTACAAAAAGGGCACAAAAGATGACTGGAATAATTATCGACCGATCAGTCTAATGCCCAATCTATACAAATTATTCTCGACAATAATAATAACCAGACGAACAACTAGGACTCTTGACGAACAACAGCCTAATGTGTAGGCTGGATTCAGATCCAGTTTTAGTACAATAGACCACATACAGATACTAAACCAGATTATCATTCATTAATCATCATATATTAAATCAAAGTTCAATTTAAAACTTTGTATAGCCGCCGTCGATTTTAGATGGCAAAACTAGAGAATGACGTAAGGTCAACAAACACTCTATTGGTACTTCCGGGAGCGTCAACGGCTAAGGTCATTCATTAGTCGCGTAAATGTAGTGTATGTTTTTTCCTCGGACGGTGGCGGTGATCTTCCTCCGCTAGATGGAAAGATCGGCACCGACATATTGTCGACTAGCGGGATTTTCCTCAACCAAATATCTCCCACCAATGGGGACCCCCCAGCCGGAACAAGTTCTAAGCTCTCGACCTGTCCCACGGAATATGTGGTAGAATAAGTGCATGTTAGTGTAACTGTTTGTGTAACGGGAGAGGATAGGACAAGGAAGAGGAAGGATCGCGCGCGGTCCGTGGCCCGCTTTTTAGGGTACTGCTCCGGCATTCACCTTGACCGGAGAAACCACAGAAAACTATGATCAGAGCAGCCGGCTGTTAGAATTCTCTTCCAGACCGTAACTGAACTTGACCCAACTATCTAGCTAGTGTCGAAAATCCTACCATCGTCGGGACTCAAACTTAGGACCTCCCTGTTAGAGGTATTGCAGTGCTTTGAGCCACTTTTTTCGGTTTTATAAAACGAAATCAGCACCAGTCTGTTACGCACGGTGGATTCAGTAGTGCGGTGGTGCATGTCTTGGTGTGGAATTGGAGTATTACATTTCTTAAAAGAAATGATGACGAAGGAAGGTTATCTCTGATTTTATAAGGAATGCTTACACTAAATTGCGAATACCCTAGCAGTACATGATAGGTTAATTTTATGAAGACAATGATCCAAAACAGCCTATTTTGCCGGCAGCTGGCTTCTCCAAACCGGCCCTAAAATAGAATAGAACCTGCCCCAAATAGAAAATAAAATTACCACAAGAGATGAATTGAAGAGGAGATTGTTTGGCATTTTTCGGCAAGGATGACGAATCGATTGAAAGAAGTGATTTCTCAGAGAGTTCACCGTACCACAGTACTAACATTATAATACCGTGTAATAAGCGCTAATTCAAGAAGAATGTCAGAATATTAAAAATGGTCCTCAAAGTTTGGTTTATTTTTTAATAGTTTTATTACATTAATGTTTTCATGAGTTTTGTTTCATTTTGTACATAGTTTTTACAATAATAAACTTTAGTTTTGGGTATCAGTTTTTCTTCTTTGCATTTCTTATCACGTGCATTAATAAAAAATTCAAGTTGTCAGTGTGACCTAGTATTAAAGTGATCGACTGTGGTTTCCATTCATCTTGCACGCTCATGAGCACCGCTCCGTTCTCCATTCTCCGTTCTCCGGTTGCGTTAGAGAAATAACGATCCATTTGCGTAGATTGTGGCGTAAATGAACAATTTAATAATATAACGAAAGAAGAAGAAGCAAAGAAGAATAGGATATTCAGGTGCATTATAAATACGGACAATATAAATTCAAATTTGTTGACTCGGAATAATGGCTCTTTGAGTAATTAGTGGAGGCATGCCAATTAGGCCCCCTGAGGAGAGACACAGAGCAAACCTAATGCTAATTATGAGCGGCGGAGGAGGAAGGAGAAGAAGGAGAAATTGCGAGCCACCTCTGGGGCCAAGATCAAAGTCGCCCCAGGTATGCTGCTAATGAAATCATCGGTTGCCGAGCCCCTCGCTCACTCACTCGCTCGCCTCGCCTCGCCTTGGCCCTCCCGTCCCACCCCCGTTCCGCACTACCCCGCCCTTCCTAGCCCGGCCTCCCCGCTCCGCTCTCCATCCGCACCTCTCTTCCCCACCCGCTCCGTCCCCATCCACCCACACCACCCTTCCCCGCCCGGTCTCACCTCCCCCCAGCCCCGTCTCTCTTCGCTCCACCCCGTCCTTCCCCACCCCCTCTCACCACGCCCGCTCAGCTCCTCCCCGCCCTTCCCCGCACCGTCTCGTCCCGACCCGCTCCTCTCCTCCCGGCCCCCCACACCTCCGCCGGAGAAGCGCCCGTCGTCACCTCCAACTTTTACAACGTGTCGGCGGGAGGGGGCGGGGGGAGCAAGGCGACGAGAGTGAAGAGGAGGGAGTAGATAGTGGAGTGGGAATGGGAACTGTGCAAAGTAGGAGAGTGGAAGTAGAGGAGAAGGAGAAAAAGGACAGAGAACGGGGAGAACAAGAAAAGGAGAAGGAGCCGCTCTCCATTATAACCCTCTAACTCTGCTCCCATGGCCCCGACCCAGGCTTCCAGGGAATCTAGGATTATGAATTCGGCGCACAGGTGGAAGACCAACCCGAGAGAGCCTCTGGTGGTGCTGATGATGATGTTGATATTAGCTTTATTCCTTGTTATCGACAATTTTTGAAATCATCTGGAGAAATTTTACTCTACTACAAACGGATTAGATAATAGGATACTTTCTCGTATACGTACGTATATACGGAGTAATATACATACTATAGAGAAAGTTATGTAATGCTGCGCGAAAAACCGGCGGATTTTCACCAGAAAAAAAATTCATTGCCGGGCCTTGATAAAAAGTGGATAAATCGAGTTGCTAAATTAAGTAAAAAAATCCTCTGACCCGTGGTGTAGCCAGAATCCTAGCTTTGTGGGTCCCTGATGCCGAAAAACAATTGAAACCAAATTGTCCGTGCGTCTGGTGTGTGTGAACAAACCTAGTACGTAAACAAGCGTAGGATTATTTCCAAATTGAAGAAACCCCTGTCGTTTTTGTGTGAGCCGAAGCTTGCGATTTTGAAAAACATTCATTAATTTTGGGGGGGACTTTATATGAAGCCACTTTATATGAAGATTGTAAGGATAGAGTTAAAAATACACTTACAAATGCGGCATAGGTCTAGTTTTCAGGACTAACTCTGAATTTTCGGAAATTGTAAAAGTATGAATATTTTTCGGCAACTTCTTACAACTACAATTTTGAAGATAAACATTTTTCTTCAGATGAAATTTGTTGTATATAAATAATTCTTTCATTAAGGTCTCGAAGATTTTTTTGTGAATTTTAGTAGTTTTCGTGCAATAGTGCGTGCAATTTTTGCAGTTCTAAAAAATTTCAAAAGCAAGATTTTCTCGAAAACTGCTCCAAATTTTTTCTTTATAGTTTTGGTAGGGTTAGTGACTTTTCCATTGATTTTTATACATTGTTACATTTGTGAATGGAATACTTCAAATGTAGTTTTTTTAAAACTCAACAGATTTCTGTAAGAAAGAGCTTCAACTTTTGCATTAACAGTAATACTTAATTGCCATTTTCTTAAAAACTATTCAAATTTTTCAATGAAAATTGCTATTTAGCACGACGTTATAACCTTCTTTAATATTCTTAAAATATAATTTAGATTATACTATTTGGAAACCGAAACGTTGCGAAAATTTAAAAAAAGAAACTATTTGGACAGCAAAATATTGAAGCGAGCAAGGAGGGCCAAGACTGTACAGTACCAGTCCACATCAAGGAAATTAGAAAACTTTATTACGAGAATGTCTGTGCCATTCTGTAGCACCTTTAGTTTTAAATGAAATGTGATGATCAAATACAGGTCTTAAAATAAGGTCATGTTAAACTGTTTGAATATATGAATATTTTTGTGTAATTTGACGTCGAACATTTTCGCCTGTTCAGAATTTACAGCACTTCCTGAAGGTAATTATACATTTGTTTCAGGTATTTGGATGCTTCGTAAATTAGAATGTGTATATTATATTTGTATGTGTACATATATTTCTTTGTTCATTTATTACATTGGAACTTTTTTTATACGTTTACAGATTAATCTTTTAGAAATTATTTAAAACCTAATTGGAATATATGAATTAAAAATTGTTAACCTTCAGGGTATACAAGATTGGAATGCAAGAATGACATTCCGCGTCGCGACTTCTGTGAATTACGTCTCATTTTTGAGACATGATTTAGTTGTATAAAGAGCACTTATAATTGTCAAATTCGTGGTGATATTTCCTTAAAAATATTTAGTTTTCGCACCAAATGTTTTACTATTTGTAATGAGTTTTACAAAAAATGACGACTGAGAAATGTTACTATGGAGAGAAATTAAGGTATAAATAATATTGCATAACCATTACTAAATACCAGAAAGTATGTGCTATTTTAGCTCCACTAGTTCATACTTATTATTAAATTTGTGAGTTCAAGTGCTTCAAATTTTTTTGAAGTAATCAAAAGAAAATTCAAACATTTTCAGCTAAATACTCTCAACTTAGTGGAGCTAAATTCAGAGAATTGCATTACATATAAACCATTTTGACGTAATGTGATTTTTCAAGAACTACACAAAGGTTTTTTAACATCTCTCACGTTGATAATACTTTCTTTATAGACCTTTTTTATACATTATTGCAATCACAAATCCTTTAAACAATTTCTAATGAAGTGTCTAAAAGACTCAAAACTTTTCTGTAAAAGAAACTCAAATTTGCTCTATTTCAAAAACGATCAAACGATATTTCCTCAAGAATTACTCAAAAATTGTCAAAGAAAATTGGCATTTAGGACTCTTTTTTTCTCTTTTTTATAATATTCTTAAAGGCATATTTCAATTCTTCTATTGGGGGCCGAAAAATTACGAAAATTTGATAACAATATCGTATTGGCACCTACAGCAGCTGGGAGGAAATGGGGTAATATCGAAAAGCTCGCATACAGTAAAGAGATATGGAAACTAACTAGTGCGGGAAAGACTACGCCATTCTGTAGCACTGCTAGTTTCCAAAAACCTCACCATAATCCTTGTTTTTTACTTTACATCGATACTTTTTTACTGTAGCAGGTTTTGAACCAAATGTGTTCACTTGCTTCATCGAACATATGCAGGATACAAGGGAGGGGTGTAAAATGGAAGCTGTTATCTCGCCAAGTGATATATCTTCAGTTAAATAAATCACGACACCCTCTATCTTAAATGCAAATTTCAGTGTACGGAACCCTCAGAATGTTTTCAGAGACGAATGTTTCCCCTTGATTCAACGAGTGAGATTTGTTTCTTCTCGTTAGAAGAAAATTTAGAATATTTGATAAATTTTAGTGAATCAAGTTTCAAATGCCAAATCAAAAGTGGCTAATATTTTAAGTGATGTTCTTTGCAGAAAATCATATCATGGTAAATTAACAAAATTTAATAATATGTGTTCACTTGCGATTTTTACTTTCTCGTATACGGAGTAATATATGAAATATAGAGAAAGTTATGTAATGCTCCGCGAAAAAACGGACGATTTTCGGTACAAAAATATTAACTGACGGACTCTGACAACGAAAAAGGGAATAAATGCAGTTGCTAAATTAAGAAAAAAATCCTCTAACACTTGGAATAGCCAGAATCCCTGTTAAATGGGTCCTTGATGCCGAAAAAATAATTGAAAGCAAAACGTCCGTCTGTGAACAAACCTAGCGCCTAAATCATACGTACGATCTTTTCTAAATTCAAGAAACCCCTGTCCATCTGGCTCTAATTAGAGCTTTGAGATTTTGAAAAACATTCTTCAAAATTTGGGGGTACTTTACGTGAAGCCCATCGGACATTTTCAAAATTTTGTCAAAAATGGCTCCAAATCTTTTCTTTAAATTTCTTGTAAGAATGGAGCAAAATACACTTATAAAGGTGGCATTGGCGAGATTTTCGCGGTTAACTCTGAATATTCGAAAATTGCAGAAGTTTGATTTTTTCGGCGTCTTCCTATAACTATAAAATTGATGATAAAGATTTTTCCTTCAAATAAAATTTGTTGTCTATAAATAGTTCTTTCATTAAGGTCAAGGAAATTTTTTTGAAAATTTTAGTAGTTTTTCGTGCAATAGCCCATGCAATGTTTGCAATTTTAAAAAAATTACAAAAGCTAGATTTTTTCAAAAACGGCTCTCAATTTTTTCTTTCAATTTGTGGTAATGTTAGTGCCATAGGAACCCCATACGATGACATACACACCATATTGCTCTATTGCTTTCTTTTTTCCAAAAATACAAAAAGAGTTGACTAGTCTCATTCAAAAACATATTTTTTGACGTCGGCAATAATTACATTAGAGGCAATGTCTACTCGTTATTATATTTATGAATACCAGTATGATTTTGACGAAATTAATACCAGGTTTTCAGTAATTTAATTTTCACCTTTTAGACGGGTCTCACATTGATATTCGCTTAATTTGCTCAAGGAAGGAATTAGAAATAAGTATGCCGAATTTGTGTCATTATTTCTAAAGTAACCGATTTTTATTAAACTCCTACTCCACTTCTTCACACAAAATGCAAAAAAATACAAGAGAAGAGAATAGGGATCATATTTACCAATACTATAAAATCTGTCTAAACCGGAACCTGTATAAGCGGGAAACCCGTCTTAACCGAAAAATTGCTTCGGCCTGGAAAGTTAAATGGCATTTAACACAGCATAAAAGGGAACCTATTCAACCTGGTAATGGGGCAGTTTTTCTTGTCCTACAGGGGAAACAAACTTTATAAATCGGAATTCCTGTGAATTTCATACAACTGGCAGAAAGACGCGAGATATTCTTAATGAAAAAAATGCATCTGCATATGTATTTGTAAATGTTCTATCCCTGTGACGCGCAATTTAGTCGTGGCACCTGCACAGTGAAGGAGATGGCTTCAGTTGTCACCCTAGAATTTGACCTTGATGTCACTTGTCTCTCGATGCATCTATTCCGATTTAAACATTAATATTAGCCCTTCAAGATCAAGAGGTGGACGGTGAAGACTATCATCCAATCGGGAGCGTCGTTATGACTTACATTTTTGGTATTAGAGTTTCCCATTGAATAATAATGCCCCCGTCTCCTTCCCGCTCGTGACCTTGAAGTGCCACAGTGTTTAAATCGGAGTACAGGCCATGGGGGAATTCCCTCCCTCCCGACTCTGAAGATGGGAAGGTATACGGGCATGGTTTCTATTCACGCGTCTCCCTGCCTGCGTTGAAAATCGTAACCCATCGGCAAGAGACACATTGCTCAAGATCATGCAAGGGTATCAGCGTCATAGTACTCTCGGATGTGACGCATTGCGTTTCAAAGTATCAGCGAACTGTGTGATTGCAGCCACTAGACCAGTGATGTCAAGGTTGATGCAACCAGCGGGAGTCCGTGGCATGTGGCACGGGTAGCACGACGAAATCATCCCTCCTCGCAGTTGATCACCTCGGCACAAGAGAGCAGTAGGTAGCGAAAGTCGCCCTGAACCCTTTAACGCTTTACACATGAAATACGATTAGGCGGGATTTAGATATATCAATTTGAGAACTTTTTATTTTTTATTTATGTTTACTTTTATTTTTCTATGGATATCTTCTTTTTACATGCGATTCCACCAAGTCTGAAAACGGCGGGGTCCTTTATTTTTATTTATTTATTTTACGTCAAAAAACAGTTCAAACTGCGTATGACGTGCTATGGGGAAAAATTAATTGTGTGTACATTTTCCAAATTCTGTGATCCCTACACTAAGTCATATAAGTTGTAAAATAATGTACATGTATTGTATGTGAATTTTTTGTATTGAGCTGTTGATACTGTCACCTGATGAATATGATTTCTACGTCGAGTGTTATAGTAATAGACATCGGCATTTTCTGAAAATATATTCCTGACGCTAGTTGCACTGAGACGCTCGTGGCATGTCACAGTGGCACGGAGCGTGCCACTGCCACCGCAAGCAGTGAGGGGGGGTGTATTATTGAGTTTCACAACAGTGCTTGGAAGAAGCATAAAACTCCAACCTAAGATTAAAAGTAAGAGAAACTCAGAAGCTGTCAGTAAAGAAAATTAAATATACATTTATTGGTGATTTCTTCCAAGAATACGTTATATGATCATGCATTTCAATAATTTTAATGAAGACATGTAATGTACTGGTTTCAGGACGGAAATATCACAAGTATAAAATGGACAACCCTGAATAAAACGGAAACCTCGCTAAACTGGAATTTGTTTGTTCTGACTGTTTCCAGTTTACAAAGTTTTTTTTCGGTAATATAAATTATTTACGTTCTAATATGGTGCATTAACGAAATTTCATTTTGTACCTAATAATGGTATATTATGCAACTGGTTTATAATGTTAAGCTTTATTGCACGAGCACATTTTTGAAAACGAGCGACGGTAGGAGCAAGGTTTCACTACTGTACTAATGCAATAAAGCAACATTACAAACGATTTGCATACATTATTTTTTATGTAACTATCATAAATTTATAAAAAAATCGAAGACAGTTTTTGGAAAGAACTTTATCGTGACCTAACGGGTTATGTATGTTTGTGCGAAAAGCCGGTGGTCGGTTATTCGATTTAGGGTTGCCTTCCCAGGATTCTCTCGCTGCGATTGGGTGAATGTATGATTATATGTTTACAATTATTTGTGCCATAAACGGCAAATACGAGGTAACATGTGCAGTAAGCTCATTTTACGAACAATTTCTTTAATGAGAAAGGTCTTTTATAATGCTGGAATACAGAAAAGGTTTTTGAGTTAGTCTTGTAATTTTAAGAACTGCGAAGAACATTGCGTTGGCATGTTCTTTTGTAACATTATCGTTACTTTTTATGGGATGTACTAGGCGACAAGTTAATGAACCCAAAGCCTGGGATTATATAAAACGTAACTTGTATTTTCTCTTGAGACGTCACGTTATGAGTGCAATTCGCAAGACATTTATGTTAGAAACCAGAGACTTTTTCGAGTGCCTACTCTTAAATCGTTCTTGAATTTAACTTGTTAAAATTCTGTTTTAAAATAAAAATTTCACATTTTTGTGGATTATAGAAAGGTTTCAGTTTAATAGGATGAAATAGGAAATATAAATTTCTGTTAAGAAAAGTTACAGTATTTCTTTTTGGGTTCCTTACATTTGAGTTTAATTTCAGTTTTTGTACATATTTGCCGTGCACGTAAACTCTCGCACGTGAAAACCTGTCATCCTCGCAAAGTCCCAGATCTATAATCATCTAAAATATACATAACTATACCTAAATATATATAACTTTTTTTAAAATTTTAAAGCACAGGTAAATTCGTGTTTGAATTTCCCAAAGCGAGGGTACTCGCAGGAGCCTAAAAATACAGCCGGTCCCAAATGATCTCATTTTGTGGGTTACGGCATGAGGGACATAACCAGAAGCCATCGTCTGGAAACAAACGTTTATGTCACACAGGGGTAATGACCACACATGATACGCGTACATGGGTAATTTGACAATTGCAATCTACTAGCCACGCCATGTGGCGGCAAGGTGGGCTCAAGGTGTATCAGACGTTCAAGCAGATCAAAGTGAAGTTAACTGCAACCTAGTTACATGTGTGATTGTGTTGAAGAGCGCCACTAGAGTAGTTATATTTCGCGCTGAACGATGAGGCATCTGTAGCAAAAACAACCTGTGAGCTTTTCGTCCCCTTTCTTTTCATTTCGTACAAATTCTCACCTCATGCCAATGCTGAGTAGAACTATGCGTTATACAATGAATTCGTTAGAAGTATTACAATTTTGCATTTACATAATAATGTCGGTGACCTCTCCAACTGATCACAAGCAATTCATCGGCCCCTTTTGACAGACAACCGGTGTCAGTCAGCTCGATTACACATTGCCCTAAACTCTAAATGCATCAAGCGACTGTGACGGATTAGTAATAGCATTGTTGTTAATTCTGCAGCATCACTGACAGCGAAGCCTTAGGGTTAGAGTCCCAACGTTGGTGGGTTCTCAACTGGTGCTACGTAATTAGGTCAAATTCAACCGGCGCGCTGCCTGGAGGAGACTTCTAGCGACTGAGTACTCTGAAGGGGTAATTTTTCGTGATATTTCTTATCAATATCGCGTGAATGGCGATATTGTGACGCGTAGCACCGGGAGCGGAAGCGACACTAGCTTTTCAGCTAGGTCGAGTTCTGTCGCTGTCTGGAGGAGAATTCTTGCGGCCGGCTGCTCAGATTTGTAGTTTCCCGTGGTTTCTTCGATCAACATCAGGCGAATGCCGGAGCAGTACCCTACCAAACGGGCCACGGACCGCGCGCGTTCTGTCCTTCCTCTTCCTTGTCCTCTCCTCTCCCTTTACACACACTTACACTAACATGCACTACACTACCACATATTCCGGGAGACCGGTCGGGAGCTTAGAGCATGTCCTGGCTGGGGTGGTGCCCCGTTGGTGGGAGAGTCCTGGTTAAGGGGAAACTCCACTAGCCGACGGTAGGTCGGCGCCAGATCTCGCCATCCAGCGGGGGAAGATCACCGCCATCTCCCGAGAAAAAATGCACAACGCTTATGGGACCAACGACCAAAGCTGTTGTCGCGCCCGGAAACACGAAAAAATCAATCAATCAATCAATGTGACGCGTGGCGTGACGTGTGGCGGTGAATGACGAAGCAATACCTTAAAAACTGTTAACAGGATGCCCGAGATCTTTCCTTTCGAATCCTTGATCTGTTCTCACCCTTCACATGCGTGTATCGCTCACATATTTTTACACGAGCTTTAGGATTACGAGAGACCGTAAGGGAGCCAGAGCTTGCCCTGGCTGGGGAAGGTGTCTGCTGGCGGAAAAAAATGGAAGGAGAAACCCCGTGAACAGACGTGTAGGACTGCGCAGGATCTCATTTTTAGCTGGAGAGGAACTCTTACAGGATTATAATGTGCACAAGGCGTACGGAACTAATGACCATAGAAGTTGACACACTCGGAAATATTAATCAATCAATCAATTAAAATGTATGATCAAAACTGAATTCAATTTTAATCATTGCCTCGATTTCCCCACTTTCCATGACCTACGAAAGGGAAAGTGGTCTCTTTCACTATACAGTAGAGTCCCGTTTATCCGACTGTAGTTTATCTGACATTCTGGACGTCGCGACTTAAGTTACCTTACATTTTGTACCCAAAATTCCCGTGATGCGTTGATCTGCAATTCAGCAGTTGCTCTCCGTCATATTCGACTCATAATTAAACTTTGTATGTAAAATTTATGATAAATATGCATTTAAGGAAGTAGGAAAATGTCTTTCAGTCATCACAGGACTGAACAAAAATGTATTCAACTGTAGACATTTCAAGGGTTCTGTGAGAGATAATCATTCGTCACACTCAAACAGTTTCCACAGTCGTCTGACTTCGCGTGAACATGTACAAATCAAATGAAGGCCAAAAAAGTCAGGTGGTATTTTATGGTTAGAAAATTGGAACCCATAGTACTGAATGAGAATATGTTTAGTAAGCTTAGTGAGTGAGAGAGTGAAAGAGAGAATGAGAGTGAAAGAGAGAGTGATTATGAAGAGAAGAGAGGATGATAGTGAAGGAGAGAGGGGTGAGAGTGAAGGAGAAAGGGACGAGAGTGAAGGAGAAAGGGGGCGAGAGTGTATAAGTGTATGTGTGTCGTGGTACTGCCAACTTGAAAAGCTCAAAATTGTGGCTTGTGACTATCTCTCAATGCCTTATTTATTTCTTTATCTACAATTTTCTTTTTTTGGTTAACATTTTCTGTTTTTTAAGATAAAACATGCCTTTTTGATTTATGATGTGTAATTACAGTATTATTTGACGTTTAATTCCCCTTTTTTAACATCTTTTTATTGTACTACATTTTTGATTGCCCGAAAATCTGCTGGCAGGTTAATGCCTGATAATTGCGACACAACTGTCATTTATTTTCACTGAAAGGTAATATATTTGATATTCTGTCATTAAAATATTAGATTGTGTAGTTTCCTTTCATACATTTACAGTTTAATTATGATCCAAATTCTCTAATAATTGGCCAGATGGGAAACTGGGAACGAGATTCTCTAACGCACCAAACAGCCTTACTTGCATTAGCGAATTGGCCTGCTCGAATGGGTGGCATGGCCCAGTGGACAGATCTGATTGGACGTACTGATCCAACAGAATAGTTTAGCTGTGACAGTATGGGTAAATTTGACGGAATTGATTGGTACAGGCTTCTGAAACTTTGTAAAGGAATGAAATAACGTTACTGAAAAGACTAAGTTACTTAATTGTACCTAATGATTCAGTTGAAAAATTCTGTGCAATAATACTGTAGTGACGTTATTGTTACAATAGCGTGATATGAAGAAGGAACACAATTTTCGTAAACATTATTCAGGAATATAAAATTTACAGATTTTGTATTATCTCATCTTAGAAACATATTCTTTTAATAGTATTTTCGAATTAAAAAAAAAAAAGTAGTTCTGCAGTGTCATTTCTGGTATGGGCAACTTTCCCAGAAATCCATGAATATATGAAAGGTCTAAACACATAGCATTGATCATAGTACTTATTTCACCACGGCAAGGGTGAATTCAGGCAGATAAATGATTAATGACGAAATATTGTTTACCCCTTAAACTTCTAATTTGGAAATTAAAAGGCATTTTAAAATTCAACCAAAAACTACAATAGCCATAGTATAGCAATAGAAATCTAAACGCATCTTCCTGGAGAAACTTATTCCTCATTGCTTCAGCAGAAAACCTGTCCATTACAACCAAAACAAGTAAAGATTCCGAATGTAAAATAATTTTTACATTTTCGACTATAACTCCACAAATAAGCGCAACTGTGAAGTCTAGTGTAGATAATTACTTAAACTAGTCATTTATAAACACGTGTGGTTAATATTCTTTACTTAAATCTGTCATCAATTCACGATATTTAGTAATTTAAAAAAGGGTCTACATACGAGAGTATTCCACTTTAGGCGTACCTAAAGTGGAATAATAAATTAGTTTATATTTTAGTAAATAAACGTATTGTCGTCCAGAAAAATATTGATTTATGCAGGAATACATGTTCGTTTTAATATTATAGGCAATTTCTGTAGAGAAAATTCGTTTTGGGATTACTTGCACATGGACATGAGCCCGGTTCTAACACTTCTCACACTGAGTCTAATTAGTTGAGCACTTGGACCATGAACCTCCACAGTACGGTATAGAATGTCACCGTTAATATGTTAGAAAATGCAATTTAGTGTATACAGCCAAAAGAACCATGTACATTTTACATATAACAGCAATGCGTAATATTCTACATTAGGAGAATGCTCGTATTCCATATTAGGAACATTGCCATTATATTTCTTTCAAGCTGTTTTGCAGTCAACATCTGCATCAATATTCCTTATATATTCTTTGATACTTCCTTAGATATACAACTAACACATACTATATAGATAATTATTCTAATATTTACGGCACACGAGTAATACAATTCTTTTGTTTACTGCTCAAATATTTTTTGACGCTCTGAAGAAAACACGCTCTGCCACTTTATTCGAGAGCTTCAACTCAAAAAACTATCAACATTCCATCAGGGGCCTCTTCAAAGTAACGCCCAAATTTTGTCACCAGATATCAGCTCATTGTCAATCTGATAATTCGGTACTTCACATTAGGAACGTATTGCATATTAGGCGACCTTACCCTATTGGATAAGAATTCCACCCTTTGTCATATCGGGCCTCAAAATATTACCTGTTCCTTCATGTCAAAGTTCAGAATAGCATATTTCCTTTTTTCTTCCTCTTCGTGTACGCAAGGAAAGCTAATAAACAAAGAAGTGACTGTGGATCGTGTGTGGTTTGTTCGTTCCCTCACAGCGCTCAAAATACTTAACCCTTTGTAATCACGTAGATTAAACATTATTTCATATTGTCTCGGAAGTAGCCTACATTATTAGGTATTATTTCAATGTATAAAGACCTCTCAATTCAGTCGACTCAAATGACAATTTCGATAAAAAAACACCTCAATCACAGCCAACATGGCTGCTGTCTTTGCAGCGATTCTGGCTGGTATGTCCTTGGGTTTGTGTCCAGATAATGGAGGATCTTCTGCTCTAGCTTCATAGCTAGAACAGATGTCTGGAGGAGAACACTTGCGGCCAGATGCTCGGACTTTGTCATTTTTCGATCAACACCAGGCGATTGCTGGAGCAGTATGGCACCTTAACGAATGGGCCACGGACAGCGCGTCATGTTTTCATTCTATTTTTTGTCCTTGTCTCTCGTCGTACAGACTCTTACATTTACATGCAGTACACTACCACACATGTCGGAAGGTTTGAAGGGACCTTAGGTCTTGCCTAGGCCGGAGCAATGTCCCTCTGGGGAGATACTTGAAGGGAAGAATTTCACGCTGTCCGACGTGAACGTGCTAGATCTTACCAGCCAGTCTGAGACGACCTAACATATATATACTAATGAAAGTGAATTCAACGACGTGTAACCGATATCGATACCACAAAAAGTAGCATATGAATTGATATGAATTTTTTGCAAGCTCTTTTTTAGGATTTTCGCAGTGTCCTATCAAAGTTTAATAAAGATTAACCCAACCCAAATGCGGAAAATAAATAATTTAAATAATATGTTTGTAGAAGCACCGAGACCATTTTTCGCCTCTCGCTTAGAGCACGTGGTTCCTCATGTATTCCGTCAGAGCCCAGTACTGCTACAGCGACACTGGTTCCTAATGTATTCGCTAGAGGTCAGTAGCAGTGCACAAGATAACAAAAATTCATATAAAATAGCAAATGTTGTAAAATAAAATGAAAGAAAATGATAATATTTTATTAAATTTTTTGAAACTCAAAATCATTGCATGTTAAAAATAATCTTAAACCCCGATGATTTATATCAAATTGATATTTTCCCCTCATTCATAATGTAATATTCCATGATTCCCCCAAGAATAAGGCACAAGTCAAAGAATAAATAGAAAATGCATAACATTAACATGAACTGTAAAAACAGATGAAGGCGATGTCGCGTAGCGATAGTTTTGAGAAGTAAACGGAAAACGCGACAAATTCACAATTGGGACAAGATAGGGCAGTAGCGTTCGTGTAGCGAAGTCGTTTGCAAGTTATTTGAAGGAAATCGCATCACGCGTTCGAAAGATATGAACATTTTTGTATAGTATAAATTACAGCTTGTAAACAGACATGATAGCCATTGTTGTGCTTTAAGGTTCAGTAAATCAAAAGGTGTTTGTGGCGAAAATTAAGAGAACGCGTGAAGCAATACAAACAAAACTTTAAGAACCAATAGAATAAATCATTTAGAAAATTATGGTAACTGTCGCAACGTTGGGAAACTTCGAGGGGCTACGCCAGAACAGAAAATGTGAATTAAATTAAATGATGTAATATTTTGTAGGAGAAGCGACAGCGATCGTGTGATGTTAAAAGAAAAAAAGAGCTGACGATCCGGACACAACAATGACCAGGAGAGCGCGGTCGAAATAGCTTGAATACGGACGCATGTTGAAACGCTCCGCAAAAAATTTTTATTTTAATAGAAAATTGCGTTCAGTTTGTGAATAGAGTGAAATATATCGTGTTTAGTAACTGTCGAGTTAATGGAAAGATAAAACGTGGAAGAGATATTTATATATTTCACGAAAACAGTGTTCGCGGAACACTGTCGCCATATTGTCGGTCGCAGTTAACAAAAACTAGTATAATAATTAGTGAGTAGTTTTAATCAGGTATATTCTTCATTTAAAGTAAATTTGTCGTTAACAAACGTGTGTGGAAATGGATGGATGCTGTGGGGAGATGAATTAATGGATGCTGCGTGTATACTACGGAGGTGACATGGAACAATGGCGTTACGCGGATGGCCGATTTCTACGAAAGGAAAGTGAAATAACTTTGCGTAATTTAATAGTTCAGATAAATGGGAAGAAAGAACAGACTAGGTTTTAATGTACAAGACCAAGTTTTTGTGGAAATAACAATAGGCTATATTCAGACAGAATAGGGGATGCGCATTCAAGTGTGAATGATTTGTTTTGTTTTTTGTCGATTGTGTAAATAGTAAGTGTGAATGTGATTTTATGTATTTAAGGTATTGTGTTTTGTTGTTTATTGTGTTGCATTTGTGTATGTTTTTGTTGTTATGTCTCCAGCGGAGTGTGGAGAGAGTGAAAACCAGAAAAGAATAAATAATGCCGGACGTACTTGGTTCGACAGTAAGCCATATGATATGATTTCGTGATTTTCTATTAAACAGTGACCTACGCCCAAGTGTCCAAGTATCTCGTTAGGCTCCTGTACAGGCCAACCACAGCCTCACGCCCAGTAGTTTTATAACATTGAAGGAGTAGCTAAGTAACGGGCACAGTTTTAGATAAAGGAAGCAAAAGCTAGCAGGGCATAAATTTGTATAGATTTTATATAGATTAGAGAGATTCAAGGTATAGTCGTTTTATTACATATTGTCGCCGCAACGTGGTGCGGTTACATACAGATTTGGGATAAGTAGGCAAGACGTTCCATTACAATAAGGATTGAATTTGAAGAAAGCCCGGCCAACGCCGGGCATTTTGTTAGTTCGCTAAACTAGCGGACTACTGACCAGAGAAGTTAATGTGCCCGAAAAAGTTAATCGTTGAACCAGAACGTAGATAAACTGTACTCATTTCTCAAACCAACATTAGCGAAAGGGAATTTCAATACAAAACACTCCACATGGGGTTTTTCGAACTTCTTCCCCTAACGGGAAAATTTACACGCGTCAAAACATAACCTTTCAGTACTCCCACTCACTACTCCTTCAGCCCCTTAGTTCTAAATCCGGATATTCTGAGCATTAAAGTTTTGTAAAGATGTTAACCAATGCATTTTATAATTACGTATATCCGAATAAAACTATTGAACATTACTCACTTTTAAATTCTCTCTACATCTACACCATCTCGCTCTAATTTCTTTTATTTATGGTCCAATTATTTGGAAACCCCACCAAACACAAATAGGAAACGTCACCCACTCCCCTGGATTTATAATTAGTCTTCTAAGATGTACCTATAGGCACTGTCACAAATTAAAGAAAAGAAATATTCTTTCCGTTACTTCACGAAAGAAAATAAATAACTCCACAAAAAATGCATCCCTCTTCCAATCCACACTACCACTGACCAAAGAAAAGGAAACGTTTAGTAAGTTATAGCAAAATTGTCTTCTCTTCCATCTTAAAGCTTAAATCACAGCAAGACCAAATACAAAGTGCCCCAAAACTCAGCAGCAGTACAGTATATTTTCATGAAACTATAGAGGACTTCATTATTTCTCTGTATACCAATCTTATCAGTTCTCCCTCCAATCACATACATATGCCCCACCAATGTTTAACAAACTATTAAGAATCCAAACTAGTGCTGCTACAATATCACATACTTTCTCACGTTATTTCTAAATTAGCAATTTTTGGAAATACAAAGAGTTCAACGGAACTAAGATCAGCGCCATTATTTTATGCATCCCTTCTTCTATCCGTGAAAAAAATTCAGCGATTTTTCAGAAAATGTTAAATTTTTTAAAACATTTTATTCGTTTTGCGCCAAATTACACGAAAACTACTCATCTTCAAAAAATTGAACATTAACGTATTTAAAGATCCATCTTTAGGGAACAGATTTCGTTAACGAAAAAATCTCTATCATTAATATTATAGTTACAGGAAGACGCCCAAAAATTGTACTTTTGAAGTTTTCAAAATATTTGGGATTTTAAGAACGTGTGATCTCAACCATTCTCATGGTTTTACGCTATCTGAAGACAACGTTGGATGCCTTTTGGAAATGTTTTGTGTCATTTTTGAGAAAATTTTGAAAATGGTTTTGAGGGTTCATGTAAAGTACCCTCGAAAATCAAAATATCCGTTTGAACTCTAAAAGTCTGTATTTTATTCAGATTGATTGTGGAATATCAATTTTGAAGAAAATCGACTGAACGGTGAAGGTGCTAACGTTGACCACAGACGGACAGACACAGCTTTTGCCGACAATCGATTTATCGGCATCAAGACCTCCAAAAACATAGATTCTGGCTACTTTACATATTACAGGATTTTTGTATATATTTAGAATGAAGATTTATCCTGTTTTTCGTTACCAGACCCCGGCAATAGGTTTTTTCAGCGGAAAATTCGCCGTTTTCCGGCGAATGATTACATAACTTTCTCTTCTTACGAAGTACCTACGTGAGAGAGAGAGAGAGAGAGAGAGAGAGAGAGAGAGAGAGAGAGAGAGAGAGAGAGAGAGAGAGAGAGAGAGAGTAAAAAGAAAAACACTTAAGTTCTCAATCAAACATAGCCAAGAAGCACATTCCCTGCAATAGCATCGCCAATTGTACAGACATTTTAAACAGCTACCTTTATTTAGAATGTTTCCGATCTGGCTGAAAAAATCCATTATAATTCCGATACGAAATCTAAAGAAACATCTACAAAACTCTTCTAGCTTTAGTTCAATAAACCTATTACTGTTTATCGCCAAACGTTTTGAAAATTATTATGAAAACGTTCAATCACAACAAATGTGCCACAACAATTCCATCCGCTCAATTTGTCTTCCACTTAGCACACTCAAGCACTTTTGAAAGAAGGCACAAGTCTTTGGACTTTAGACAGTTTTCGTCGCATCTTTCCAAGACTTTATCAAAAGTTTGGCGGTGTTATTTTAGGAGCGAACAATGCCTGACATGCATAATTATTATTGGTTTTGTTAGAAATAAGAAATCTTTAATTAATGTCAGATTTTATCCTATATTTAGACCATCTTCTTTATCTGACTGATTTTGTGTTTAAATGCTATGTCCTAAACTTCTCCCAATTATATATGTTGCAACAAAATACTGCGTATAATTATCACATTCACCGTTCCCCACTTCATCTTCATTACTAATATCTACTTCACCATCCTCTCTTACATTGTTTCCCTTCGTTTTTCATTTTCCTTCTCATTCATTTTCCTCACCTTTGCATCCATGCCCTAAGCCAGCATCCAGCTTGAGTTGTTTCTGTGTTCACTTAATTACTTCAAGAGGACGCCGGCATGGTGCCCATACTGCTTTTCTCGTTGTGGAGGCACAATATTGAGAATCCGCGCGTTCCTGTCGACACGACACGTTTTCTTGCCGGCTCGCTCCAGAATCGTCACATTCACGGCTGCCTTTCTCAGTATATGCATCTAATTTAAAAAATGTTTATTTCCACGATTCCTATTATTATTATTATTATTATTATTATTATTATTATTATTATTATTATTATTATTATTATTATTATTATTTCCCTTTACATCACGACTAAAGATGCTATGAGTTGGCTGAATATAAAATCTACTACAGGTTGCTTGGAGCAGATCTAGGGGCTGTCGGTGCCTCTACAATACTTTGCGCAAAATGTGGGCTGTTCCAAGTAATGCAATTTCTTGCACTTATCAGTGTTTTGATCTGGGAGTGTAGCTAAGGTTTTACACAAATTTTATGGAAGAACTATTATAATTATTATTATTGTTATTATTATTATTATTATTATTATTATTATTATTATTATTATTATTACAGCCGTAATATTTTATTAGCGTAAATATCTAGTATACAGGGACCCTTCACACGTATTCTCTTATAAAATGAAAAAAAAAATTGTAAATGTTGATTGTACCGACAAATACTGATTAATTAATTTGTGCAAGAAGTGAAACACTATGATCAATATTTATCCGACTTTCATCTTAGTACATTGTTTCTTTTCTCATTTCTGAACTGTTGCATTTTTCGTTGATATGAATATCGGCACAATATTATATAATTTCTATCATTACTCTTTTTTCTCTCTTTTCAAATTCAAATCCCATTTCTATCAATGAGTGATAAAATGTAGAATATTTGAAATTTGGAAAATATTTTTATCATCAACTATCATTATTGATTATTGATTTTTTCGTGTTTTCGGGCGCGTCAACGGCTTTGGTCATTGGTCCCGTAAGTGTAATGCATGTTTCTTCTCGGGATATGGCGGTGATCTTCCCCCGCTGGATGGCGAGATCCGGCGCCGACCTGCCGGCGGCTAGTGGGGTTTCCCCCTAACCAGGACTCTCCCACCAACGGGGCACCACCCCAGCCAGGACAAGCTCTAAGCTCCCGACCGGTCTCCCGGAATATGTGGTAGTGTAGTGCATGTTAGAGTAAGTGTGTGTGCAAGGGGAGAGGATAGGACAAGGAAGAGGAAGGAAAGATCGCGCGCGGTCCGTGGCCCGTTTGTTAGGGTACTGCTCCGGCATTCGCCTGGTTTTGATCGGAACAACCACGGAAAACTAGTCATCTTTCATTACACACACCATTGTTTCAGGAATATTTTAGAATAGAAACGCATGAAATTCGAGACGTGCCATATGTACAGAATTGTCCTACATTTCCCTACTGATTCTATGCTTCAGTCCAGTTAACTTTATTTTTCTCGGGGTTGTTATTTGTTCATTCTCGTTTTCCTTTTTTATTCTAAAGAAGAAATTTCGGCTGAAGGATGTTGCTCTGCAAAATTCATTCACACGATTGACTGCCGTTTCTGGATGTTCCTTTTAACTTTTCGAGTAATTTTAATTTTCTTTGCCCACTTAATTATTTCACCCTCTTCTCTGCGATCCATGTTGATCTCTTAAAATTGACACTCTACTCGGTTGACAAAATTATGTACCTTCTTTTATCACTGCACATCAACCATCTTCACTCGCATCCACCAGTAACAATCAGTGACCAGAATACTCAGCAAGATGAAATTCTCGACAGGGCTTCTCGTGATCATTCGAGTATTGATTTGTAAAGCCCCTTCCGCTGATGATATCATGTAAACAAACAGTTCCGTTGAGCCCTCCGGGTCACACATTCTGCATCTGTGCCTCGTCTTTTCGTCGCGTCATCTCGTGTCGCGCGCTGCTCGCCTTCAAACACACGCGGAATACTCAGAAGTAAAGCATTGGAAGACCTTCGGAGGATGATAGAAAATAATTTCATCGTCTTACCCAAAACTTTGTCGTTGGAAGTTTTTAAATGGACTTTGAGAACGAGAGTTTCCCAGCGACGATATATTCTAATGCACAAATTAAAAAGTCACACATTTTAGTTAACAATTCAGTTTTTAATGGGCATATTTTGATACATTCATAAAATGAAAGCATTTCCCAAAGCTGAAGTAACTGAAATATTGCATTGATTTTTTCCAAACTAATTTCACCAATTTTTGGATATATTTTAACGGTTTAAAATAAACGGTTTATTAAAAAGGTGTTTAAAAACTCGATTCCACAGAAATCCTGCGTTTTCATTATGTTGTTTAAAAAGCAAATTAATGACACAATTCTTATAATTACCTTCGTGCTCGTCATTTTTCTACAGGGCCATACATTTTCTACTTACTTTTGCAACAATCGATTTGGCAACAGTACACGAGATTCTTCCATAAGAATAACATTGTCCACAAGAACTCATTGTGCCTTCACGATGTGAAAATGAGTATAGTCTAGTTCTTCCGATATAAATGTAAAATTTGCTTCCTAATTTTCCAAATATCGAGAGTATACACCCGAAAGTCTCAGTTGTTCACAGTTGCTTTCTTTGTATCACAAGAGGTGTCAAGAAGAGATAAAATGACAACAAATTCCCTCATACATTATGTATAGCTCATTTCATGAAGATATACTTAACGGCACTTTCCTATGAAATCCCCCTTAACCTACATTACGTAATGCAACCAGTTGCATTTGCAGATGTCTATTTGTGATCAAAGCTATTATATTGTCTCCATTTTCATTAACATTTTATGAAAATGAAGAATACAGTGCCTTGAGAATAGAAGGTAATACGTCAATCAAATAAATACGATTATGTAGTTCATAGTAAAGTTTAATTCCCCACGACTTGTAATTCAGCTCCTGAAAGATGCTGGAGCAAGACCTCATTCTCTTGTCTTCCTTACATATCATGGAGGTTGTATGGTAGGTAATTTAACCTAACCTTGGATCAAATGCGTGGTTTTCAAGTCATTAACATGTACCTTTCCGTATATCGCGTGCATTGTAATAGCGTCGAAAGGAGCTATTGAGTTGCAAGAAAGGAGCGTACCCATTCATTTACAAACGAGTCGTTGAAATGTCTGTCATGAATGATCTTGACGGATCGTGCTTCGAATGTGGCGACTACAACTGCGGTTAATTAGAACGATAGGGTCTTATAACAAAGCAATTCCTCACGCAATTCAAATGCAAAAGGTCAAATTGCAAATGCATAGTAGATATTTCTTTTAAACTACCGTTAAATACACAATGAATATTCAAAGTTATCTATTTTATGACCTTTCAAAATGCAGAATATTAAAATTACTTTAATTCATGGAATTTTCTACATGTTATGTAATATTTGTTTTACAAATAGCTAGGAAAAATAGTAGATTTTTGCTGAAGTATTAAAAAACTTTCTCTATGCTACGCATGTATTATGCGAGAAAGTAAAAACAATTTAGTGCTGATACAAGCTATGGCCTAACAATAAGCACCAATAAACTACGGTGAAACAACAATAAGCATCGTAGATTGAAACACTCAGGACGACTTGGAGTAAATCGGGTGGAGAAAAAGACTTTAGAAAACAAAGACGACGTCAGTAAGTCAAAAAGGTGAAAAGTTATTTTGCATCAGCTCCAGACTAAGTTGACGGTTATTGGCTCAGACACCCTAGAAGTGTGATCTTCATTTATATTCTGCAAATGGATGATCTACTAAAGCAGGCACATCAGAAAGGGGGAGAATTCAGGACAGGCAACTTTCGAAAATCTGGAGAAGGGATCTCTTCGTGGCAATCATTATGTCTACAAATTACGAGCAAGCTCTTGACAACCACAATAGCCAGTGAAGTACAAAATTTGCTTGAGGTTACCGTTCAGCTGCCAGAAGAAGAAAAGAAAATCACAGACGATAAAGAGAAACAAAAGACACGTTGATGTTCCTAGAAACGTAAGAAGAAGGTTGACTAATTTGCACATTGCCTGAATCAACTACCAAAAAACATGCTACTCTGAACCTCAGTCGGATATCGAAGAGGTTAGGTCTCTTAGATGCTAGTACATAAGATCAGGACGTTCCTCCAAGCATGTAAGAAAGGTATAATACATTTTAAGTCTTTGTTATAATAATTATTATAATAATATATAATAATATTAATTAATAAATATTAATAATAATATTTTAAATAATGAAACATCAGAACAGGAAATTTAGTAAACAATATCCAAAAGGTGAAAGATAAAATAGCAAGAGAATCGAGACAAGATCTACATGTAGTAATTAATTTCAGTAAAACTGTACAGGAAAAAATATATTTGATAAAATATTCAAATTATACAGGCCAACAAAGATAGATCATCACAAATAAAACAGTGTAGTTTAAGGTGTATTACCCCCAGATACCAAATATGTGCTACAAATTTCTCTAGCACGCATAATTTTTGTGATAAGATGGATGGTTTTAATGTTGCGAAGTGTGAATTTTACACGAAAATAAGAACTTACCAACCTTTCTAAGAACGGTAGTTAAGCAAGTTCTTACCTTACTAAGAAAGAACCTACCTTTCATCAAATATGAAATATTATCAGAAAATAAAATAAGTGAAATAAACATCATCATGTAGTAATAAGCAGTGAAGAATATAAACATAATACAATTCTCGGTTATTTGATAGAGAAAATCTGGCCAACATATTTTCTTATGAAGCCACTATTAACCGCTTCGCGCCGCTTCAGTTGCGCATGTATACTCTTTTATGGATTTTAAGTGAAAAGGAGTACGGAAGTTGCCCGTGCTCATAGGATTGTCGGGCTCCCCCGGCGGGCAAGTAGCTCGTGTGGGCGCGGTTTGTCGTGTCTGTTCTAAGTTCTGCCTGGGTAACTAATTGAACGTCAACTGTTAAGGACGTTAGACCCGTACGTGTAGTGCATGTTTTTTTTACTGCGGGAGATGACGGTAATATTCTCTAGCTGGCCTGCGAGATCCGGTGCCGACCTACGTTGACTTACGCGGTTTTCCCCAACCGGGCACCGCCGGTCGATATTTTTACTTTCTTGTCCTTAAAAAATCTCAATCTTTAATTTTTTAATTGTAGAAATTAAATAAAATTTTTGTTCAGTGTTTCCTTTACGTACCTGCAAAGGCAGATTTCCAAAGAAAAGAACAATCCCTGAACCAAAACTAGATTATTGCCTCGAAAAAACTTCTTGAAACGTTGGATGTGCTAACTGCTCTCACATAAGTCACATAGCAAACGTAGCGCAGACGTTAAGTTTCAGCAGGCCTCTATCTCTTCCCTGATAATGGTTTAATGGGAATTAATGGGTTAATAGGGGCTGCTAAATACTCTGAAGGATAGTCTAAGGCCTCCTTCGGCAATCCTCGAGATCAGTCGGGGCCTGTGGTGTGCTCACACACACACACACACACACACACACACACACACACACACACACATCCAACTTATCGGAATGACCAACCCCACAGACACCGGAAGAGATGACAGGAAACGGGACGCTAGCAGTACGATTTATGACAATCGGTACCGTTCACTTGCAATTCGTTTAACTCTGTTTTGGTGAGACATGTCTTGTATGGAAATTTATTCTGAGTGGTTTGCTTAAAGAGCAAAATAAATACTCGATTATTCAAAATAAAATGTAAAATATGTCTTAACAACGCCTGTGAGTGAAAGGGTCAAAAGAGAGGAGAATAAATTACTCATCAATTATAATAAACCTGTTGTCCACCCACTCCGTTCTACCATTTTTTGAACTGTTTTTGCTGGCAGTGTTATTCGGCGGGCTTTCGGTTCCGTTGTGGTGACAACTCCGTGACGACTGCATGCTCAAGTAGAGAATGGGAGCTCAGATACGTTCTTGCAGTTTTGACGAACCCACTGAAATATTTTGCTTATATATTATTTTGGAACAAGATTGTACGTTTTTGAGAAACATATCAGCTCAAGTATTTAAGAAGATTTCAGCTCTGTCTATCGGACTAGTTGGAAATTAATGTTAGTTTATCGTATTTAACTCAAATTAGTATTTAAGCAAAGTTGATTAGTAATATAAGTGTTATTGTTTACTGTAGGAAATATGGCTTTACCTGGCGACAATCTCATAGATAATTTATTAAAATTTCTAACACACTTCAGAAATTTAAGCTATGAGGGGAAACTTACAAGTTAAGACTAAAATACGTACACCAGATCTTTCTTTGAAAAAGGCAGACGGGAAAAAATTCCCGCCATTTTAGAAAACGGTGGTATGACACGAAGCCGTTGTTGACTGGTAGTGTTAAAAAAAGTTGACTGTGTTGCTTTCATTGCCTTCTATTTCCAAGAAATGACGAGCGGTGTGATGTAGGAACAGGGGGCGAACCTTTACAAAAATTAATGACACAGTTTTAAATGAAACGTGTTCAATTTCATGAATGTGGTACAAGATTTGGATATGCTTTATGGGAAGTTCCACAGATTGCTGCTATCAAGAATAATGTGAAACTTTATTAAAGCAGATTAATTATGACGCGCCTTATTTCTGTTTTCTGGCGTATGTTTTTCGGCGAAATAAGGTTCAAGTTTTCGAGAGCATGATGAGTCAGAAAGTTCTCAGAATTCGAATTTCCAAAATTGCTGTAATTAATGTAAAAATGTTATTTAATTTATAACATTAATTTTGTCACATGCTGCTAAGTTTGACATATTCTTGTTGCTAAAACGATACAAATTTATATCGTTTTCCTTTAATGTACTTGTTCCGTCCATCTATTTTTCATCTTCAAGATACCGTAACAGCAGAATTCGGTGACCATTGACTTACTGTCTTCCAGTATCCATCTGGTAAATAAGCGAATTACATCTCTTCATTGACAGAGAGTTAATTAATATACGAATCTGCTTTGGAGCCTGCCCAAGAATAATGATCACTCTACGCTTCTGGATATACCTATGTATGATATCCTCAGCAAAATTAGTTAGCTAGACGCTTAGAAAGCAAGAGTTCTATCAATGAAAATTTGAACAATTATAGGAATAAGCATAATGGTTTGTCAATTTGTGAACTGAGACTAAATTATTTCAATTAGGTAAATCTTCTGTGTTATTTAATGTTACTTTTAGGTAATGAATTAAGAATTGACTCAACGGGTAGCTCACTGGTCACTTTCCATAACGCGACTCTAATTGGTTCCCAGTTACGGCAGATTATAGTGTGATCATTCCTTGCAATATCCCAGTATATATTGTTGTATGGCGACGGGAACTCTCACTTCTCAGGTTGTGAAGACCAGAACACGGAGTAGGGATGTATATGTGCTAACCACAGGTACCCCTTAAACCTTGGTCCCGGTAGACAAACGGACCGGTAGAGAGACGGACCGGTGGAGAGACGGACCGGTAGAGAGACGGACCGGTAGAGAGACGGACCGGTAGAGAGACGGACCGGTAGAGAGACGGACCGGTAGAGAGACGGACCGGTAGAGAGACGGACCGGTAGAGAGACGGACCGGTAGAGAGACGGACCGGTAGAGAGACGGACCGATAGAGAGACGGTCCGATAGACAGATGGACCGATAGACAGACGGACAGAACTGTTGTGTTCTTTATAATTACTTGAAGCTTCTAATTTTAGAAACAGCCTGCGTAGTATAAATCTGTTCCAATGAGAATTGCGCTCCTTGCAGACGCTGCGAGCGGAGCGAGGGCAGCCGCCCGCGGGGCTCGTCTTGGCGGGATGACGCTTGCGCCGCCGCCGCCGCCCTCGCCCTCGCCGCCGCCACCGCTCATGCGCGCGGGCGCCGCGGGCGTCGGCGTCGCGGCGCGGCGCTCAGTGGTCGCGCGTCCGCCGCCGCCTCCGCCGCCGCCGCCTCCGCCGCGCGCTCGCTCGCCGCCGCCGCCTGCCGCCTGCCGCGCCGCTCCGCGCCGTGCGCCCAGCCCGGCCCTGCCCGGCCCTGCCCGGCCCGGCCCCGCGCTCCGCCCGCGCCCGGCGCCCGCGCGCGCCCTCGCCCTCGCCCTTGAGCGAGTGATGCTGCAGCGCCCTCCGCCATGAGGGAGGGCGACGCGCTGCGCGGCCTGCTCGCCGCCGCGCTGCTGCTGTCGCTCGCCGCTTCCGGTGAGTGCCTTCTCCGGCCGCTTCCGGTCGCCTCCTGGAGCCGACCCGTGCCCCCCGGGACCGACCCCCGGAGGCCTCGTTTGAATCTCCCGCCGCCGCGCCCCGCGGGCGTGCGCGAGGCGGGCGGGCCCCGGCTCAACCCGGCGCACACGCCCTTCGCCCTTCATGGCGCCCGCGGGCCCCACGGCCCCCGTCCCACACCCACGTTTCATTCATCGTTTTACAATGTGCGATATCCGCCGTCCAGATGCATTGTTTCCGTCGTCCGTTTTTCACTGTGGACCGCGATATTGTTTCTGGTCGTGCGCTCGCTTTCTCTCTCTCTCTTTTTCTTTGTTTCGAGCGCCATTGTTTTCGTTTTATAGACTCGCTTCACAAGAATGTCGTTGCGATCTAGTGTGTTGATGATTGGTGACAGCTGAAGGATATGTAGTGCAATTGAAAATTCTTAACAAGTCGTGAATATGTCGTTACCTCTTTTTGTTGCGCAGTTTTACAATCTTCGTTTAGGTCTCTTAGCGTGTGAGTGTACATCAAGTGATCTCTAGCATTATTTTTCGTGTTCGTTTTCTAGGATCACTTGCAAAAATTCATTTGTATTGTGAGAACCTCCAAGAAAATACATTTTCAGAACAAATTTGGCAAATACGATTATTTCTGAAGTTGTTAAAATGGAATATCTTTAGAAGTAGCTTTGCGGAAAGAGGAAAGCACCAGTCATGAATTTCAAGCAGTTCTAGAGGCGATGTTGTGTTGGATGTTCTCTGGAAACAAATATATAGCCGCTCTTTTTCTTGGCACGTGTGTCACGGTAGCCGGAAATAAATGTTTTGCGGTGGAAGTGGAACAGATTCTGCCTCATTAATTTCAAGTCTTCTTTGTCCGGTTCTTCATTCTCCAAACGAAATTCTCGATTAATGGCAGGGTTTCAGAGAGATACAAAGATCGAAATGCCACAGTTGGCGAAGTTTCTGATTTAAAGATGAGGTATTTCTCATGTTTTGTATCTCGTGTTTGTAATGCTGAGACATCTTTTTCTCAAAAGGATTTCACTGTATTTTTTTTTTTTTTTGCTTCTCGCAACGCTTAGATGTTAATCTTATGGACAGTGTACATTTTATTTCTTTACTCATTTAACACAAATCACTATTTTGTTACTTAGTTTTGCTACCGATGCTCAAGTGCTGATAATATTTCCTTTCTTTGCGATCAAATGCAAATATGCTTCAATTAAACACACACATTTTGTTAAAAAATATTACTTTTTAATAACCCACGAGAGGAAGTGTCTTCTAGTTTTTTATAAATATAAATAAAAATCTTAAGGCGGAGCTAGGACGGAAGTGCTTGTTGTTTAAATTTTTATTTGTTTTTTGCAAGTGCAAAATAAAATGAAATGTTAAACAATACAGTGGTCTTGCTGCTCAATCCTGCGGCATAGAAAACTGCATGAAAAAGCATCGATGAAAATACTTCCTTTAAATGTAACGCTTCATATGAAAATTAGTTTAATTTTAATCAATATGATGAACCAAGACAACGCTTCATGTTGAGCGAGATAGGCGGAATTTTACAGTACTTCATCACTGTAGGTATCTCGAAAACCTCCCAAAACATGTTTTCATAAAATAACTCTTCTACAATAGTCTTGAGTGATTCACAAGAAATGTTGTGCAAATCGATTCGTTCTGTAGAGAGGAATGACTAATTCAATACCTCTGCAGACACATTAAATAATTCAAAAAAGGATTTTAGATGCTAACCCCCCTCCCTTCCGTGAAATGATGTAATATCTAGAATTTTAATCGAAAACTCTAGAAGGATCTAAATAAATTGTCTGTTTCTCACTAGTAGATTAAGATGGTTCGAATAACATTTACCTTTGTTCCCTACAGTGAAGAGGTGTAACCATAAGAATTGACCAGCTAAAGAAACAGATGAATGCAATTTACCCGATTACTAAATTTAGCATTATATTTTTAAGTTGAAAAAATAATAAAAATTCAATTAACATTTTCAAACAGGAATGCAATTAAATTGCATTAAAAACATAAATGAATTTAATAAAGCGTTGTTGCTATAATATTTTCGTTTGGAATTAATCGGAACAAAATAATTAATAATTATTTAACAAGCTTAGCTTTTCCTTTGACGTGTAGAACAATGTAGCATCCTAAACCCTGTGCTCTCACAAAATCGTGAATTTAAGCTTCTCTCTTTCCCTCTTTCACCTCGCACGTTGAAATAAATCCGTCCACTGTAATGACTCCCCCAAAAAGACACACAAGGCGCATTGAACAAAAGGTGGCATTATCATGTTGTTCCTGGTATTCATTTAATGAAATGACACCTCCTAGCGAGGCAACAAAAGTCGTTGGAGGAATTACGGCTAATTGTCCATACGAAAACCGGAGAGTGAAAATGACGAAGGTTTGCCAAAGGCGACGGCAATTTTCCTAAAATTGCAGCAATGTATATGGAAGAGGGTGAATTACCCTTATATTGTGGCTGTTTGACCTTTGCGGTCTGCCTATCGGGGCGGGCGGTTAACCTTTGAGGGGAGGAGGCTGACTGCTCCCAGAGCGGGAGAGTCTTTTGTTCTGGTGCAGAGATACCGACGTGAGACGCGAGATGGGAGGAGAGATTCTCGTGAAAACGAAAGGTGATGTTCCGGCGTGTACGGAAACAGGCTTTTGTTTGCTTCACCGGAGCATATGGGATACTGTAATAAAACGATTTCATTCACGTATAATCGATAAACTCACGTACGTTCCTCTTCGAATATACAAAACAGCGTCAGTTGGAAGAGTGAGCTTATAAATAATGTATCCTTCCATCAAAATTTGGAATGTTTTTATAGCTGCTTGCTATTGTCTTTGCTATAGCTGACGAAAGTATAGCTCTTTTAATCGAATTTGTAGGGTAATCACTCATCTGTGAAAACATATGTAAACTGCTTAATGTCTACAATTTCTTTTTCATTATCTCACCTGCAGTGTTTTAAATAAAGAATAAGCCGCTTAGTTAAATAGATACACTTCGATAGTGGTTGTGAAATTATTGTTGGAAATGACGAGACGATTTCGTATGCCTATAGAATAACAGAATGATGATATTATTTGTGGTACGACTGAAAGCGGAAACTTTGAATCTGAGAAATGAAAATTGGCAGCATTTTACTAATTAAAATTTTATCTTTCATTTGTCGCTTTTATATGTTCACAATAGATCATATATACATAATTAGATAATATAATTTTAAAATGCTATGCTAAAAATATTTCACTTCTTTAATATTTTCACTTCTTTAATATTTTTCTTCACATAGTGAGGAATATAAGTTTCCATATTTCTAATATAAAATAGTCCGGAAGGCCACATATTTTAACATTATAGGCCACATGTGGCCCGCGGACAGCGGATTCACAGGCTTAATTTAGAGTGCGCTGTTGTGTGGGTTCATCTGTCAAACATCATCAGAAAGTGAGGCAAAATAACAAGACGTTACGGGAGAAATTTAGGGAACGGCTATAGAATGTTTTTGCTGCACGTTGGTATGAAACAAGGCATAATCTTACTTCCTGCTAGTGGTTACTTCTTTTGTCAACAGTTGATTTATTCATCTAGACAGCTTGAGAATTCCTCCTAAAAAGCCAAAATAAATCCTTTTCTACAAAAATATTATGCAATAAAATATTTAATAAATCGGTAAAATAGATTCTAGCTTAATAATCAATTCATTGTCACGTAATTGCTTGTTGATCCGAGTAATTGTATAAAGTAAACACTGTGATATAAATAAGATTGTCAGAATTTTACAAACTTTTACGCATTATCCACTCTAAGAAAAGTTAAAAGTCACGAAATCTTAATTTTGTAATGCTCATTGATAGAAAGAAAATAATTCTTGAATAGTTATTCGTCAAAATGAGTGTCAGGGGTTTCTTTTTTAATTCTCTAAATTTTTTAGTTAATATTTTATTAATTTGAATAATTATTTTTAAAAAATATACTAATTTAGTTGGAAGAAGCAAATCTTGTAATTGAATACACACATACAAAAAGTTTGCAGAGTGCTTATGAAATGCCGAGAATAATGCAGAGGTACTTACCAGAAATTAGATGATAGCGGAAACCTCAAAATACTGATTTTCAAGTTATTTATTCATACTAGAAGAAATCCGATTCAACATTACGAGGAACTATTATTTAATAATGTTTATAAAGTATTTTTAATATTATTTGAAGAAGTTTTTGTGATTTGCTTTACAAAGCAAAAGCTGAAAATAGTGACAATCGGAAAAGCATCTATAATTTTACGATAAATAAAAGTAACTTTTTTCATTAGAGTCATCTAAACTGCCATTTTTCTCATTGTCTCTGGCATGATAAACAATACTTTTATTGTCTCTTACCCCTTAATTGCATAAGGTACATTTAATTTCATTATAGGTTAAGCAACGCGTTAAGCAACGCGCGTCGTAGATTAACATCTTATGTGAAACGGCCATGGTGTTCGTGTGCCGTTTCGCATGAGCTACAGTGTTATTCTATAACGCGCGTTTCTTAACGCGCGCCAACCAAACGTTTGTGTGCAGGGCCCTAGGAAAAGCGAACGCGTTATTTCATGGAGACGATTTATTATTAAAATCATCTGTTTTGCATTAAACAACAGTTAAACCCTTCCCAGAAGAGCGACTATCGATGTCGCAGTTCTAAGTAATCAGTCCCGTCGAAGGAAGATATTGAATCAACAGTAATATATCCCCAGTTCTTCTGCTTCTTAAAAGCTTTCAATTCTAAAAATTTGTAAAAGCTAAAAAATAATTTCTTAAAAGGTTTAAAATTGCTAGAGGTGACAGCTAAGTAGAGGTCACACTACGAAATGTGCCTTACCGCTAGTCGCAAGTTAATGTGGTCGTATTTTTTCACGTGTCTTATGGAACTAGTAGTTCTAAAATAGCTAGAACTTTCTCGTAATTTTCACGCAAAATTATGCGAATGCTATTCAAATTTTCGAAAATCGTACGTGACCTTATTTCAAAATTTATCTTTAAGGAATAGATTTCATTAAGGAAAATATCTTTATTTTCATAATTGCAGTTGTAGGAAGACGCCGAAATTTTGAACATTTGCAATTTTCAAAAAATCAGAGTTTTCAACGAACATGAGACCTGCACCTCTTAACTGTCCTTGACACTATAAAAAACTATTATTGAACGAATATCGCTTAGGTCCCTTAAAAATGGCACAGGACTCATTTTCTATGAACTCTGAATTTTCGAAACTCGCGTAAGTTCTAATCTTTTCGTTAAAATATGTTAGGCCTTCCTGCAACTATAATAGTGAAGATAAAGATTTTTTTCTTTAATGACGTATGTTTTTCGAAGTTAGTTGTTTAAATAAATTATCATATACAATTTTTCGAAAATATGAGTAATTTTTGCGTAATTACGCGTTCAATTTAGTCAATTTTTAAAAACACTTATTTTCTCAAAACAGCCCCAACAATTTTTTTTCAATTTTTTTTCAATTTTTTTCCATGGAGAGAGCTCTAGACGCTTAAAAAATGCGCGAGGGCCATTTTCGGCAATCTCTCTGTATTTTTTTAAAATTGTAGATAAATTAAAATTGCATAAATTCAATATTGATGAGTTTGTTTCTTAATATCTGGTGAAAAAATGTAATCTTTAAACTACCGGTGGTGCAACAGCATGTTCTTTCTAGCACCAATTTTAAATTTGCAGTTTTTGAAAATTCAGAGAATTCAACGAAAGAGAGACCTGCAGTATCCTTTTAAGCGTACTTAGTGGAAAAATGTGAAAAGAACATTTGGAGTGGTTTTAACAATTTTGTATAGATTGCATAAATTTGAAGCATAAATTACGCAAAAAATATTCATTTTTTCAAAAAAAATGGTACATATAATTTATTGAACTAATTTTCATATCTCGCATTCTATTGAGGACAAAAATCTGTCTTCTATTTTGTAATTTATAAATGTTAAAATTTTGTAATTTTCGAAAATACAGTGTTTGCCAAAATGGGACATGTACTATTCTATCAAGCATTCTTTAAGCTACCAGAGCCAAAATTTAATCTAATACTGTGAGAATATTTAATCCAAAAATGCTATGAGAAAATTTTGAAAAGGTTATTGAGATTTCATGTAAAGTACCTCCCCAAACCAAAATATTATGTTTATACTCTGAGGGCCTCGAGTTCATTAAAATCAATTGATGAATATCAATTTTGGAGAAAATGGGCTAAACAGATTAGGCGCTTCCGTTGACCAGAGACAGACGGACAGTCAGAAGTTCGTTCGTGAATCGATTTTCGGTATCAAGGACCCATAACATGGATACTGACAACGTATCAGACGAAGAAATTTACTTCAAATAGAAACAAAGTTTATCCATTTTTTCGTTACCAGGGCTCGGCAATAAGAATTTTTCTGCCAAAAATTCACCGTTTTTCGACCCACAATTACAATACTTTCTCTTTTTGTGGAGTAAGGGTGAGAAAGTAAAAGTACAACTTTTTAAAAATTACGAGTAAATTTCTGAGTAATGCTTGCTTAAAACGAAGGAAATTTTTTTTTTTAAATCTCAAAAACCATTCCACTTTATTTCATTTTTTCTCATTGTATATATCAAGTGGATTCTTAAAAAAAGAGCAAGTCTAATTTTTGTTCAACTCTCTGAGTTTCCAAAAAATTCCAAAGTTACCAAGAATGTGAGAAAGTATTTCTTTTGTATCGCTAATAGTTTAAAATGTAGTTGTGTCATTCCCTTCCTGTGTTTCTAGAACCCTTACAGAGGACAATAATTATTTTGCGACGCACTTACAATACATTGACCGGGAATTGTTTTGCTAGAGCAATAATATTACTTTAACTTGAAAGCAGTGGAATAATAGTGTAGGGGAGGAGATCGCAGACTATGGTAGCCGCTGTAAACTCTGCCAAGTTACGGGCAGCCGTTGCTTGGCTAAGAGTAATTCACAGCCCCTTATGAATGTTGTACGTCGGTCGGTGGCCACGTCGAGCTGGCAAGGCCGTGGCCAGGTGGGCGAGGGCTGTGGCAGTGGCCGGGGCGGGGGCCGGGGCGTGGGCGTGGGCGTGGGCGTTGGCGTGGGCGTGGGCGTGGGCGGGGGCCGGGGCGTGGGCGTGGGCGGGGACCGGGGCGTGGTCGTGGGCGTGGGCCGGGGCGTGGGCGTAGGCGTGGGCGGGGACGGGGGCGGGGCGGGGCGGGGCGGGGCGGGGCGGGGCGGGGCGGGGCGGGGCGGGTTGGGAAAGGAGGCGTGGCGAGCGGGAATGGGTCCGAGCGAAGGCGCTGAAGGGGTGTCTGTCTGTACTAGGTGCGACAGTCCGCTTATGGGCCATGGCTTACCAGCAGCGTCCCGGCCTCGCGGCCATGAGTTAAGGGGTACGTGTGGTTTGCACATATACATCCCTACGCTCTATTCTGGTCTTCTCAACCTGAGAAGCGAGTTTTCTCATCGTACTGAGACATTGCAAGGAAAATGCACATTATAATCTTGTCCAATCGGGATCGAAACCGGGGTTGGGTCATGGAAAGCGAGCACGCTGATCAATGAGCTGAACCGAGAGGGCTGCAGACGGGGTGTAGTCGGAGGAATGGCAGGGATGGAGCGAGTAGGGAAGCCAGGACGTCTCTGAGTAGGCTTCTGAATGAGAAAGGCGGACATAGTGTTGCCAGGTTAGGGGTTTTTATCCTAAATTTAGTTTTTTTGGCTCTTCGGTGGATGTTTTAGGAGGCACATTTTTTGGCGGTTTTTTGTTGGGTGTTTTCGTTGAGTTTCTTAAATGTTGATTTTTTTAAAAAATATATATCTATTGTGTACCACATAATAACTGAATCCATAAATAGTTTCCTATGATTATTGCAGGCACAATAAATATTCAAATGTAACTAAACGTAGTGTAAACACTTATAGGCCTGTAAGATCATTTGAATGGATTCCTTTTATAATTGGACGGATATTTGACACAACCAAAGATTGGTAGAAGAGAGTAAAACATTTGATGAAAAGGAACGAATCACAGCATTACAAAAGTAATAGAAACAACGATTTTGGTTGAAGGAAAGTTCTTGCAAAGAGGTATCATTATCTCTTTTTCTGCCATTACAATGAATGAGACAAAGACATCTCTTACGTTTCTTAAGATCGTACACAATATGAAACTCATTAAAACAAAACTTATGCAATGTACGTATATATTCTGTACACTACTGTATAGAAGTAAATAGTTGTTATACATATACTGTTTGTAAATAGTTATTATACATATTTTTATATTTAGTTCGATAAATATAAGTGTTTACTGAAAAATATAAATGTTATCATATACAATTAATACTATTTTTTATAATTCATTGATTTCTATGCCTTCTCATACGTTTTAACGTAACGTAATACTTTTGTATTTGACCTTTCGGTGGGTTCGCAGTGCGAAGTAGTGGGAAACGGCTAAGACCACCTGGCATCTCTGGCGGACGGGCAGGTGCGAGCTGCTGGGAGACAGATCCCCGGCCGTCAGGGCCGCAGCCCCCGGCGCCATATTTCCGCGCCCGTCGCCGCCCAGCGCTCCGCGGCGGCCCCACAAAGCCCACAATGGGACAATGCGGCGCTGGACCCACTCTTTCAAGGCGCCCCACGGTGTTTCGTTTGGCACATCTGGTTGGCCAAAATTAATATCTCGAAAACTACTGGTTAGAGTTTTATGAAATTTTGTGCACGCATTTGTACGAAGTACTTAAACATGTGTTTGAAATATATAATATATAGCTTTACATTTTCCTACAAAACTGTCAGAGTTTGAAATAGCATATGCAATAAAAAATGAGTAATTGAATTAATAATTATACTGAATGAAAAAATAACAAATAATTAACATAATACTACTTTATGCATTTGTTTAACTTTCTACAATGTTATTTGTTAGTATAATTAATATATAAATATAAATACTATCAGAATTCGTTAAACCAATTTCTGATTTGAGCTTTAATATTATACTCTTTTGGCTTCGAACTTACTAGTAGTTTTGAAATTAGTCCGAATCATAGGTGTGTTCACATTCATCAGATAAAGATGGAATAGCTAAAAGCTTTTGCACTTCCTCTGATAAAACATACACTTTTCTTTTGGGGCTTTTTCCCAGGTTGGAAATATACGGATCAAAGGATATTAACAACCTGTGTAGGCATGAGAGAATTAATTTGGTGACCTTTTTTAATGACAGCTGTTTTCTTAGTGAACACGAATTAAAAAGTCTACAGTAACATGAGTACGAAGGCGTGAAGTTTTGCCATAAAATAACCTTTCTTCCACTATTCGGCGTTTCCGCATAGAATTGTAATGGTATCAGTGATACACTAAACAATCATCAGTATGAACCGAGTCTGCAAAAGTTTGCTTGAAACGGCTCTGATCACTACTTCCATCACATCCTCACTTAGAAATGAAAATAAAATTATATTCCTGATCTGGTAATTGCTGAATAATTTCTATCTGCACAGTGCATATGCGATTGACAGTGTGATTAAAAAGACATTGTTAAATTATTTCTGTGGAAGATTCTGTAATAGTGATACTATTTTCAGGGGGACGACATTTGATTTGCCCTGTTTTAGCTGGATAATAAGAGGAATAAATAATACAGTCGTCATATTTCGCATTTGCACGCATTTCCTTGTATTGGTTCACAGAGAGTTTAAAATATCTATTATTATTGACAATGCTTCACCTGCAGTCATTTGTCGAGGTTTCCTTTGAAGAAGAAATCAAGCATTTTTCATTTTTGTGGCCTGTTGTGAGGAGATGGTACTTAGTTCCCAACGGTTGGTTGTATCTCTCTTGCCTTAAGTACGTAAATTCGTTTGCGTAGGTAACGGTGTTTCATCCACATTTGTTCTCTCGGCTAGTTATTTTGCTTTTCTTCTCTTTGATCGCTCAATGCTTTCCCCAAAAGATTTTGTCGAGCAACCCACACAACCTGACAGTACTTTCGCATGGAATGGCTTAATACACAATGTCCTAAATCAGTGCAGTGCCATCTAACAACTTTCTATTCGACTTTACGAAGGACCTTTATTTATGAAGCACTTTGTTGCGCACTATCTTTCACTTATTTTGGCAAACACGACGTTGAGTGTGTTTTATAGATTATGTTACTTCTGTTGAACACTCCTGAAGATCTTAACACACCATTATATTCTTTTAATCCACGTCTGTGTCTGTGCGCGAATCAGTTTCGCGCAATACTTCGCAGAGCGCATGCCTAGTGCATGAACGCACTGTCACTGAAAATAGGTGATAATTATCATATATGCACTTCTCTGCAAAAAGTGTGATAATAATATTGTAAAGAAACCTTTTTAGAATGCATGTATATTAATTTCAAAGCGGAGAAATGCGGAGCGAATTTTGTAGCTCAACATTTATTTTCAATTTTCGAATACACGCACATGTTTAAAAGTCGAAGTTTGGGTATGAATTTCTAAGCCTACTTGCCTTTGAAAATTACGAAACAATTTCATATGAAAGAGCATACCTTTCTGATGATTTTACATTATGGAATTATTAAATACGCGTAAGGAGAACGCTACGAATAGAACTGAACTGCGTGCACTACCGAACAGAACTTCGCGGCTCGGCGCCGGCTATCAGTGGGACGTAACTTGACACCTCCCCTGAGACCGAACCTTATGAATCAGCACCTTATAAACACCGAGACCATGTGCCCTGGATATTTATCTACAGAACGGGACAATAAGATCACCAAAAAGTGAAACTTCGAAAAATGGATTTTGGCCAGCTGGATGTCTCAAACAAAACACGTGATCGAGCGCGCGGCGACGCGACGCGACGCGAGGTGGCGCGGCGACGGCAGGAAATATACCCAACGGAAATGAAGTCCAACCGATTTCTTAGGATCTTTATTTCATCGATTAAGATACATTCCTTACGAGAAATTCCAGGAAACCGAGGCATGTGTGTTAGAAATTGAACTGAATATACTGAACACTAAGGAAGCCCAACCGATTTCTTAGGACTGATTGATTGATTGTTAGTGATTCCGGGCGCGTCAACTACTAATGTCATTAGTCCCGTAAGTGCAGTGAGTGATTTGCTCGGGAGGTGGCGGTGGTCTTCCCCCGCTGGATGGCCTGATCTGGCGCCAACCTACCGTCGGCTAACAGGGATTTCCACAACCAGGTATCTCCCACTAGGTATCTCCAACCGTCCCAGCCAGGACAAGTTATAAGTATCCCACCAGTCTCCCGGCATGTGTGGTAGTGTAGTGCATGTTCGTGTAAGTGTGCGTGTGTAAGGGGTGAGGTTTGGACAAGGAAGAGGAACGAAAGGAATCACACGTGGTCCGTTTGTTAGGGTACTGCTCCGGCATTCACCTGGTGTTGATCAGAGAAACTACTGAAAATCACCGATCAGCAGGTCGCTAGAATTCTCCTCCAGACGGCGACTGAATTCGACCTAGCTGAAAAGCTAGTGTCAAAAATCTTGCCACCGTCGCCGCTCGAACCTAGAACCTCCCGGTCACAGGCGCTGCAGTGACATCAGTGCCCGACATGCACTTAGCCTCCGCTCCCGGTTAGATTTCTTAGGATCGTTACTTTATTGATTAAGATACATCCTTACGAGAAACGTCAGGAAACCGAGGCATCTGTGTTAGAAAATGTACTGAATATACTGAACAGATATGAAACCGAAATAATTTCTCAGGATGCTCATTTTATTGATTATGATATATCCGTTGCGAGAAACATCAGGAAGGCATGATTGTTAGAAAATACACTGAATATACTGAAAATATAATGAAGCCCCGCCCTTTTCTCATTAGAAAAGGGCTGAGTTTCAATATATTTTCAGTATATTCAGTGTATTTTCTATCATGCCTTCATTTATTAAGGTATATCTCTTGCTGGAAACACCAGTAAACCAAGGCATGTGTATTAAAAAATAATCTATTTGGAGTTTACTCACGTTAACTCTCAACTGGCGTCGTGGTGCCATTTTGACCCCACTCGAATTTTGAAGTTATATCCTCCTCTCTATTTTTCAAATGAGAACGTTGGTGCTGTTTACCTTCAAATAATTTGTTTACCGTTTGATTTGAGAAGAACTTTTGAATTTCTCGCAGTTTTTTTTTTTCAGTGGCGTGAGTGAAAATTTTTGTTGGGGGTCACAGCGGCACTACCACGCCAGTTACGCATGTGACGTACTAGAAAGAATAACAAAGACGACTGTTCTGTTTATATTTACAATTAATGTATAAATATTATAATACAAAATCTAACCCCTTGGCAACCTTTCAGTTCTCTTAGCCGCGAAACCCCGCGACCGTCCCTAGGCCTAGCCCAGTACCACTGCTCGGAAGCAGCAAAAAGCAACGCGAGGTGCGAAGCTGTCGGACATAGAGTCCCGTAACTACACAAGTTACATGGCCTGTCGCCAAACCGATCTTCGACCTGAAGATCACGTGCAAAGATAGCACTGGAGGTACCCCTCGTCTTTCGACACTGCGTATCTCGCGAGGCGCCTGTCGGCGCAGCCTTAAGTATCCGTCGGCTCGCCCCCACCCTACAAGCGGCGGGCGTCATACGGCTCGCTGGCCAGCCCTTCCAGGGCTGCAACCGACATCACTTAAACTCGCGCCCGCGCGCGTCCTTTTCTCCCAGTTATTTGCGTACGGGGATTTTCCAGCCGGCGCGGCGTGGCGCCGCCGCCCTTACCCCCATTCCACCTCCGGCTTAGAAGCGGGTTTCCCCGAAGCGGCCCGACGCAGCGGCGCCGAACCACGCGACGCTACACGCAACTGTCGTTGTAATGGCAGTTGGCGTTATAATAGTCGCTTTCCGCGCGGTGCGGCGGGAATCCCCAGGTTGTGGGGATGTGACAGTAGCGCGCTTCTTGTCACCTGTAGATCACCATGAGCTTGGTCCCATGGAATATCAAGTAATATCAAACTTAAAACTGAAGCAAGCAATCGCACGTCACCGCCGACCATTGTAGCCCACTCAGGACGCGGTATTTTGTTTCTGCAGTGAAACTGAGTCGCACATGGTCATCACTCAGTAATGACCCCATTCCGGGTCCGCTACCTTGGGGGACTTCTCCGATTACGACGTTTGGCGGACGATATTTTTTTAAGCTGCCTAGGGCCGGTTGCATAAACGTGCGATATAGAATGCATAAGCTTATTGGTTCTATAAAATAGTCAATAGCGTCAAAAAGTGTTTTTCGAACAACCAATAAGACTTGTAGAACCTACAAAGCTTTCCATAACTTTATGCAACCGGCCCCTACTGTTCAAAATTTGTGACACTCAGATGATATTTTTTTTTAGAAGGGAATTATTTTCCAGGAGACATTTCCTACTTCACTATAGCTAAGGTTCTGGTTCACTATAACCCAATCTTCTTGTGCTTATTTGTATTGAAGTGAAACGGGCCCAATGACTTACATTCACTATAATCGAGAGTTCACTGTATCAGAGTTCACTTAACCGGAGTCCACTGTATATAGAACCCTGTTTACATTAGATGAAGTTGAATATGATGAGCAGACGTTCAAACACATGTAATCAGCGAAGTACCATATCAGTTTCCTTGAATCTCTGTTTCCATAGATTCATCGAATGCAACACAAAAATCGAACTTCAATTGTGATGCACTAATAAGGCGGTATCCGTTGCACCAATCCGATGCGAATAAACAAAAGGATGTTTGACGGGCACTCGACAGGAGCTTCCCTTTCGCTCTCTGAATGACCGATGGCCTTCCAATGCGCTTGTGCGGTCCCTGCACCTGGGCCCGGCGTGGGGGCGGCGTGGGGGCGGCGTGGGGGCGGCGTGGGGGCGGCGTGGGGGCGGCGTGGGGGCGGCGTGGGGGCGGCGTGGGGGCGGCGTGGGGGCGGCGGGGGGGCGGCGTGGGGGCGGCGTGGGGGCGGCGTGGGGGCGGCGTGGGGGCGGCGTGGGGGCGGCGTGGGGGCGGCGTGGGGGCGGCGTGGGGGCGGCGTGGGGGCGGCGTGGGGGCGGCGTGGGGGCGGCGTGGGGGCGGCGTGGGGGCGGCGGGGGGGCGGCGTGGGGGCGGCGTGGGGGCGGCGTGGGGGCGGCGTGGGGGCGGCGTGGGGGCGGCGTGGGGGCGGCGTGGGGGCGGCGGGGGGGCGGCGTGGGGGCGGCGTGGGGGCGGCGTGGGGGCGGCGTGGGGGCGGCGTGGGGGCGGCATGGGGGCAGCGATGGCGGAGGAGATAGCGGCGGAGCGGCGGCGTAGTGGGGGCACAGAGGACTTGTTTTGTGGGCGCGAGGATCGCTTGATATCTCAAGACGGCTCAAGTTTTCAACGTGGGGTTCTCTTGAAATCACTGCAATTAACATTTCTCGCTATACATAGAAGGGCAATTTCCTATCGGATATTTCTTGGGGTAATCTATAGACAGCACTTCAGACCATAGTATGACGCAAAATAAAGAAGCGTGTTTTAGCAATCCCTATGTCAATTGTGATGCACTAATAATGCGGTATGCGTTTCCCCGTTCCCATGCGATCAAACAAAAGGATCGTTTGACGGGCACTTGTCAGGAGCTTCCGTTCCGCTCTCCGAGTGAGCGATAGCCCCCAACGCAAGCACTGCACTCCGTACCTGGGCCCTGCGCTGGCGGGGTGGGCGGGGCGGGGCGGCGGGGCGGAGGGCTGCTGCTTGTTATGCGGGCGCGCGGATCGCGCTGAATTAATGGCCGTTGGATCCCGGTCCGCTGTTGACAGGGCAGCAGCGTGATTAAAACCGCCGAGGCGCCGCTCGGGCCCCGGCTGCGGTTCCCGCCCCCCTCCCCGCCTCCGCCCCCGCCTCGCCCGTGGCGGCCGCTTGCATTTTCATCCGGGCCGGTGCCCCCGCCTCTCCTCCCCCCCCGTGGCCACCGCCCACGCCGCAGATGCTCTCCCCGGGCGCTCTCAGATGCACGGAGCACGTGGGCTCCCTCGCGAAAGCTGCAAAGGAAGGAGTCCCCGCAGGTTTAAATATTTCCTATTATCGTAATGTTCGGGTTAATCGATTATCGTAATTTTTGTTCCACGTAATGAGCGCAATACTATACATTTTTCAGAGCAGTGTAGTTGGAGCTAGTGGCAGACAACGGAGCATCTCACGAGGCTTCAGTTCCTCAGAAGACGATGACACCTGTTCGGAGTGGTTATTTATGCATCAAGGGCATTACAAGAGTTCTAATGATTGATTATCCCGATCGATTATGTTTGATGAAAATACCCGAGGGCCTTTGGCCCCAGATCATTAGAACCAGTTAACGCCTGTGGAAGATACATATTCTCATTTTATTACCTAATTGTATTGATTCAGTTTTACTTGTTTACTAATTAACTAGTTGTTAACTTGATTCACCTTGTCTTTTCATATTTTCTTCCCATAACTCCCTTTCAACAATTCCCTGTCATAATTGCCTTCGTAAGAGACCATGTTGCATTTTTCAACTGTTTTCATATTGCCTTCGTAACCGCGATCCTCTCGACCCTCGTAAGTTATGCAGTGCAGATCGAGCTCCGAGTTTAAGGCAATAACAAACTATAACATTTCAGTAAAAAATAAATATTTTCTGTTGTAATAGAAAATTCAATTGAATACATTACAAATAACTTTCAATATAAATGAAATTAATTTTAAATTCAACATTATTTTTGAGAAAATATTAAGGTGAGGTTCCACCCCAAAAATAAGAAAAACATCGAATTTGGTTTTTTAATCATAAAATAATCCCTAGATTTTTCTAAATATTTTGATGTACTCGTATTATTCATAGAAAAAAAATTTTTTTGTTTATTTTATTGTGCCTTGAATATGCATCAGCACAGACCAGCTGACGTTTCAGAACTTCCATTGTTCCACACAAACTGAAATAGTTCTGAAACTATTGACTCTCGAAGGCTGTGCTTTTGCAGTTTCATATATGGTTATCTTGTTTATCTGTGCAATTTGACGGGCGTGTTGTTCTGTGTTTTCAAAGTTGTGTTCTTTTCTCTCATTTGGAGTAAGCGGTGGGATAGCCTGGTGTCTAAGAGAAATGTCAACTAGTTCAACTAAACCGAAAAGTGTTTTTAAAAAGCTTATGAAAAAAGGAAATATATTCAATCTTGGGATCTGTTGAGGACAGCAATTTGTGTAATGCGGAAAATGCATATATTCATGTAAATTTTAACTTCAGAATTGATCCAGCCAGCCCCCCCTCCAAAGCAGAGATCTCATCTGAGAAGAGCAAACCAGAAAAATAAAATAGCTTCTAGATATCAACAATAAAGAGCATAATTCCAATATGGAGCAGGGTGTTTTTAAGCAAAATAATACAACAAACATAGTAGATAATTACTAGTAAAATGTTTAGGAGACTTTTTTCTCAAAACACACTTTTTTCGTTATAAGTGTCTCGTTTTCTCATAAACTGTTTGACCCATTTTATTGATTCCTTTACAGATTACTCTACTAAACTACGTTAAGTTGTGGATCTACATTTTCGAAGTTAGCATTTTTTGTTTCAATTTTATAAATTAATTTGTCATTAAATTGTTGAAAAATTTAAGATCCGATAAGAAAAGTTTTATTTTCCTGCCAATCAATTCTTTTCAATGTAGATCAGTGCAACGAAAATAGTACAGATAATGAAAAGTATAAAGTTCAAATCGATATCTGCAATAGTTTCTGAGATAATGGGACAAATATTAAGATTTTTGCATGGGTAACATCAGAGGGGGAATCGCACCTTCAGCTGGGCACTATACCCAAGCGGCCCCGTAGAAAAGTCTTGGTTGTTGTTAACATTGACCATACACCCACCAATTTTATTTCTGAATGGGACAATGCAAATGTACCTTTCCATTTGCTTTGTCTTTGTGATGCCTGGGGAACGGGATGCATTGCATGTAAAGCTTTATAAACAGGAGGTAGAGGCAATGTTCTTACTTTCTCACCAGTTTCCTTCTTAATTACATTTATTATCAACTACATGAACTCGTAGCATGCGTGTTAATCCATCTAATAGTATTACTTACATCATACTTACCGCATCGTCTTAAGAGGAATGTTTCCAAGGTAAAAATAGATTCATTATACATACATTTCCACGACAATTTGCTTTTGCACATTTTCAAACCACAAACATTTCATTATTGCTTCTGAATTATAAAGTATTGATGTTAGAAGCCAATTACTACATTTTCACAGCAAATTGGTAATTTCGTGGTAGAAAATTAAATGAAATTTACAAAAGTGTAATTAGCATTTTTCGAATCACATGTTTTTTTAAAAAACAAATCTGTACATTCATATTACGCTGCAATCATGAGAATGTATAATATATTGCTCTCATTGCAATTTCTAATTCTCTATGACACATATCTATTTTACTCTCTCCATTCTTTGTTCGGTCTTTGCTGAGGCTGCAAAAAAACTTCATCGGAGATTTTTGGAAGAGCCACAGATGACGAATCGGGTTGGCGACAAGCGTTTTACCGTTTCCTCTCTTCTCATATGGGAAAATTCGGAAAGACAATTATTTAAGAACATTAGTTTACCTCAGTGTAAGAATTATTGAATATTGAAGAAGTTGTTAATGTTACCTTGTCTTAGATGAACAGAAGATCGTTTTTCTGTCGCAATTCGGGCGTAATACAATTTCAGGAGATTGTGCGCGCCAAAAATCTCTGGGCACGTAATCTACACGGCTGTAAGGTAGCCCCCGCTACCAACAGTCAAAAATCTAATTTTTTCAATGCAGCCAGGATGTGCATTATTACTACGCCTTTTTAATGACGAGGCGATCTTTTGTGAAAACGCTAGGCTGAAAAATTCTCCAAGAATTTAATCTAGTGGTGTCTTATTAAGAATTGCATTTGATTCCCAGAAGTGCCAACAATGCGGGTTCCCAATATCTGGCGCAGTCTCGCGGACGTCTATAAAAGCAGTTCAACTTTTCAAAGCAGTTTGTCCTTCCAAAGACTTTCATACGGAAGACGTCGTTGCCTTTCTCTCTGGAAGCCATCCAGCTGCTTTTACAGAAAAAATAAAATTCCAACGCGGGACATTTAAAATGTATGCCCTTCGCTGTTAATTAGCGCGAAGGAATTGTTATAAATGATAGAATTCCAAGTACGGCGCCAAATTTGAATTAATTTTGGCCACCTATGTTCCAAATGCCTTTTTGATTAGATAGTTTTCGAGAGCAGTGCGCTGACATATCGATTCCCTCTTCTCAACTCGGGTTTTGTTTTTCTCCTTTTTTTCTTCAGATTCATTTACAAACTGTGATTTTTACATATTTATAGAATTTAAAACGATCTATCGGTTTTGTTAAATAGAATGCAAATTAAAATGAACTCATAAAATTATAAATCAAAATCACTGGCGACCTGATTGAATGATTTATTTTGGCGCTGGACTGCTATCAGTGTTTGAACATACACGGTTTCCGATCAATATTAATTTATTTTGAGATATGTTGATTAATTTTTCTCGTTTCATAAAGGCAGTTAAAAAATTATTTTGGTTCACATAATTACATGAAATATGTACTCCGTAGTTCTCAAAACATATTTTATAATTTGGCTCTTTAAGTGAAGGAAAATATAAAACGTTTCAATTTAACTCCTTGAGATTCACGAGTCTTTCTTCTCGACTAACCTAACTTATAATGCTCGTTCTATATTTTACTAGCAAAATATTGGGAGTTGTCTGGGCTATCTTCATATTCAATGCTTGTGAAAGAGGAAAAAGATGAATTTTATATACACCAAGGAGTTTAAGATTAGTATTTTTAATGTGATAGATTAAAATTTTAATCAAATACTATAATTTTCTTTTGTGATAGTTTACAGAACATTGCAATTGGATTTAAAAATTCTACCTTTCGCACTGATACTGGTCTCTAGCGAATATATTAGGTACATATTAAAACTGTTATTTTTACATTGTTCTGCCCCCACCCCTACTGGTCTCTGGCGGAATATATTAGGAACCAATCTGCACTTGGCGACAGGCAGAAAACCGAGGAGTGCTCAAGCATGCTGCTTATATACGCCTGCTTTTTTCAAGCAAATTTGCAGGAAAATACTCAAATTTTCGAAAAATTGCACATAACCTTATTGCAAATCTATTTTTAGGAAACAAATTTCATTACGAGAAAAATCTCTATCTTCAATATTTTAGTTGTAGGAAGATTTCGATGAAATTTTGAACGTTTAAAATTTTTGGAAAATTAGGGTTTTCAACGAAAATGAAATGTACTCCATTCTCTTAACCTTCACACTACCCAACACAGATATTTAATCAAAAACAACGGAGCCTTTTTTTATTTTTAAAATGTCACAGCGGCTTCCTGTAAAGTGATTCCCAAAAATAAAATATCAATTTCAAATTGAAGGAGCTGCAACATCAGTCAGATGTATTGAGGAATATCAATTTTGGAGAAAATCGTCTGAACGGTTTGGCCGCTAGCGTTGTTCACTGAGGGAAGGAGACAGGCAGACAAACGTTTTGGCGTCATTCGAGTTATATATAATAATAATAATAATAATAATAATAATAATAATAATAATAATAATAATAATAATAATAAGAATAATAATAATAAGAATAAGAATAATAATAATAATAATAATAATAATAATAATAATAATAATAATTATTATTATTATTATTATTATTATTATTATTATTATTATTATTATTATTCAATTAAGAGGAAGGGCGTCCTGCCTTTTTTGCAGGGAATACTCAATGAATTTATAGGGTGATGATGGGAGGTGAAAGAAAGAATGAGGTGATAGGATCAGGATGATAATGTTGGTGAAAAGTAAATGTGAGCTTTTGAAACATTTCAGCATCACGACCAAGGGAAACCACGATAACCCCAGTCAGGATGGGGGTTTCGGGCCTCCAAACTACGAAGTCAGCGCGCTACGCACTGAGCCACTTCGCTGGGTTTTTCGGCATTAAGGACCCACAAATCATCGATTTTAGCTGTGACATGTTAGATGATTTTCTCATTAAATTTAGCAACTGGATTTATCCACATTTTTGTTCCCAGGGCCCTGTAATAAGTGTTTTTTGGACGAAAATTCGCAGTTTTTCCGCACAGCATTACATAGCTTTCTCTCTACGCCGTAGCGAGAAGGTATGAGTAACAATGATCGTTTTGCATTTACCAACATATTATTTTATTTTTTGTTAATTTACCGCATTTTTGTTGTATTAATCTTTACCAAACTTTGCAAGGCCACTGTGACGATGGTGAAGAAAGACCTGTAAAAATTTCGTTTCTGATCATCCACTACTTTTTGTGGTATGGATGTCGGTTACATGTCGTTTAATTCATTTTTATTAGTATAGATTTACCTCTTTCTCCTCTTCTTCGTCTACGTCTTTCCTAACTACTATCTTCACGTTCTTTTTTTTATTTAGAGAAATGACAATGTGAAAACAACATCATTGTCATTTACACATTGTATCGCAACATTTTTGTGGGGACTCGTTTTGTGGTCATCCATTCTGCGGATGAGGATATGCCAGTAACTGGTAACGTATGATATCGTTAATTATACTGTGAATTTATTCTACGAAACAAGTTTGTAAACGTAAAAAGTAAAAAACGGGGAAAAGTGTATTCTTGCAAACGGTGAAAATGTGCAGGTAACGTTTGTTATCATGTAACGGTTATTACTACCGTTATTACAATACGGTAATGTTACAATCCCAAATCTTCTTCTCAATCAAAAATTTCCAGTAGAAGGCCTAAGACTTTGGAGTTTTCTGAACAAGTTCGTGACACATACGAATCATTATTGTTATTTGCATGAACACACACAAACTTAAACTTTTTCAGCTAAAAATTTAAGCACTATTTAGCAATTACTATTTCCCTGAAAAACAAGACCAAATAAAAAAGAAACTTAAAACATGTTGATACACACGATTTTACACTGTATTTTGGCACCAAATATTATTTGTAGCTATCGAGCATTGAACTTAATATTTCCGTTTACTGTTTATTGGTTAGAAAATGTAAGTTTGCTATATGCGTACAGTAAAATGGCGTTTTGCAGGATGCGCACCGCAAAGTAAATAAAACAATAGATACAACAAATCAAACAAACTACTGTGGCAATATAAATTAATGCGGCTGCCGTCTCGCATATTGAAAATGATCCCAATTCTACATTTTCTATTTATTTATTTATATTTGTCTTATATTTCTTTTTAAAATACATATAATGTTTGGCCAATATCGAAAGACAATAATTTTTATTTCTTTTCTTCTGATACATTTTTATTACAAAACATTTTTATAAGGACAACAACGTATTTATGTTTTATCATGTAAAAAAATTTAAATAATTTGAAGTAGTTTAAATTGGTTTTATTTTTTGTTACAATATAGAACCCGAAGATGGGATGGAAAAATATTTAGAAATGTTGTTATCCATATAAAAACGTTTTGTAATAAAAATTTATTAGAAGGAAAAAATATAATGTCTTTAGATATTGGCCAAACATTATATTTCTATATTTTCTGTTTCTAGGAATTTATAATAAAAATATATTCAATTTGATCGAAAGTTTTCTTGGCATACTTCTTTCAAAATATCAATATTTCATTTGTACTTGCGCCAAAGACTAACTTTATATATTAGTTACATAAAAAGTACATATTTAAAAATTTATCTTTCATATATTTTAAAAATTTCTTCACTTTGCACATTGCATTAAATACCATAATTAATTATTCTGAGTTTTGCATTTTGAATTATTTTGATTAATTCCGAACTGTTTGGTAATATGTAATATAATATTCATATTACATATGTAATACAAATAACTTTCAAGGAATTTCAAAAATCTTCCAAAATTCACACAGAAAAGGAAATAAATGAAACGGCGCTTCTGTTTAAGAAAACAGAACTTTGATTACTGATTTTTAAGATCTCAGCGTTTTCTTTTTTTGGTAAAGGTTTTCGTTTGGTAAAGGTCATTCTTCCTTTTCATCTGGCTAAAATATTTCTCTTACATTGTCGTTCATTAAATTAGACACTGAATTCGAAATGTTAAATTAAGTATTTTTCTTTCAAGAGCCTGTAACTGTGAATCGAAATAATATTTTCACTCTTGCGCTTCTACTTCTACATAACCGTAACATATAATATACTTCTTTACTGTTTAGATTTCAGTTGTAAAAGAGAAGTTATTTTTAAAGTCTTGTATCGTTACTTTCTATTTCTAGGGTGGAAAAAAATACAATTAAAACATTGCCTAAATATGGAAATGCGATAATAGAGCAATATTGTAATAATATTATTTTCCCGCATCATGCAAATAAAGACACTCAATTCCCCTAATTTTGTTCATTTGACCGAAAGGAATTTGCGTCTTATAGAAATTATCTGATGGGAGTGTTCAGTTTCTTATTCTCTTTTCGCAGGCCGCACTTACCATACTTGCTAGAAATTTCTTTTCAATTTCCCAATTCTAAAAACAGCGTTATGAGAACTGCTGAGACTGAACTTTAGCATACAAATAGGAGGCAATAAAGGTTTAACTCCCAACGTTTTTGCTCTTTACAAAGTACTAGCTGATTATTTGGCATTCATTTTTCATTTAATATAAAAAAATATTTGTTTGTTCGTATTTTATGCGCTGTCCGTTTGCGATAAACCTTTGACTATTTATTGCTAGCACTTGAGAAAAAATTATAGGCATAGTATAATGAGAATGTGAGTATGTCCGTCGCACATAGACTCGGGTTGATGAAAATTTTATGCGTTTTTGCTGACTCAAGGACCCCTGAACAGGAACTCAACGCAACCTGCCGCATCATCGAGTATTAAGCGCGTCTTTTTTGAAAATTCTGCCCCTGAGATTGTGAAATATCGGCCGGAATTATAATATTGAACGTTATCTCGGACAAGTAAATCAAATTTCTCCAAGACTGTGTCATAGAGAATGCATGCCCAAACGTGAAGGAGAACTTCTTTACATAGGATACTTCAGAATAATCTCCATCCCGGGACATATAACAAATCCATACTCATGAGAAGGTCTTTCATCCATTCAAATTTTTGCAGAGCGTAGCGTAAAACGTGATTAACAATCACGCAACCAGTAGCACGTGAAGTGTAATACATTGCTATACCGAATCATTGCCGGGTCCACTAGTTATTTATATTATTCATTTCATTATCCGGTACGAGGATTCATTTTCACGATAATCTATTAAACAGCTCCCCTTCTAGCTCCGGCCGGTTTGCCTGCACCTCCCCGCCCCCCACTCTCCACCAGACAGATCTAGCTCCACCGCTTGAAACTCCCCTCCCACCGCTCGTTTTAGTTCGTCCGCCGCTGCATGGCTCACCCCGCATCACCCGGCAACGCGCGAAGCAATGCCACCTATGGCTGCATTGCGGATTCCATCGTTTCAGTAATACAACAGAACGTTACAGTAATACCGATTTTGGGGTGTACCCATTCACCGAGCACAATTTGGGAGTAAGTTAAAACTTTAAAAAGTTATACACTTTAAAAATTGTTCGGGTTTTGATAAATTTGCATGGTGTAATTTAGCCTTTGGATGCTTGCGTGAATCACAAATGCGTATCTTACATAGGCTCCAATCAAGTATCGTTATTATATTACACCTCTCAAATTTATGAAATTTAATAAACGAAAAATAGAATAAATCTTATTATAATATACTTTTATTGCATATTACATTGTTACCTTCCATTAAAAGTCCCTTAGGATTTCTTTAGAAAGAATTTAACGTCATCTACTCATGTTGATAGTATCTCTCGATATTCGAAGATCGAGGTTTTGAGTGGTAGCACTAAGAACTCAAATTCTGCTTTTAGATAAAGTAATTTCCGCCACTGTCAGTGACATATGACAGCTGCATTCATGCAAGATTTAGTGCGTGGTCTTCACAAGATAGATCTAGAATCTCTTAAAAAGGTTTATTGTGATCGACGTTCAAAAAGGTTCCTAAAGAGACTTATATTGCATTCAAACTGTGACAGACCTCTTCGATATTTCAAAATAAAAGAATTCGCAGCAGCTTAAAACAGTGTTGGTTTCAAATGAGGAATTGTCGTGGAAATAAAAGGCCGCTTTAGCTATCGAATTAATAACGTTCAAACACAGACATTTGTACCATTTAAGCGCATGTGGACATTTTGTATTAACTGGTCGGTTTGAAATGACGTATGAAACAAACGTAATGATCTGTGATGGAAACATGTGTCATGCCCTTTGTCATTTTGCAAAGAGCTCCAACTATTTATATCTCTTTTGAAATATCTAATGTCTAATACTGCTAGTGGCGCGTTCACTCCCACGCAGTTTTACGTGTTGACAATATAAGAAAGACATCTTGGGAAAACAATATGGGTTAATTACTAGAAAATTAGTTTCTTAAGATGATAACAGTGATGAAATCTCAAGTAGTCTAATAGTTTTTCAACGATTAGAAAAATGGAATTACGTTGCGGCGAAGAGAGACATAACAGCAATGTTAAAAAACGTAAGTTATATATCACTAAAAGATAACAAATTGGGAATCCTACTCCTGCAGAGAGATCTATGGAATTCTCCCCGTTTAATTGATCGCCTGGTATTGGATGCAAGAGCTTATTCTAACTTCCACAGGATACTTCTCTGAGATAATAAATGGCTTGTTTAAGTGCTGGCCAGAAAGCGATATAAACTGCGGATAATTACAATCGATAGTCACAAAATTTAGTTCAGAACTGCAAATTACTAACTACCGTATGTTGTATTTTATCTCATTAATTTATGAACAGAATATCTATAACAAGCCGTTCTTATACTCGAAGCAAGGGCGCAAGCGGCGTCGCTTTCAGCGACGATACACGTTGCCAATTTTCGAAAGGAAAGGTGGCACAGGAGAAGAATCATAAATACAAAGTCCATTATTAAACAAACAAAATTTGTTACAAATCTGAAATTTATGAAGATAAAATTAAAAAAAACAGCTCTATCCAACGTATCGATGATATTGGCAGCTACGGATAACTTGAATTTTGTAGAGTAATAGTGACTTTTTTCTAGGGATTTTATCCACCCGACAGTTGGTTATCCTTTACGTCCTGATGGGATGCATATTCGACCATACACTAAACACCAACACACTTGCGAGCTCTTGGGATCTGGTTTCAGTACAAAATGAGGCCCTCCACGACAACACATTCTTGGGAAACGCACAAACAACCATGCCCAAGGGGGAGTCGAACCCGCGACCCTTCGGATCGGAGCACTGAGTCGGTGCACGTTCTTAGCCGTATCGGCCATCCAGGTCGGCGTAATAGTGGAATTACCAATAAAAGTTTACTATACATTCTGTCCATTACATCGTGAATAAGTGTTGTAGTCTTTTAGATGAAAAAAAGGCAAACCATTTTCAGTAAGTGAATCGTAACCCTTAACCAATCAATTTCAGCATTGCCTCACAAAATAAGCAAAATTCTCTCTTCGAAGAAAAACACAGTATGGTATACACATGACAAGCGGCAAGTGATCGTGTGACGAGCAGCGGATGACCTAAAGGTGAGCTATAGTGAGCGACATGACGGGCTAGTGGGGGTGGAAAGCGTGTGACGGGAAAGCGACGTGGAAGTTGTGGGTAATTCGTGGGTAATGAGGATGAGCGTATGGTATATGGTGGCTGCGCCGATAGTGACTGGATACAATACTTACCATAAAATATTCTTGTAATGGGCTGGGAATCGGGAGGGGTGTAGTGAGCAGCGAATTGGACATGGTGTGTAGTGTATCAGGCAGTTTTACAAAGAGTTTTGCAAGGGAAGGCTGAAATTTTGTATCACGGGTTTTTGACATATAGGGTCAACTGTGCAACTTTGCCGACTAGCTAAAAGTGTCACCCATACACGAGTCTAGTTTAATTTACACGCTTGGAGGGGTAAGAGACATGTGGCGAACATGAATTCCCTTCATCGCTACTAGCAAACTCCGCTTATCTGAGCTTTTCTTCATCACACTACTATAGAAACTGTCAAGATTTTAAAAGAAAGCTAGAACTCTTTATTTTTGCCTCGACCGGGAATCGAACCTGGGGTGATATCAGGTATCAGGCCAATAGGCTGCCAATAAGCCATCCTGAGGCATAAATATACATTTTACCAATATATAATTTAAAAAATAATAATTATAATTTTACGTAACAGATACTAATAATATGAAAAAGTTTGTGCTTTGCGGTATCACCACTACTTGCTGTATACGACGACGATGAACCACATACCTTGTGACAGAGAATGGTGAGGGTTGGCGTCTCTTAGCTAGGTGGCTGGGTCGCCGTGCGGGTGGCGGTGAGTCGGTTCATTTCGGTGGGACTCGTTCAACCCACAGTGGAATCAGGAGGGATATACGCCTTGCTATCGTCTTCCGATGTCGATCAGCTTCCGAATCACAGCCCAACTCTCATCGCAACATCCCGTAGCTCCTTCTAAAATAGTTTTTTTTCTCGCTCGTGACCAATCTAGTACCCTTGTCAACTTGTTCTTCGGTGATACATTAACGCACTCACTGGATACTTTCTCTCCGATATCCTAAACGTATTTCTCGTCACAGAGTGTATCACTGGATGTCTATCGGTCTACTAGTGTCCGTTCTTTCTCTTTCACCCAAATCAGCTTAGGAGCCCCTTCTCCCTGTTCTAATTTTCTTTGTTACTAAGTGTTATTAGCTGATCAGTATTAGGTTCTGTGACGCAGATGATTATCTGTATGTATTGGTTGTTGCGTCACCCTCCATTTGTTTCACGTGACTGACGTTTGAAATGACAGCATTATGTTTCTCCCTTCTCCTTGACGTGGTCACTCGGGCGCATCCAACTCATATCTAGATTGAAGCTCCTAATCGCCGATTTCAGACAGTGTGGCAGGTCCAAGGATTGATGACTTTCCCATTGTACATTCAACTTTAGCGCAGGAGTGTTTTCGTTTGCACGGGGGCGAGGACAGGAGAAACGTTGAAGCTCTACACACCAGGCAGAAGTGATAGACGTTTTTATTTTTCTTTCATGGAGACACTTGTGTGTACCCAGTTTATTTGTTTAGATTAAGGAATTCCGACGCAGACTTCGATATTGTAGAAATCTCTATAGATTTGTGAATTGTTAACAGGCACCCGCTGATTTCACGCGGCTGCGTTTTGCTGCGAATTGCTCGCGAGCGAGGCATCTTCAAAACCTTTTATTAACATCAGGCGGGTGGCGGCTCAGTTCTTCACATGTTCCACACGTTCTGATCCCACATGCACTTTCTAGTTTCCCGTACACGTGCGTATATACAGAGCAATACATATAGTATAGAGAAAAGTATTACCTAATATATAATATAACTATATTCTTTGTAAATATATATAAACCAAAAGCTTTCCAAGGCTATAGCCGTCAGGGATGTCATGGCACTCCATAGTCTGACGACTCTGTAGTCATACTATGGCATTGTCATTCTATGACAATTTCATAGACCGTAATTCATGCTACTTTTGACGAGCTGACAGCAAGTTATTGTAGAACGTTGAGTGTATTTACTGTCATCTACAAGTACAAGAACAGTGTGGGGGGATTTTGACTTATATGAGGATTTAATTTGACAGATACATCCGAATGGCGTTTTTTCACACGCCGTTTCATCCACAAACTCTCTTAGAATTTGAACCACGACTTATGATTTGTAGCCCGACGTCTTCACTACTCCACCACAGTCGAGTTTTGATATCCTATTTGTGTTTCTATATTCAAGTCCATATTCATGTTTTTTTCTTTTATGGTGACTGACGAACGGAACATCATTCATTCATGCCTACAAATGAAAATAATTTTTCAATGAAAATGCTGAAAATCAATGAAAATACGAAAGCTGACAATGAATTATTGTGATACAAGAGGTCAATAATATCTATTAAATGCCAAGTTTCTATCTTCTTCGCAGTATTTGTCATTACAGCGTTATGCGTTTAAAATCAGTTTTACGACGAAAGTCCATGAAAATATCAGAATAAAATGTCACTAAATCTAGAAAAGCTGTTATTTGATTTAATGTCAACGAAAATAAAGTTGAGGTAATAACATGAATTTTTGAAAATTTTTTCATTTAAAAAATGCTCAATATTCAACATTCAGCCTGAGAACTCGGATGTAATTTCCGTCGTAATTGCAAACGAGATTAAATGTTTAGGTGCTTGCATTAACTATGCAAGAGTGATGAAAGTGGTGTGTGAAATAAAGGGTTTCAGGAAAGCTTAAAAAATTTAATTATCAGCAGAAAATGTAAAATATTACGAACTATTAACTTGCGTCAAAAGATTAGTCAATCTTATCTACTAAAGTTGTCTAATTTTGTGCGTACAAATGAAAATAATTAGTAGACTTATAATAATTAAATTTATAGGCAATTTTTCAGACTCAAAGACTTGACACATGTTTCTTCATGTATGTCGACGCGTTGAATACGGATCCGAAGTCACAATTGCGTCACCACCCTCCAATTTTTAAATCGCGAAAAACACGTGCGAATACTAGATTCTATGTCTTGTAGCATTATACTCTAGAGAAGCCAAAAGTTGTCATACCCACGATTTGGCACATGTTTGTCTACGTATGTCGACGCGCTGAAATCTAATCCGAAGCCTGAATTGCGACACCACCTTCCATTTTTTATAATCGCGATTACAATGATGTTTTGTAGTTTAAATCTATTAAATAAGTAATAAAAATTGCATTTTCTTTCATTATGCACCGTTAAGATACTTAAGAAGATCAATAAATTATAACTATGTATTCACAACGTTACTGTATCGGCGAAAAAATATTCTCCACCATAACCACTACAGAAATAGAATGGTAGTTCGTAAAAAACGCTTAACATAAACTGAATTTTGTAATCATCGTACAGCATTGATGAATGATCTATAAGCTACTCAATAGCAGAAATGTTTCCGATTATTGAAAATAGAGATATTTAGAAAAATATTGATAAACGTAAACGTTACCTGTAAAGTTATTGATGAGCACTTCGTTGCCCTTTGATTATTTCGTAGGTTGTAAATCGAAGAAAGTGCAATGCGTCGGTGAAGTAAACACTTTTCTTCAAAGGGGACGATGAAAAAGAAGTCGGGAATTTCTGACTTGGGTAATCAGTTCCAACGATTTAGTTCCAGATGTTCTAGTTCTTCGATACCAAAATGCGACCAACTTTAAGGGAAGCAACATCAATGTTTCTCGCGGAAATATATCTTTGACCCCGGTGAATAAGCTGATATGTCAAAAGAACTTAATTTTGCAGGTGGGCAAAAAACACTTTAAACAAATGCTGTAAATCAGGGTTTAATGATATTCAAACGAAACCTACGTACAAACAGTTTTGTTTGAATATTACTTTCGTTTGAGTATCATTAATCCCTGATTTTCTTCCGTTGAAAGTTGTTTTTTGCCCCCCTGTAAAATTAAGTTTTTTTTACTTATCAACTTATTTACCGAGGCCAAAGATATAAGTATAATACTAATGAAACTGGAGCTGTTGAATTTGTCAGCGAAACGCAACTTTTATTAAGAAGAAAACGCGGGATATTTGATACAATACAAAGAACTTCAAATATTTTTTTAGTGAGGTCCATAAATCATATCTGAATGCTAACACGCGACACTAGACTAACTGAGTGGTTTCGTCGGTGGTAATGAAGGGGAGGGAAGTGCCGAAACACAGCAGCGCAGGGTCCCTCGATACAGTGAGCTGAACCCCCCAATTCTCTCACATTAGATACCTTTCTCAGGGGAGTTCGTACTGTATATTAAAGAAACAACTATCTAACGCAAATCACAATTAATATCCTCGAAAATCTCCACGATGCTGTCAGTTCTTATATCTTTTCAACACTGCAATGCTGCTGGGCGGGCCATCGGTCGAATGGAGCTGAATCGCTGCCGCGTTTCCGCACGCCCCCTTAATTGATTCATTGAATTGAATTGAAATTGCCTTCTTTTACGTGGCGAGACTCAGGCCATGAGGCCTGCCACGCAAATTCCGCTACGCTCCTTTCACCAACCATGGGAGAAAGAAGGTATTACTTGGGTGACGATACAGGCGATTAGAATTTAGCTCAGAGGCGTCATTTAGGCTTGAGGATCTTTTACATGCAGTAAATCTACTAACATGGGACAGCCGGCTTTACTTCCCCTCCGAAGGAAGGCGTACGAAGGATTTTTTCATCCTTAAAAATCCACGGCTTCGATCGGGTTCGAACCCGCAAACTTGGGTATAACAGTCCGATACGCTAACCATCGCCGCCGCAACTACTTAATTACCACCGATGCAACTACTCACTCAGCGTAGTATCGCGTGTTAGCATTTGAAATATGATTTAGGGACCGTCCACTCAAAAGAAAAATGTTTAAATTTAATTTATTTTGTATTGTGATAAATACAGTGTTTACTTTACAATAAGAGTTGCGTTTTGGTACATGAATTCAACAGCTACAACTTCATTAATACTATCCTAATATATTTTGGTGATAAAAAATTGATGTTGCATTAATCTTGATGTTGCTTTTTGGTATCGAGGAATTAGAACAACAGGAAGTACATCAAAGGAAATGACTACCGATGTCAGGAATTCTTTTTCTTCCATCTCCCCTTTTTAAAGAATTGTTTACTTCATTGACTCATTGCATGTTCTTCAATATACAACCTACAACATAATCATAAGACAAAGAAATGCTCATCAACGATTTGTAGATTCCAATTGCACTCAGCAATATTTTTGTAAATACACTGCGACCATGTTATAAATGTGTCTGTCGCGCGAGGATTTGGCCTCGGCGAACGAGGGAAATCAAGACAGGGCGGACGGTAGAATCGCCGAAGACGGAAGGTGGTTTTCGCTACCGGAAAGTTTCAATTGTACTCACGTCATAGTAGATGCTGGAACTGTTCATCGTGGCTCTGATACATTCATAACATCTAAATAAGTTCCGGTTCACTCGGTGAAAGGATGTTTTGTGATATCGCAGATGTCGGCTTCTAAAACCTCCCTGACAGAGCGATTTCTGTTGAGATTGCCGTCAGTAGATTGAAAACAAAATAGCATATTGTCTCTAAGGGCGTTCGTAACCAATACACTTGAATTTGACCTGCTACAATTTTCGAAAATGTAAAATATATAAAAAAGTGTTGGGATGCATAGGTGTAGTATCCTTCAGTTTACGAAAATCAAAGTATAGTTCTATAGAAAAAAGTGATTAATGTAGTATTTTTTAACAGTTATTGTTTTGCTTACTAATCCGAACGACTCGTCAGGAGTACTGCAAAAGAGGCGATAAAGTAAAAAGGAATTAGTGTCTTGTGCGTGCTAGTGTTAATTCAGACATAAAATTGTCTAAAAATATTTTTTTAAATTTATTTCTAAATAATTATTGTGTAATTTCATTACAGTAGGTATAATGTATTGAAATTACACAACAATTATTTAAGAAATAATTTTTAAAAAATATGTTCAATATAGTAGGTAAATATATTGAAAATACTCAATAATTATTTAAGAAATAAATTTTAAGAAATTTTAACAATTTTCTTTCGAAACTAACATAACTAAACACAAGACTAACAAGACTAGGAAACTAAGCGTCGAATAAATTTTATAAAATGAAATATTGAACCCGATTTAATTAATTATAATCCACACAATAGCAAGGGAATAAACTTTGTCAGAATGGGAAAGTAATAAACATTCAAACGTTAACGCAAGAGTGAGATAATGTACCGTTGAGGCCGTGACATAGGAGACCAATCGTTAGAACTATTGGTAGGTATTAAAACGCTAAATGTGCTGTCAGATGCTAAAACCTTTGTGTTCACCACAGGGGCGTCCAACACGTATTCGTTCAACACTAACTTTGCTACTCATCACGATAGCACCGGTGCTCATATACGTCTATTGCAGTCCAATAATTTTGCGATTTCTCCACAATAGATTAATTGATAGATCAGAGATTCCAGACGCGTCAACTGCTAAGGTCATTAGTCCCGTACGTGTAGTGCATGTTTAATCGCAGGAAATGGCGGTAATCTTCCCCCCACTGAATGAAGAGATCCGGCATCGGCTTGTGGGTTTTCCCCCAAGAAGGTATCTCCCACCAGCGGAGTATATCTCCAGCCGGATGAAGCTCTAAGCTCCCGATTGGTCTCCCGGCATGTGTGGTAGTGTAGTGCATGTAAGTTCTACACAATGGAAGCGGCCGTAATGGCAGGCGTGCTCCCAATCCATAACAGCCCTTACTCGACGGCTTCAATCCCCTGCAGGCCCAAGCCAGAGCTCCAGTGCCGAGACAACACTGAGGACGCATTTACACGATCCCTTACGGCTCTGCGGACGAGATCCCGGTGAGTGGTATCGTCGTGATTGATAACTTTACGGGGTCCAAAACCCGCTCATTCTGCTTACGGCCCTCTGCTGTCCATTTGTTTCGTATGTGCATGACTGCTCTAGCGATATGCTTTGCGCATGCCTGAATGTCACGGTACGATACCCTCGTGTCCCGGAATTCAGTTATGCTCCCCCTCTCGAATTCACTAATATGCTTATATTTCTCTCTTCGAGAAGACACACTTATTTCACATTCTTGTTCACTTAGTTCACACCCTTTATTCACGCTTGTAGGCTCTTTGCAGACTGAACTTAGTGTTACACTGACCTTTCTGGTATTAGAAGAGAATGCTATATTGGGCCTTTGTGAACGCCATTTTTGTAGTTAAAATCACTTATTGATTTTATACATTTCTACATATTTTCAGACTTTGCATTTATTTGAGCCAATCTTTGTTCATGTCACAATTTTCACAAACATCTGTGGGATTATCGTTTGCAATGAAATTTTGTTATTAAAAATATCGAAAAATCTCAATATCTCAAAATGTTTCTAAACTTTTTTCTTCAAATATTGGCATTTTTTCCATGTCGCATAATTCTTATGCTTTAATTAGTTCATGCAATCTGCCAGAAATTAAAACCAAATAAGTGCACAACAACTACAAACAGGGAGTCCTATGTGAATGTACGAGGAAGTGGTTTATGATATGATGATCGTAAAAACAAATATCAGTTGGCGTAAACCCAAAATAGTTATGAACGTCACTAGACTAATACAGAGTAAATAATGAACGCAGTTGAAGTTAGTACATTGAAGTTACAGCCGAGGTAGAGCATGTCATTTGTTTCCATTGCTTTTACCGAAAGGTGGACTGTTAAAACAATTAACGGTCTCTGCCCGATAAGGGTGGCTTTCTGTTCCTCAGGTTGCATTAGGAGAATGTAATAGTACAGCAATAGTGGCTTGCAACTGCAAAAATGCCACTGAACAAAACCTCTCAAAATACATTTCGAAAAAGCACAGCGTGCACACAGTTGAAAATAAACAAATAAAATACACTCGTATAACACTACAATAAATTTAAAAAACAATCTAACTACTAATCTATTACTACTTAAAAAGTAATCTACTACTTAAAAAACTAATCTACTACTTAAACAATCTTCGTGAATAATGCAACAATTTAGTACAGAATACAAATAAATACAGGAAAACAGTTCTTCATACATGAAAAATATATTTCATTTATTCACTGCTTCAGATGATGTAAAATTGTTCATTAAGACTCCATTCACAAGTAGCGCAAATAGATGTTATCGGACTAGTCCCAAGAAAACTTGATTCACGAGCACGGCAGAATCTTCGGTATTGTGTATGTTATGTCAGCTGAGTAAGAAGATGCTCGTTTTCGAAGGTTTCAAGTTTTGTTTTTACACCTATTGAAGTGTTGGCAGCAGACAAGACAGACAGAAGAGAATCGATTATAATCGATCAATACATTATCCTTCCCCAACTCGCGCGATTTAGTGTTACAGGCGCGATCGCGGGCGGTATTTTTGTCGCCAACCAACATCCTTCCCTCTTCTCAATATTACAGATTATCTTGATCGTCGGTGATGGGGAATTCAGTAAATAACATCAACTGGGTATTGCAGTAGATTAAAAATTTATTGAAATAATTTTAATTATTCTCCAGAAAAGAAATTTCTGGAGATAATCTGCAAATTCTGTCTTCTATTTGGATACACAAAACACGGATGACAGATACATTCAATATAATAATGACATGGTAAAACTACAAATCGAATGAAGTAGTAAGGTAAAAATATAATAAAAATGAAAATGGTTTAAAGAGGGAGAGAGAATGTATGGGTAGCTAAATATGGTATTATAAAACGAGTTGAGTTTACAATAAGAATCTAGATTACTAAAATTCACTGAAATCACCTACAAATTACACGTAATGAATAACCAATTCATTTAATGAACCCAGTAATTAGCACAAGAGTATTATTATGACATTTTTATTACAAAGTTTTATGAAAAATCTAGTGAAATATTCATCAAACACGTGGGAAAAAACCTGGAACAGTCAGGATCGCGTGGCGTTGTTTATGCCACGTAGAGCGAAGACTGATGACATTGGTCACTTAGGGCGAATTTGGCGCAAAAGTGAGTTGGCGAGAAGACGTTATCACTGTCTTGCCACAATAGATAACTAGAGAATACCTGGCTTCCCGTCGTGTTGAGTTCAAACATCAACGCGCAGCGCCGTTTTATTTTCAAAGGCGCAATTATACCGCCCGCGCGATCCCTCCAAGGTTAAAGGCTCCCACAGATCGGCGTGGTAGATCCGCAGCGGGTGCGGCGCGGAAAGTTCCGAACTAGACGCGGCCACGGAATTCGCGGGACCATGGAACGTGAAAAATTCCGAGGAAAATGGAACGTGATGCAGTCTGGCTATGTTAGTTAATGCCTTATTTCGCGTGGCGAGACTCGGACCATCCGGCCCGCTCTTCCGTCTAACCACTCAAATGTTGCTACGCTTTGACAATCTACCGAAGAAAGGAGGTATTATGTTGGGAGACGAAACAGGTGATTCGAATTTATCTCAGAGGCTTCTTTTAGGCTTGAGGATATTTTACCAGCAGTAAATCTACTACATGTGACAGTCTGCTTTACTTCTCCTCCGAAGGCAGGCGTACCAAATAATTTTTCGCCCTTATAAATTAACGGTGTCGAACCCGCAAATTTGGTACAACAGTCCGGTATGCTAACCGTTATACCACCGAATTCGCAATATTAGCTATGATGTTTTGGGAAGGGAGGTAAACCACTAAGGAAAAGCTGACTGCGGGATGAAGTCGGCGTATGCCCAGCCTGCATAGGTATTCAGGCGGTATTCTTGGCAAGCATAAAATTTGCGTCACTGGCAGGATACTTCAAATTAGGGTTGTTATTATTTGTTTTAGCCAGTATACTCTAACTAGCGCCCCTTGTGAGTGGCACCCATAACACGTGCCGTGTCTGTCATACCGTAGATTCGCCTCAGGGCGAGAGACCGAGCGCTTCCTGCTGCCGTGCCACGTGGGCAGGAATGGTGGTGCGCGGAAGGCGCGGCGATTGGTCGCGGCCTCGGTCGGAAAACACTCACTCATTTGCATCCACAATCCATGATTCAACGCCGCGTCGATGCAGTTGTTGCTTTTAGATTTATTGGTCGACCGCGAGTCGCCGTGTTATTGCAACTCTGGCGAGCGACGGCCATCCGCGTGACAGACGTTCAGCTGCTTATGCGCATGTGCGCTAACGATACCGCCACGCCCGCCCGCCAGGGCTTGATATTATCGCTAATGCATATTATTTTAAGCTGCCGCACTGGAACCCTCCCGGTCGCTTGATTAGATTTAATTAATGTGGTCATTATAATGGAATTGTAAAAGGTTCTGACACTGATGGTACACGCAAAATCACAACATACCTTCAGATTAAGCTTTTGCGGATATGTGTTATACAAGTGGTCGGCGCTGTTTAGTGTCGGTGATTGTGTGCGGTCCATGTCCAATATGTGTTCGGCGCATAAACATGGCGGGCGGCGCGAAGGGTCACACGCGCGCCGCAGTGCAGGTTTGGACGTCCTAATGTCTGCGGCCCGGGAAACAGAACGGGAAGTAATTTCGCCGCCTCTGCATTGAGAGAAAGGATACCTGTTCCATTATTTATTACACGCGTTGCATATACTGGGCCCCAAATTTCGATAGGTCACGATATGTCCCACACTTTTTATTGGATGTTTCAGAGGACTGAAGTATCTTCTGAGATGGACGTGCTTTCCGTAAATATTTCAAAGAAATAAAAGTGTGTTTTGTTTTAATGGAGAAACAAATTATAAAAGAGAAGGAATGAGCTACATATCAACGGAATGATCGGTTGAGTTTATCTCAAAATCAATATTACTGCTTTATCTGAACCGCCTTTGACTGAGAGGTCCTATGGTTTAAGTCCCGACGCAGGTGTATTTTCGATACTTGCTACGTAGCTGTGAATAGGGTTACTCGATGTCTAGAGAATTCTAGCAGCCGGCTGCTCTGATGGGTTGTTTTCTGTGGTTTCACCGATCAATATCAGGCTAAAGTCGGAGCCTCATCATCCAGCGGAGAAGGAATCACAACCATCCTGACGGGACTAATGACCATAATTGACGTTCCCGGAAGCAAAAAACAATCAATGTAGAGCAGAAAGTACTCAAGCTAGAAACGTGAAATGTTGAACAGGGATTCCAATGAAAGTATCTACCATCTTATATTGTCAGCTAATAAGAGTGTCAGTCCAATGAAAATAAGACCGATGGAGAAATTGTAAGTAAGTTGTTTATTATTTCAAAAGTAATCGCCAAAGCTATTTATAAACTTATTTCACTGTCAGACAAGATAGTCAATGCCTTCATACAAACATGTTTGCTGTTACCTACGGAACAATGTTTGTACGTAGGTGTTCATCCCTTCGTCTGAAGCCAATCGACAGCCATTAATATCTTCAGGACTCCAAAACTTTGAAAATTACATGGGAATAGATCTGTATTGCATGAAGGATGTGAGAGCTTCCCAGCAGAACCTCTACAGTGTAGTCAGAAAACTCCTGGCAGCATGTGGGTGGTTATTATTGTGTAACAGAATGATGCCGTCTGTCAACATTCTTGCGATTTGGATAACGTATTTTTTGCAAAGTTTCTACTGTATTTATCACACACAACATATTCTGGTATGAATTTCACTTTTGTGTCACTCTTTGCGCTGTCAAAAAAACACCTCGCTTCACCTTGCTGTTCCCCTCACCCGGCCACCATAGTAATGTCACACGCGCACAGATTTGGTGACCTCACTTCCAGTACGTCTAACCGACACAAGGCAGACCGGTACCGAGAGAGGTGACTCAGGGCAATAACTGATGTCACTGCAGTGCCTCTGACCGAGAGGTCCTAGGTTCGTGTCCCGATGGTGGCAGGATTTTCGACATTCGCTTGTTGGCTGGTTCGAATCCAGTCGCTGTCTGGGGGAGAATTCTAGCAGCCGGCTGCTCTAATCGGTAGTTTTTCGTGGTTTCTCCGATCAACATCAGGCGAATGCCGGATCAGTACCCTAACAAACGGGTCACAAACCGCGCGCGACGATTCCTTCCTCTTCTTCGTCCAATACCCACACTATACTTGCATTCACTTGCATTACACTATCACTCATGCTGGGAGACCGCTCGAGAGCTTAGAGCTTGACCCGGCTGGGGTGATGCCTTCCTGGCGCGAGATAACTGATATCATTAGCAATTGACGCGCCTGGAATTACTAATAAACAATCAATTAGTAGATCGGTGAGCATTCGCGCTGTTTCTACCTGATTCTCAATAGAGGGTACTTCTGTTAACATCTATTAGCAACTTCTGCGACATGCTCGAGATACAGTTTGTCTCGGTTTTATTTGACTAATCTTCATATGTCTCACAAACCAGGCCGATACTTTTTAAGCACAATGTCATTGTAACATAGAGCTTTCTTTTTGAAAACTATCTGAACCCGTGGGATTACATAGCACTGAAGGAAGTGCTGTAGAAAAGTTAAGACAAGCAATACTGCATATCCATAAATCCATTACTACCGAATACTCGGGATTTTGCACTTGGGTGTTTGTTTTACTTTGCATTCATCATTGCCTAGTTGCATATTTATGTCTCTGGGGAATTCTTTAGTGGCTTTTATTCGTATGTTTAGGCCACGCAGAGTGTATAAAGAGAGGTATAATTGCACTCATGGTATATAAGAAAACTCGCTCCTATCTTCTCGTTTTCTTGGACATTACATTCATGCAATTATACCCCTCTTTATACTCTCGTTTCACTAATCACTTTATTATTATTATTATTATTATTATTATTATTATTATTATTATTACTTTCATCATAAGATTCCTAGTACACGTAACATTGTTTCATTAATTTCCTGGTTTGATTATACGACCAGTTTTCGTAACAATTTAGGCAACATATTCCCGTTGTTATCTTGTCAAGTGCTTCTCGGTATGAACTATCTCACTTCCTCTTGTGTTCTTTGTTCTCCGGCGACGACCTTTTAGCCGCTGCAGTGAGAATAACGTTCAATATTCCCAACAGTAATATTAACGCAGCAAGAGAAACTTGAAGCGATTTAATTACGCCGCGTTTTATGAATGTTTATTAGCGTCTCTCGCGAGTTCATTAGCGAGGTACAAGGCCCGGACGTTGGTCGCCGTGTACTCCCGCGAGAGCGCACCACTAGCGGCTGGTCCAGCATGCTCCGTTGGCCCTGCGCCCGAAGTGAATAGCTTTCTTCCCCCCCCCTTCCCAACGCTTCTCTACGTCACGGGCTACGGACGATGACCTATTTTAGGGATGTAGGCAGACAACTGGTGGTGTATGACTATCAAAAGGAAAATGATCGTGTCAGAATATAAATATTATTACTAAGCAAATTTATTATTGCAGCTGTGTGAAGTAGAAATCGGTATTCCCTTCCCTTTCCCGCTTCCCTACGTCATGGATTGCGGGCGATGACCTATTTCAGGCAGACAACTAGTGTCTATGACTTTTAAAAGGAAAATAATCGTGGAAAAATATAAATATTATTATTAGACAAACTTATCATTTCAGTTTTGTGAAGTAGAAATATATTTGTAGATATTTAAAATGCCAACATATTACATTGTAACAGTTCAGTTTATAATTATATTTGTGCAATGAGAAACGGAAAAGTAACTCATTCTAAGAAAAAGTATAACTTACACATGACTCTTTATCCTCAAGCTTCTTTATTATTAAGCAACTAAACTTAAAGAATTTCCGAATAGGATAACGGAATGTCCAAAATTAGACGTTGAAATTAGAAGAAGCATTTAAAGCTTTATTTGAACAACTTAGACCATACTATCAGTATTTTTAAATATGGATCTACGAAAAGGAGAAAAAAGTGCTGGATGGCAGTGAGGAAGAAACAACTTTGAAAATAAAACAAAAGGAAATTGTAAAAAAATAAATTAAAAATGTATTTCTTCAGACAAAAAATGTGTAGAAATGGAAGAAAAATTGGAACGGAGTACAAAATTATAAAAATTACAAACTATGCAGAATATCTCAAAGAAACTCTCAAATTAAAACTTGTGGTCCTACAGAATGGTTCAGAATTTCTCGTACTATTTTATTTCCTTATTCTTTAGTCTGAGTTATCTGTTCGGTTTTGTCCCACCGTCTTCTCAGCTGCTATGCATTGGCACGTAAAAGAAAACTATTCATATTTTCTCAATTTTTCGAATCCCTAATAAAAGAATTGAAAAAAATTACTTTGAAGAATACTATAGAAGTGTAAAATATGGTGTTACATGCACATTTTAATTTGAAATTTTGGAGCTGTTGTAAGAACGTGTTGTAGCGTTTTTGAAAATGCGCATTGTGAAGCTCATTTTTATTCAAAATGATTGTTTTTTCGAGAAACGGGATGAAATGAGCTAAAACAATGGTTCTCAAAAATCTGCTAATGTAGAAGAAATGCCCAAAATATAAATATTGATGAGATGAAAGATATTTTTTTAAAAATCCGTCAATCCAATAAAATCCAAGCCATTTGTATAAATTTTGGAAACACTCAAGAATACACCAGTGTATTTATGTCAAATTTGTCATATTATTCAGTCTAATTAGCACTATCTGTATCCAAAGTTTTAAAAAATTGGAGCTGTTTTCGAGAAAATGCTGTTTGAATGTTTCTGAAAATGCGGAATGTCGATCTGATTTTAACAGATTTTTTTATTTCACGGGAATCTCTATGAAGCTTCATTTAAAGCACTGGTACTCAGAAATGCAATAATGAATAAAAATTGCCTGTAATATAAATATTAACACATTATAGGCATTTAATTTAAATACTAACACATTGTAGAAATTAAAAATAAAAGGCTCTAATATACAATAATAAAATTAAGTTAAGAAAAAATGCAGAATTCTAATAACACCATGAAGCATAATTTTTGTTTCTGGGAAGTCAATATCATTTCAAAATTGGTTTTATCATAAAAACATGAAACAACCTTACATGGAAAAGAATTGAATATATTTCAAACCAATAATATATTTTAACCAAAATTCTACGAATTGATGACAACAAACCTAGAAATGTGTAGTTTTAAGAGATTTGCGAGAGTATGTCTATCGTTTTCACGAATTAGTCCCCAAATATAGTCCCCCAATGTGTGTTCATTGTAGGTTCCCCAGTAGCGACGTTCAAAATGTTTCATTTTCTTAAGAAAGCGCCTCCCTTGCTCATCGGAATAGGCACCCATGTTCTCTTTGAAGTTGCCAAGGTGAGCATTAGGATATCATTTTGAGAGGCATTATGGAGGCCTATTTAGGGTTTTTGCCATTTTACTTTTTAGCCAGCGTCTCAACGAATTCAACATGGTTCTCAGCTTTATGATATCTACTGAAGCAAAAACTGATCCATGCTCCTTTGATCTGAGAAGCTAAGAAACTTCTCATCAGTCAATAACTTTCTTGATTTGATGTCCGATGAGAACACCAGTTTTAATTTTGACTTCGGAAGAATTTGGGAAGAGATGTAGGTGCTTAGATACTGCAGATTCGTTGTCCAAAGTTGCCACAAATTGCTTCATCAGTCCCATTTTTACGTGCAAAGGTGGCATTAGTATCTGGGGGTCTACAGGTGGCTCCCATTTAATGTTGTAAATCCCCACATTGAACACGGTGTGTTTAGGCCAATATAGTTTCTGGTAGTGTGCTTTAGTGTTATTAGTATTAAACTTATGAAAGAGATAGTATTTGTATTCCAATACGACTTTTCAACGATTAGAAACAATTGTATTAAAATTCGTGCCAAAAGAATAGAAAAAATGCCTTTTTTTGGCGCACGATTACATAATTTTCATTTCTTACGAAATATTCGTAAGGCGAGAAAGTAAATGAGCAAACTTGTCAGTTATGCAGATATCATTGTGAAGGCCACAAAAGAAGTTTCAGGGGCATAACAACTATTTTCTACATACTTGCTACTCAAATATCCAGAAACCAGTAATGTCAAACCAGAAACAGAACTTTTTTAGAAAATTTGTTACATACTGTTCTGGTAAAAAACACACATTTCACATAATTCATGTTGTTTTCCGACGCGTGTTCCTTTCCAAGCAAATCTGTTTAAAAATTACAGAGCACGCCGCGTGGTAAAATATTATTATTTTTATTATTATTATTATTATTATTATTATTATTATTATTATTATTATTATTATTATTATTATTATTATTATTTAATTTCTTATAGACTTACAGAAATTATCAAGCAAAGTCTATATGGAAATTAATTAAAATTGCAGTAAGTTACTAACATTTTTTAAAACTACATTCACTTACAGTAATAATTTAAGAAGTTTACATTATCTTGATAAATTTTATGTTTACATATATATATATATATATATATATATATATATATATATATATATATATATATATATATATAATTTATTAATATAAACAATGTAGATATTTTACGTTATAACAGAAATTAGATACGATTCAATTACATAACTTACAGTTATAATTCAAGTAGTTTTACTTGATAACTTATATGATTAATAAAGCATGGAAGTGCTCACAATAAGTATTAATATAATTTACATTTTAATTATACAGTCACGTTATCAAATTATCAGTGAATTACATTAATAAACTAACACATTATGATACTACATTATGAAAAATCTACATATAATTACATTATTAAATTTGAAGAATAAACAATAATGACAATAAATTAATTTGGCTCATACTGATAAATTAATGTAGTTGGTTAATCACAAATTGATTTTTTTCTTCTTCTGCGACACGTCAGGTAATATTAATTACATCCGAATCATTAAAAGTCAGTTAATATTAATTACATCCGAACGCCTCAACTGTAATTTTTAAAATTGTAAATTAATTAAAGTGGTTAGGCGGAAGAGCAGGCCTTAAGGCCTGAGCCTCGCCACAAATAAAGACAATTTTATTATTATTATTATTATTATTATTATTATTATTATTATTATTATTATTATTATTATTATTATTATTATTATTACATTATTTCCTACAATACTAAATAGTACATTGTCTTATTGAAATGAATGACTGGTACAATGAGTAGTCACTCTTGTAGTGGTATATGGTTTTCAATTACAGAAAAGTCAAAGCAATTAATTTATCTTATATGGACACACACTAATAAGATGACGTTGAAGCAATGTATTGAAGTATTTATTATCACCTGATTTTATGGTGACTGGGAGATTATTAAAAATCTGCGCAGCAATGCAGAAAGGAACTTTATTAGTTGAAGACTTGCTAGTGAATATCCTGGAATAGTTCCTATGTTCTCCAGTAAGTTATGTACTATCCGTTTATTACTCAGAAGATATTGATTCTGATTATTTCTCAATAGTAGTATTACTTTTCAAGAGTAAAGTACTAAAACAGTCAGTAATTCATATTTAATAAAGAAATCTTTACTAGGATTCAGTTTGAAAATGCTTCAGATACATTTCTTTTGTAGGACCATTAATCTATCCATATTTTTTTGTGTTGTACCTTTCCATATTTCAAAAGCATATTGCAATTGTGGGAAGATTATGATCTATTTCGCCATTCGGCCCTGTTATTAGGTGTACAGGATGTGAATTGCATCTTCAAGTTCATTTTGCTTGTTCGAGTCGATGAGGACGGGGTATAAGTTTCCCGACTGAGAGAATGAGTGAGAAGTAAAGTTTTGCTATTAGTCAAGAGGAGTCAAATAATCCTAAATACCATAATTAAATTGCATCTCTTCATTTATGGCCACTTAAAATGTTTAAAAAAATACTATTTTACTTGATGGCAAGTATCACTATTTCATTCGATTTACTCCATTTTCTTCAACAAGGGGCCACCTCTAATAACTGTCAATTTATGCCGTAATTATTGGTGATGTGTTAAGTCAAGTTTCATGCATTTATGATTGATGAATTCATAAATAATGTAGTTATTGCATTTTGTATTTGGAGAGTCCGAGATTAATCATGTGTCTACAGTAGTTTCACGTTCAGCAAATTGCTGTCTATTCTATTAAAATATAAAAGTGCTAACAATAATCATTATAACATTAAAAAGTTCAACACTTACAAAATCCATGAAATTTTCTGCATTTCCCAGCACATATTTGAAGTTGATTAGTTTTTAATATTTCACAACAGTTGCACGCCACTAAAAACTGCAATTATGATGCACTATAATATGAAATGATGAGTAATATAGTTTGTCCTCCAGATATACAGTAGTATGTAATTAATCCCACTAAATTCTGACTGGAAGAAATATGGAGCGGTATATGACGTGTGAGGTATCTGTGCTGTCTTGAGTTAATCGTGTGGGATGTTCCGTTCCTTAAAAGTATGTTTTACAAAGAACAAGAAACAGAAAACTGCTTCATGGCAACCGAATAATTTAATATCTTGATAAAAAGGAAAAACCTTTCGTTTTCCCTCCTTGGTTATATCTTTCCAGACACGCACGAAATTCCGTTGCGATTGTACTTTAATGAAAACCATTCTTCAGACACTTTCTACGAGTAAGATTGCATTGCATTACAATAACATTTAAAATAGTCCTTAACGTGACAGGTTCCTAATGAACTCATTTTTTCCAATTTTAATTTTTAATTTTATTCATTTAAAAGAGTGTGCGTTTTTAAATTAGATGAATTTTTTAATGAATTAAAATTCGTTCTTGGCCTAATTTTGTTTCACTTTCAGAAGAATGCAGAAATTATTTTTATTTCGAAATGACTTAATTTCTTCAGACTCCTTTTCAAAATTAAATGATATTAAATGGAACTTCATTCACAAAAGATGTCAACAGAAAGTGTACATGAACTTTTCGGACAAAATGAAAATGGTAGTTGCGGAGTGCGGTACAGATTTACACTTGATGCTGAAGGAAAAAAATCATTATTAAAATTATACAAAACCAGATTGCATTTCAAGATACTTCGAATTCGAAAGGAACTTTCAGTTTACTTAGCCTTCGATTGACGGAGATGCTAAATGAAAGTGATTTTTGTCTGTTCTCGTGTCCGAATATGAAAATTTTCTCTAAATGGAGAAACAATCAGATAAATATATTACGTTCCGATGGCCTACAATTCGAAAAGCATAACACGAATGCTATGTAAATTTTCTATAATTTTTCCATTTAAAATATATGGAAGGTCCATCCCGAACTTTTACAATAGTAATGTCGGCACGAAGCAATAAACCTGACAATTTCGAAGATATGTTTCTTCACGAGCAATTCTCCTCTCGGGAGAAATTCGAGACCCAAAATTTATGAATAGAACACCGAACCGATCACTCGGAGAAACGAACGCGCCATTTAAAGAAAAATTCTCGTTAGGTTTATCAGCATCCCAGAAGCCACACGACCCGGCAGAGAAGCCCGCGAGTTTGTTTTTCCGGCGCGGCACAAGAGATCCTCTAAATGAAAGAGGAGCGAATTCTCTGTTATTGTTTCTTCTCAAAGAAGGAACCTATTGGCCCATTAGCGAGATACGACGCCAGGGGCGCTGTGCGTTCGGGGTTGGAAGGGAGGGGGTGGACTCCCGGGCAGAAGCTTTCAGGGGCGAATCGATGGCAAGGCGGAAGACTGCTTCTCGCGGGGGTTAAAACAGATTAATTTATGTCGCGAAAGTTCTAAGCTCCGTTACGCTGGGATCAACGCTGAGCAATGAAACTCGCCGGGATAGCTTCTGCTATAGGGAGGAGGTAGCGTCGGTAGCACCGGCTGCTCCGAAGCTCCTGTCCATACAAGATTATAATTTTCAGAATACGACTTTCGAGAGGGGCTCGCCGCCTCTTTGCGCGTGTCCTAGGATCCTCCTCGGCCTCGCCCTTATCATCGTCCTCGAGCCCTCCTCAAAAGGAGGGGCACTGAATGGGCCGGCGCTTTGCCCGGCGCCGCTTCTGCCGTGCTCTGTTGCCTCCCCTGCCCCCTGCCCCCGCACTTCACGGCACCCACTCCGTAGACCGGGCCTGCCGCAGTGCAAGAATTCCGGCCAGACTGCCCGCGGTGACGCTCGCCTTTTACTAGACCAGAGCGGTCGCGCCCGAGCGCCTTCCTTGAGTTGCGATAGCTTAAAGCAACTCTTGTAGCCTCTGCAGTGAATCTGACGTAGGTTTCGAGTCCTGACGGTGCACAATTTTCCACAATAAATAGCTAGGTTGAATTTTGCTGCTTTCTGGAGGAGAAATTTAGCGATCGGCTGCCCTCGTTGTTAGTTTTCTGAGGTTTCTTTAATCAGTACAAAGCGAATTCTGGAATAGTTCTCTAACGAAAGGGTCACAGATCGCGCGCTGTCATTCCCTGCGTAAAAACACTCACTTACGCGCTCTACATTATTACACATGTCAGAAGAACAGTCATAAGCCTAGAGTTTGTCTTGACTGCCATGGTGCCACGCCCTGGGAGATACCTGGACGGGGAAACTCCGCAAGCTGTCGTTTAGCTCGGCAGTGTTTCAAGAGGAAAATATCTCTGTCACCTTCCGGAATAACATGTACAAAATTAATGACCATAGCAGTTAATGGTCCCCAAATTAATTCATTAACCCTCCCTCTCTGTTGAGTTGTCACGACAAACAGCGGGCCACATCGATAGCCCGCAGATACGCGCTGGAGTACGGCACTTCAAATGGGTCGCCTACTAGAGCAACTCTGTCTTAGACGGTACACATTTATCCTATGGCTCTCATTGGTACCTTTCGCACACGAGGATCTAATATCACAACCATAACTACTGGCGTCTTCACTACCAGTTTAACAACAACCAATCAGCATATATCTTGGGGACTCTACTACTTCGATTCCTTTAACCAGTACTATTGCTGTGATCCTAGAAAAAACAATCCGAAGGTTTTGATTTTGCATAAAAATAATTATCACATTAATTATCACTTTCAGTAATAAATCTGCATTCAGATGCGTCATTTAAATCACGCTTATAAACCATTTTTTACATCGTCAAAAATACTGAAACTACTTTCACCATTTACCTCTTCATTGTTACTGAACTGTCTTCCCTATTTTTAGGATCTTACCACCCAATTCTTATTGAACCATTTTGAATCCTTATTTTGGTATTTTTAAATGACCGAGTTGGCTAAGAGCGTGTACGTTCTCAGTGCTTCAGTCCGAAGGGTGACGGGTTCTAGTCCCGCCTTTGATATGATTGTTTGTCGCTTGTCTCTCATGTATGTCGGGTAGCAGAGGGACTCGTTTTCTGCTGACCCTAGATCGGAGGAGTCCGCAAGTGTGTTGGTGCCTCGTGTTTGATCGAATATGTTCCATCGGGACGTAAAGGGAAACCGGCAGTCGGCTGGATTGATTGATTGTTTATTGATTCCTGGTGCGTCAACTAACGAGGACATTAGTCCCGTAAATATAGTGCATGCTTGTCGTCGGGAGGTAGTTCTTTCCCCACTGGATGGCGAGATCCGGCGCTGACCTACCGTCGACTAGCGGAGTTTTCTCCTACCAGGTATCTCCCACCAGCGGAGCACCACCCTAGCTGGGACAAGTTCAAAGTCCCCGACCGGTCTCCCGGCATATGTGACAGAGTAATGCAAGTTAGTGTAAGTGTGTGTGTAAGGTGTGGGATAGGACAAGGAAGAGGAAGGAAAGATCGCGCGCTGTCCGTTTGTTAGGGCACTGCTACGGGATTCGTCTGATGATCGGAGAAACCACGAAAGTCCACAGTAGCCGGCCGCTAGTATTCTCCTCCAGACAGCGACTGAATTCGATCTAGCTGAAAAGCTAGTGTCGAAAATCCTGTCACCGTCAGGACACGAACCTAGGACCTCCCGATCAGAGTCACTGCAGTGACATCAGTTAATGCACTGAGCCACCGCACCCGGTGGCAGTCGCTGGAAAGTGCCATAAAAATATTGATATTTAAACATTCCCCGCTTCCGAATCCCACTCCTTCCTCGCCTTTTCCTCCCCCTCCCGTTGCTGAGGCCGCGGAGGTTTCGTTTGCCACATCGCCGCTCTCGCTTCGTCACCGCACGCCGCCCTCATCGCCGCCCCCATCGCCCCTCGCCCCTCGCCCCTTCCCCCTCCCCGTCGCCCTCCGCCCCCACTTGCAGGGCGGCCAACACGGCGCGGAGCCGCGACCGTCGCCTCTCCAGACTTCGACCGCGAACGACCCGGTTGCTTAAGCCCACGGTCCAAGTTGGCGAGGCCGAGATTACCGGGAAACGTACTTGCTTGTTAATCCTTTTAACATCGGCGGATTTAGCTGCGTAATTACATACGTACTTGGTGGATGGCGCCACGCCCCAAGGTAGCCAACTTGAGAGAGCTACTTGAATGCGAGCACGGTGGTGGCAGCGGGTTGGCGTACGGGAAACTTGGCGGTAAAAGTGGATTGGCACGTGGGAAGTGAATGTAGGTACCCCTTTATAGCCAGAGACGTAGACTTGTCGGCACAACTCGCGAGCTAGTTAATGCACCGCTAGAACGGAGGAATATTGCATGAGCGCTGCGTTCACGTAGTTTGGAGCAAACTACGAAGGTAGACAGGGGCTGGCCCATTTTCTCTTTTGTCGACTCGGCGACAAGTGAAAATATTTTCTCATTTGTGGCTAGTTAGTAACTTAACACATCCGTGTAATTTGCACGTAATTAAGTTGCCAAATAGTTTTGTTGTGTATTTTGATGAACAAAATTAATCGTATATTTGAACGAAGAAAAACATGCATAAGAATGAAATTCCGAGAATGAACGGCGATAATTAAACTCATTTTACAGATTGTTTTACATAAGATCTAAAACCCTCAATAATATTTATTGTTTCTCGCGAGCAAACAATAGAAAATATAATCGAAACTTTCAAGTATTTTGATCAACTTGTATATCTCTCTAGACGTTTCAGAGTAATACACATTGCACAGAAAGATGTTCTGAAAACCACAATTACGTTTGACATCTAATTACAAGTATTACTCTCATTATTATTTTGGAGTATGTTCAACAGAGAAAAATTAATGAAACACATATTTCAACTTCTGAATGATTAAGATATCCAAAGGTAAAACCCGTAGTTAAAACGTTTGGGAGGGATTTAAGTACAAGTATAAAATAACAAAAAGGGACAATATATTTTATTAAATATTAAATTGTAAATTCTATCCATGAGTAGCGAATATCGTGGTTGAAAAAAAAGAATATTAGAAGAGAGAACATTAGAAACAATCCGTCAATGTAGCCTTCACAATCTCTTGAAATATAGTGTCATCAACCATACCAGTCTAAAATATTAATATCTTGTATTACCTACGACGTTATACGTGAGGCATTTGTGAGGGGAAAGATCATTATTTGCTGCCATTTTATCAATTTATGAATTTTATCATGAATCTTTTAATATTTTTACGAGAAATTGGCGGAGAAACACGACGGAATTAACCACATTAGTATAATGAAATTCAAAGTTCATTTTTGTTGAAACAACGAAAATAAAAATTAACTGTAGAAATATTGATGATGTTAAACCATTCATTCAATTATTTATATATTGAAAAAACAAGCTTTATTACGTCTGTAATATTCCCTACAGTCTACTTTCAGTTTTTGCCATGTTCCTTACAGATTTATCTAAAAGGAGATTACCGAAATTTTCAAAATTTCGTCAAAAATGTCTCTAAATGTTTATTTTAATTTTTTGCTTAAATCGAAACACTCAATTCGTTAAAGTGTTTTCGTGAATTATTAAATATTATCTATCTTAATTTTAAATTCATTATTAAAGATAAGGTTTTTTAACCTCTCCCACTTCACTTAAAAGTTTTTCAAGTGATGACTGAATTGTTAGTAGGATAAAACTTTTAATATATCATTCTAGCGTAATAGTTATAAATAATAAGAGAAAGAATGCTCTGTTAAAGTATCGTTAGTTTTAATAAATTATCTTAATTGTTATTTTTGAATTTTGAACATTTTATTACTTACTTTTGTAGCATACTTAGAAAATAAAATTATAGCCTTTTGTAATATTTTAACATATTCACTAATTAAATAGAAATCAGCAGCATAAATGCAATTGAGTATATGACATACTACATAGAATTTCCTAATATCAAGTAATCTTTGCCTATGCCTGTAGGCCTATGTATTGTAATATAATGTGTATTGTAATATATTGTGTATAATAATATTTTCTTCCTACTTGAAAGAATTACGTTAATTAAGGTCAGTGATCGTTCATCTCAAGAAACGTTTTCTAATTCCACGCGACTCATCAGTACATAATAACTCAATATTTAGTAACCATTTCTCTCGTGATCACTCCATTCCATTGTCCAGTGTATAACAAAAGTTTATATGTAAAAATATTATTTGCACGAATACTGTAACTCTACCAGATATAAATTTCGATAAAACAGTTGGTGTCCTCTACAGTACATTGGTTTCAATCACCTACAAAACTGCTTCCCTTCCCAGAGGAGTTGAAAGTGGCTGGGTATAAGAGGATGAAGGGTGTGGCCGCAACGTCTCTTCGCTAGGAAAACGCGCTGTTTAGCCTCGGCTGCCGACCCGGGCAGCGCTGTCTCCGCGTCGTCGACGGCGGCGCTAAGTGAGGTCAAGAGTCAGCGGCGAGAGGACGCGAAGGGGCGGCGGGCACCGGTGTGTGCGTGGCGGGGGCGGAGGATGGTGGGGGCAACGGTGACGGCGGGAGCAAGGGACGGCGGGAGACTGCAGGAGCGGCGGGTGGGGGGGTGGGGCGAGGGGGGGCGAGGGCGGCAGACCCCGGTGAGTGTGTGGCAGGGGTGAAGGACTCCGGTGTGTGCGTGGCGAGGGCGGGGCGGCGGCGGTGGTTGGGGTGGTGGGGGCGGCGGAGGCGGTGCACGGCGAGGACCGCGGACTCCGGTGGGGAGGGGCGACGGAGGCGGTGGGAGCGGAGGGGGCGGTGGGGGGCGGAGGTCTCCGGTGTGTGCGTGGCGGGGGCGGGGCGGCGGCGGCGGCGGTTGAGGTGGCTGGGGTGGTGGGGGTGGCAGGGGCGATGCACGGCGAGGGCCGCGTGAGCGTGGCGGGGGAGGGTCGGTCGGAGGCGGCGGGGGACGGAGGACTCCGGTGTGTGCGTGGCGGGGGCGGGGGCAGCGCGTGCTGTTTTTGCCGTCGCGCCCCACCGCCCTGTTTGCCCGCTGACGACCCACGAGGAGCTCTCAGCGCGAGCAAACAGCGCCCCCCCCCGTTGCCTCGCCTCTCGGGCGCCCACGCGGTCCCAGCAGCTCCGCCTCCTCAGCCGAATCCATCCCCCTCGCCGCATCTCACCCTATCCTCACCCAAGGCGTCCCCACATCTCTTCTCCCATCCCATTATTATCCCCCAATTCCACAATCTTCATGTCTGTATACTGGCTGCATCCACCGCAAGAGGTGGCTCAGGGTATCAGCTGATGTCACTGAAGTGCCTCTGACAGGGGGGGGTACTAGAGTTTAAGTCCCGACTGTGGCAGAATTGTCAACACTCGCTAGATACCTCGGTCGAACTTAGTTGCTGCCCGGAAGAGTATACGGTAGATTTCTGTGGTCTCTCTGATGAAGACCAGGAGAATTCCAGAGCAGTTCCCTAACGAACGGGCCACGGACAGCGCACGATCTTTCCTACCACTTCCTTGTTCTATCCTCTCCCTTTACATTTACAGTAACATGCACTACACTCCCACACATGAGAGAGACCAATCGGGAACTTCTAGCTTGTCCCGCTGGTGAGAGATACCTTTTTGGGGTAAAATGCCGTAAAACGACGGGTAGATCAGCACCGGTTCTCTCCATCCATCAGGAGGTGTCACGCTACCTCCAGCGATGAAATAATGCACAACACTTACGGGACTAATGACCTTAGCAGTTGACGCGTTTGGAATCTCTAATCAATGAATTAATCCATTGTGGAGAAATCGTAAAATTATCTGACTGCAATAGGCATAAGGGCACCGGCGCTATCGTAATGAGTAGCAAAATGAGAGTGTTTGACGAATTGGACGCCACAGAGGTGAATACAAAGGTTTAGCGTCTGACAGCACTTTTAGCGTCTTAATACCTACCAATAGTTCTAATGATTGTACTCCTATGTCATGGTTCCAACGGTATATTAGGTCACTCTTGCGTTGACGTGTGAAGCATCTGTACACGAGCACCCGAGTTGCTCATGAATAAATGTATATTGCTTTACCATTGTGACAAAGTTTATTCCCTTGCTACTTTGTGGGTTAAAATTAATTAAATCAAGTTCAATATTCCATTTTATAAAGTTTATACGAAGCTGAGTTTCTTAGCTTGTGTCTTGGGTTTCCTAGTGTTAATTTAGACAGAAAATTGTTAAAATTTCTTGAAATTTATTTCGACGCACCCGGAATCGCTAATATTGAATGCATCCGGAATGATTCGACTCATTAGGAAATATATTATTCGACGCACCCGGACTCGCTAATCTATCAAAATTAATCATGACTTAATTTTCTGAAGATTTATCACGCCCGTTCGTTTTTTTATTATAATTTTATTTTTATTTGATTGACATTACATTGTTCAGTTTACATATTAACTGTGCAAATATTTGATGGTCTTAATCTATCTTATTCTAACTTAAACTAACTTAAAATTATACACATTTACAATTATACACATACATAAAAAAGTATACCGTGAGAGGAAGTAGGAAGCACCTCAGATAAGTATTATTCCAGGTTTGCGAACATTTTATAGGAAGAATGAAGGGGATATCTGTTATTAATTCTCGTTGGATATTTGGGGTTTTTGCTAAGTCTATAGAAGGATGATGCTTGTATTTGGGGAAGGTTAGTGTAAAAATTGTGTGCAAGGTAAGATATTGCGCCCGTTCGTAGGGCCACGGCAACAAGGACGCGACAGGGACGCCTGCAACGGAGTTATTAAATACGTCAGATCGGAACCAACCGGTGAAGTGCCCGTAAAGTCTTTTGTAAATAGTGTAAATAGTAACGTAGGCAGTGAAGCAAAGTGAAGTGATACCAAGAGAGGAGAAAATCTCAGACTTTGAAAACTCTTCAAGACGAGTCTAAACAGCTCGGAACTATTAGTATTATTGCTATTATTAGCTATTAGAAATGTGGTGGAAAACCGCAATGCAATGTAAATATTAAGTTCTAAATAAACGTATTTTTATAAGTCATTCGGCCCTTGCCCTTCTGTTGGCCAGTGCGGTCCACCTTCCCTGCGACGGCGTCGGGGCCGTCGCCTGCGCTCTGTTCGCCGCCCCGAGGCCTCGTCGCGTCGTGCGCCGGTGGGACTCGTAATCAATTTCAGGGGGCGGCGCAGCGCGTGCTCCCCTGCCGCCCCCCCTCGTTCCCCATCAGAGAACCCTCGCGCTGCCCCCCCCCCATGGCGGCTCCTTGAACTGTTCCGCTCCACCACTGGACTCGAGCACAAAGTCACGCTCTGTCATGAGAATAATTCCTTTCCTCTAGCGAAGTGTTTGATAAATTAAATTCCGAGGGTTATAGATATCTACAGGCTCCCAGTGTTCGATAAAGATCTTCTGCGAGAATTAACGACATAGAAATTGAATGGAATATTGGTTAATTCGCTTTACTTTACTTTCATTATTCCAAAGTTAACTGTCTATGAAGTGTAAATAATGATGACTAAAAAATTGTTATATTTATCTATCTCATCTCAAAGATTCCCTTCCTGATTTTTTATGAATAATACAGAATCTACAGTGTAACTTTTTATTTATTCACGTTAGATGAATAGTTTGTTTGCTGGTGAATGGAAATATTTAATTGTGTGGTGTTTGTGGACAACAATTGCTTACCATTGTACCTAATACCTATTACACTAAAATTGTACTTAAATGTGTTAGAAAATCTTCAGTTTTGTAGTGAAAAGAGACGGTCAATCAATTCACGTTATAACATTTATTGAATGTGAGATAAATTTGGAAACATCATCAAATGAGAGACGATAAACATTTACGAAATATTTATTTCAACAAAAAATTCTTCAATCAATATCATTATTTGTCAGAAATTCTTCAATCAATTATTATCATTATAGATACAGTAGCTATGCAATAGGATTGATTTGATTAGTGATCGGTAGTCTTCATGTTGGCTCATGAGTCACTGTTAGTAACTGCTGTACTTACCTTTACTTATTCACAGAGAGTTCGTAAGATTTGGTTTCTCAAATAATATGAGTGCTATATAGTATAGTGCTATAGCTTTGACAATTTTTCTTTGGTTGTTTTGTGATAGTTCGTCTGTATAATTTGAGAGCAGAATTAAGGACGGAAGGGCATTTTTCAGGATTATAGAGGACTGGATTGACAGACTCGCACCCTCGCATGCTTTACGTGTGACGCCTACCTGTCGCTCATGTGCTGCGGGTGAAGGGAGTTGGTCTTCGCCACATCGTCAATATTCGTTAGCGACAGACTGAAGATAAATGGATTACTGGATGTTATCTCAGGCCAACTTATTTAAGTACGTGTCTGTGAAAACGAAATGAACAGTTAGTATTATTATTATTATTATTATTATTATTTTATTTTCTCACAGCTTTCAGGTACATTTCTCAAGTGGCATATAGATGTTTCTATCAAAGCATGACAACTTGCCTGACAATTACACAATTATATAATAATAAATAACAAATATCTACACCAAAAATATTTACAAATTAAGCTTTACAAATTTAAGTATTTATTATCAAATAAAAGTTTCTATAATTTAGACTTTAGAAACCCACACTATCTCCCAGAAATCTTCTGACTAATGAGCATGTGCTCAGTATAACTGTCTTCTAAAGGTTGATAATGGTGGTCGTTTCTATGTTCAGTTTTCCTTAAGAGTGTCGTAGTCCCAAGCATTATCCACTTATTATTATTACTATTATTATTATTATTATTATTATTATTATTATTATTATTATTGTGTCCATTTATGTGTCTCATTTTTCAATGGCTGGATGTAGAAAATGTGATTGTAGTGAGGTAATATAATACCGATTTTTTCTTCTTGAGAAATAAATCTCCTACAGTAAGAGTTTCTGCAATAGAATTATGAAGATTCCCTTTTCCCGACTTGTTAGAATTTACGTAAGACAGTCGTTTTAATGTATTGATTGATATTACAATTCCAATTGAGCGAATTGTTACGAGAACGATTAAAAAATCAAGGTTACGAGAGCTCTCATAGAGACATGTTATTCTATATCCGCGAACACTGATGCATATTGAGGTCACTCTAAAAGTCTGCGGCCGCTAAGACAGTTGTACTGACGTTAACTGCGGTGGGTTGCGTCGCAGATGCGAGTCCTTGCTAGACATCGTTTTTCACTCACGTGTTATGGCACGATTGGCATCCCCACACGTAGTACAACACATTTCCTATCGCATCATATCATTCACCGTCGGCCCGGGTGGCGGATGAGCTTCAATAAAATGCAAATTCTGGACACCCCTCGTTAATTCTTCATTTGTGTTTGTGGCAATGGGTACTTCCCAGTACCTCAAGTATGACCTACATGCACTTTAATCTACCTTGACCGGAGACTGTGAGTTTGATGTTGAGTTAGATCCCTGTTCCTGAAAGAGGAACTGGCTCCCTAATGTGAATTAATGGTACCAACATGAGGTGTGTTCAAGGGCGAAACAGGAAAAACTGTAAATATACAGATGGTGTGATGTTCATGAAGTACAAGAGGGCTCCCTCCCTAAGAAGATGGGTGTATGAGAAATTGAGCGGCCGGCTGCTCTGATCGGTAGTTTTCCGTGGTTTCTGCGATCAACACCAGGCAAATGCCGGAGCAGTACCGTAACAAATGAGCAGGAAACGCGCGCGATCTTTCCTTTCCATTTTTTGTCCTATCCTATTCCTTACACACAATCACACTGACATGCACTACACTACCACGCTTGTCCGAAGACCCGGGGAGCTTAGAGCTTGTACCAAATGGGGTAGTGTCTCATTGGTGCGAGATACCTGGCTGGGGAAACCAATCCTACCCGACTGTAGGTCGGCGCCGGATCTCGCCAGGGCAATATTACAGCTAACTTTCTAGGAAAGCGCGCACTATACTTACGGGACTAATAACATTAGCAATTGACGAGCGTGAAATCACTAGTAATCAATCAATCAATCATCCCTAAAAAGAGTTCTCACGGAAGGGGAAGAAGAAAAGAGCGCGGGAAACCTGGGATGTCCCTTATGTGTCTGTCGTTGGCATCCGAGAAGGTGCCCAGGCCAACCGAAAGGTAACCCCTTAAAAAAGAGGGAAAGCTGTCTATCAGCTGAAGTACTCGTCACGTCTCAACTTAATTGTCATGCTTGTCCTTTTGTTCTATGTACCAATGAAAGAAGTTGGTTCAGGTTTGTAAAGCCTCATCCGAAAACAGCTGATCTTTCAAGGTTCTTTCTATTTCCACCCATCCAGCTGCTTCTTGAAGGAGCAGAAGAGTGAAAAGGACCAGGCTGTTCCAAGGATAGCCATGAACCTCTTACCGGGAAACAGCAACAAATCGTGTATGCTTGTGTTGACGGACATTGTACAGTAATAGTAAACCTATAGAAATGTCTAGGTCACTTCCTGTGAATCTCTTTCAAGCAGTCTAGAAAGTGTTTATAACAGTCAGCATTCACTACCGCTTTTCTGGAGAGAAACTCAGATAGGAGCTCGTCTGCAAGGTCACGATTTGTGCCGCGGTTAGAAGCGTTATGAATTATTTGGTACTTGAGTTTGATAGTGCTTCTTTAGCATGATGGTTTACTTTGTTTCCACTACCTTATAATGCACCCCACTCGATGAACTATTTGATGCAAGAATGGAACTATTTCCTCATGAAATCCGGTGATCTCCAGGTTTGCGGGAAATTGGTGAGTGCACTTTAGTGGCTGGAAATTCAAAGCCAATGTGAAAGAACATCATACAGTCCTGATGTGGCTACATGAATATGAACTCTTCTTTGTCGGCATCGGAATCTTGTCAAACCACTGAAACGCGTGTTTGGACAAGCAGGATCACGAAGTGCATAAGTAATGAATTCTAGTGTCATCCTAATATGTATAAGTACTGGATATTCTGATAGAAATTATTCCCTTGAAAGCTGTTTACTTATTTTTGATTCACCCTCGTACATGCGTATTTGATGAATAAATTCGAGTTGGTAACTGCATGAAGGAACATGTTTTAACTATAAACATTTGCACTTATAACAAAGAAACATTATTACGAGCATTCTCTGTTTTAATTTCCTGAATGTAATTTATTTTCTTGATATAAAAGACAAAACTTTTTCTCCCGATATATTTTGTTCTGCACATTCATTTGCGCCACACTGACAATGAGAAAATATTTTTTTTGAATCTTGCTTTTAATTTTCACTTACTTATGAAACATTGTAAGTCATTCTTCAAAGGGAATATTGAATAATAATAATAATAATAATAATAATAATAATAATAATAATAATAATAATAATAATAGTAAAAATAATAATAATTATTTTTTTAAATTTTATATTCCAATTAAAAAAATATTTTTCTTGTCGACTTTTTTAAAAGTATTTATTTTTCCTTGTTTGACAAAAAATTGTCTTTCAAGGGTATGAAGAATTACATTAATATTATGAGAAAAAACTTAATAATAATCTCTAAACAAATTACTGATATGATAAAGTTATTTTTGTTCGCTTTTTTACTTTGGAGAGTTATAATGATCTTAAAAATAAACAATGGTTATAAATATAACATGATTCATGAAAAATCATTAAAATAAATATTAGATACTGGGAGAAGAGATAACTAGGGAGTGTGTAAAAGATCTTTTGGATAACGTGATTTAATTCCCCAAAAAGGGTTAACTGTTTTTCCTAGTTGAAAATATGTATAAGTAGGAGAAGAAGAAAGACAAGCATAAAATTTATCTGAAAGACGAAGGACACAAAATTTTAGAGGAAAAATATCGAGTTTGAGTAATATTTGCTCGTTTCTTATGAACCATGGTATTTTCAATGCCTTCCTTAAATATTTATTTTGAATAACCTCTAAATTTTGAATATGAGATTTTGCTGCACCATCCCAAATTGGGCATGCATAAGTTAATTATGGGGTGCGCGAAAGGCGAATTATGTATTTAAATATAGTCAATGCAGAATCTACAGACAGGTGAGAATTTGTATTCAGAAATGGATATAATTTTAAAAGCTTGACAATCGTTTTATTTATTATAGTTAAAAAATTTGTAATTTCCATGTTAATTCAGTATCTAGCTGTAATCCAAGATAGGTGATTGAAGCATTAATAGGAATCCAAGGAATTGCTTTATAATTAATAATAAGAGGATAAGTAGGAGAGATTCGTTTTAAAGTAAATATTTTTGCTTGTGCCTTTTCGCTGTTTATCTTTATTTGCCAATTATTAAATCCAGCAACAAGAATATTTAAGTCGGCTTTTAAATTATGTCTTGTTATAATGTCAGAATGAGAAGTAAACAAAGATGAATCATCAAAAAAGAATGTTATTTGTGAATGAATTAAATCAAGTATATCTGAAACGTAAATATTAAAAAGAATAGGAGACAGACCAGAACCTTGAGGTACTCCGGTCTGGATATTATATTTAGTAGAAAACATATTGTTAACATGAACTTGAAATTTACGAGCCAATAAAAAACTTCATAACTTTTTGTAAATAAATGGGAAATCCAAATATTCGAAGTTTTTATAAAGTAAGCCATCATGCCATACTTTATCAAACGCTTTTTCAACATCTAAATATTACGCAAATGTAAATTGTTTCTTTTGGAAACTAGTCGCTATAAAATATGTAATTTTTAACAATTGTTGAATTGTAGAATAAATAGAGCCAATGTCCAATGCACACTTCAGTGCCCCAATGAATGTTTTTTACTGTCTGGAAAACCAGTTAAAATTTCAGAGATTGCTTCATCGGCAATTCTTACCGCGCAATTCTTTTCAAATCGTGCGGCTGTGACGTCTACATCTACTGTCCCTGGAGTGTTCCCGGGTTCCAAGCAGAAGATGTCGAGTTCTTAGGTCTCAATGGATGCGGGCATGTATCTTGTGTGAGTGTGTCACACAGGTTGTAAATGCTTCACAGGTTGTAAATACTGTGTATTTTTCAGCTCTGTGCTCTTGAAGATTTGTTTTATTTCTAAGATTTATTTGTGGAATTCTCGTTGAGACCAATTCTGCATTGGAATCTGTTCTATCTGTAATTCACTGAAACGTTTTTTATAATTCACTCTCCCGGAGATGCAAGTTAGTTGTTTATTATTGAGTCTGTAGTAGTTCATCAAAGTGGCAACGATGGCACTACACCTAGTTGCCACCATTCGTTCGCGTTAATATGAACTAATAATTTTATTTACAGCTAAAGTGGGCATCGTGCATCGTTGATACATTTATGAGAAAAATGTTTACACTTAATTCAATGTCAGAAAGCTGTTTACGTTTATACGTTTGAACTAAAAAATATTATGAAGATAAAACTAGGAAAATATACGAGAAATGTCATAATATGTATTCGCGTCCTTGTACGGTCAATATTAGTGATATTGATATTAGGTTAATGAATTAAAATCAAATTTAACTCTTTTACACTATTAGATCATAATTAAGTATAACGAGTACATTATTTTCTGACGCTTCGTTTTCATTCTAACTCTGAAACTTCTCATCTGCCATCCTAATAACATTTTTAAACACCACCCAGCCCTTTGTGAAAATAACAGGTGCTGCGTAAATTTGAATAGCGCGCTCTTGTTTGATGTACACGGCTGTTTCACACGCACTTCCGCCTCAATATTGCGTGGCGAGGAGCAGCGGGAACGCAAGCAGCACACGCCCACGGCGGAACTTTCAAGAGCGGTGACGCCCAGCATTAAGACGTGGGCGTGTCGCTTCCTCTAGACTCAAACTAATTAGCCGCTTGCGCCGCCGCGCGACGAAGACCGCAAACGCCACTGCGCCCGCAGGCTGTTTTTCACCCCCCCCGCGCCTCGCGTGCCAGCGGCGCCCCTTCACCCCCCCTTCCACACTGCTTCCCTTCTGGCGTCGGAAGCTCCGGCTCAAAACGCGTGCTTTCTTGGGAAAATATAGTTCGTGTGTTGTAGCACATTTAAAATAAAATATTTTATGTGTCTCTGGGATGGCTCATGGGTAGCGTACTAGCTTCCCGTGCTCTGGTCCAGGGTTCGATTCCCTGTCGCGGCAAAAATAGAGTTGTAGATTTCCTTTAAAATCGTACTAGTTCCTGTAGCTGTGTGACGAAGAAAAGCTCAAGCAGGCGGATCTTGCTAGTTACGGTGAAGAGAATACGTCATGTTCACCTCATGTCGCTCTTTCACCCAAACATGGGAATTTAAGAAGTCCCAGGCATGGGGGCCACTAGTATCTGGACGGCGAAGACTACCGACCCAATAACGCCAAATACGTGTATATTTTATTTCATGTCGCACCAATTACCAAAAATTATTATCGACATCTACTCAATAACATTATAATTTCTGTACATGGAATGTTATGACACTTAGGATGGGAACACTCATAACACATTATTAACCAGTTTATACATTTCTCTTACATATAATATATATATATATATATATATATATATATATATATATCATTGTACAAGTTCGGCAGAAAATTGAGAAACCGACTGCATTGTCCTTTAGTACTCTTGACATGTCGTTATTGACACCATGTCTCGTTCGGTCTGTCTCAAACCTGAGGCACAGAAAGAGATGTTTAATATGCACAGAAAAATTACACACATTACCTATAACAGCCGTTTTCCCTGTGATAAGGTGGATTGTAGCATATTATTACAAGAAATGTTGATTTTTTTTTGTTATTCCAGCATTATAAGCGATATTTTTTGTTACAAGAAATCGTTTATAAAAGAACACATTACAGCACAGATTTTGAGGTATTTGTGATTCTGACCGGGTTCTCCTAGATTCGAATCACGACGGTGGAAGGATTTTAGAGACTAGCCAGATAGCTAGGTTGAGTTCTGTCGCTGTCTGGGGGGAGAATTCTAGCGGCCGGCTGCTCTGATTGGAAGCATTCCGCAGTTTCTTCGATCATCGCCCGGCGAATGCCGGAGTAGTACTCTAACAAACGGACCTTGGACCGCGCGCAATCTTTCCTTCCGCTTCCTTGTTTTGTCATCACCCCTTACTTATACACTCTTACACTTACATGCACTACAGTACCACATGTACTGGGAAAGCAGTCAGGAGCTTAGGGCTTATCCCGGCTGGAGCGTTTGCCCATTAGTAAGAGATACGTGGTTATGGAAAATCCCGCTAGCCGACGGTAGGTCGGTTTCGGGTCTCGCCATCCAGCGGTGGAAGATTATCACCACTGAAAATTATGCACTACACTTACGAGCCTTAGCCGTTGACGCGCCCGGAATCACCAACAATCAATCATTTGACTTATTTGCCGTTCATGGTACGAACAATTGCGTCATCACACGTTCAGCTAATAGCAGCGGGAGAATCAAGGGGGGATAGCGGCAAACCGAACAGTTTTTTTTCGTTCAGATCTCAAATACACGTGACGTCGCAATAAAGTTGTTTCCTAAAATTAACTTTCATTTTCTTGTAAAATTATAATCTTGTTATACTAAAAAACAATATATACAGCTCATTTATAATGTTGCTTTATTGTATTCGCACAAAATTTGATAACTTGCTCCTTATCTGGTTCGCTTTCAAAACAAATACTCACGTAATGAAGCTTAATATTATAAAATAGTTGCGTAATATCCTTTTTCCCAAACAACTTATTAGTCTAAGATTTACAAGTAGTGAGATGAGAATACTGAGGTACCCGTGATACCCAAGGAGATATTCAAAAAACGTGCCGAAGTATCCATAGTCATTGAATGTCCCTTTCACGTAGCCGTTTGCCGATTACTCGAGATAAATAACGTCGCATTGTAACGTTTGTTTTCACTGAGAGCAGCTTTATCAAACTCTTCCAGCTCGCACTCGCAAACCGGTAGCGGTAGCTCAGTGCATCAACTGATGTCACTGCAGCGCCTCTAACCGGGAGGTCCTAGGTTCGAGTCCGGACGGCGGCAGGGTTTTCGACACTAGCTTTTCAGCTAGGTCGAATTCAGCTGCTGTCTGGAGGAGAATTCTAGCGGTCGGCTGTTCTGATCGGTATTTTTCCGTGGTTTCTCCGATCAACCCCAGGCGAATGCCGGAGCAGTATCCTACCAAACGGGCCATGGACCGCGCGCGATCTGTCCTTCCTCTTCCTTGTCCTATCCTCTCCCCTTACACACACACTTACACTAACATGCACTACACTACCACATATTTCGGGAGACCGGTCGGGAGCTTAGAGCTTGTCCCGGCTGGGGCTGTGCCCCGCTGGTGGGAGAGTCCTGGTTAGGGGGTAACCCCACTAGCCGACGGTAGGTCGGCGCCGGATGTCGCCATCCAACGGGGGAAGATCACCGCCATCTCCCGAGAAAAAAACATACACTACACTAACGGGACTAATGACCATTGCAGTTGACGCGCCCGGAAACATGAATCAATCAATCAATCAATCGGACTCGCAAACTCAAACAAGGGCCTTGCGACTCTGAAGTAAACTGGCGGCAAAGCTCACAAGTGGCGAGGTCTAACCTTCAGATCGCTACACAACAGCCCGCGAACGGGAACGACAACGCGAAGGCGAGGACGGGAACGGGCACGCGAGGTTCGTGCGCTTCAAAATAAACGCAAACGTGAAGAGGAACAACGCTATGAGCCTGTAGCGGCAAAAAAAAAAAAACTTCAAGAAACAGTTGTCGGAACCAAAACACTTCTAGCTACGAGACTGTGTTCACTCTTTGCTTTGCCATTCGTTATGTTTGCGTGTGCTGCTATGAGTAATGTATACTTAAAGAAAGAATATTAATTATAAAAAAATGATAAGGATGAATAAAAGCAAAAACTACTACGAACGTATGGAAAATACAACTAACTAAAAATTTATCAATAAACGAACATCTTGAATGTACTTTAATGAAATATAAAAAATACTTTTTCGGGGATTTTAATTTTAAATAATAATATGATTAGAAAAACAATTGTACTGTAATAACTAAAACTAAGTAATACAACTCTATGACTAACAAAACACGCTTTATACTCTAACCGCGCAAATCCACGCTCTAACCTTAATATCGCACAACACTCTCAATTCCGCTTCAGACCAGTGTCGCTTGTCGCGTACTCGATCAGCTGGAAAGCTTCGCTGCCATTGGCTGCACTTTCATTGGTCGAGAGGCTTCGCGTTCCCGGGTCAAGATAAATGTAGACAATCCTTCCCGTTTCCGTCGTGTTGTGAACGCCTGCCTGAGATATCCGACTTTCAAATTTACTTACGTTCCCGTTCGCGTTGCCATTTCCGTTCACGGGCTATTGTGGAGCGGCCTTTACACTTTGTAATTGGAATCAAAAGACAGGCTGCTCCTAACGACATGGTGTGTGGACAGGCGGACACACGTAGGCTCGCCTCATGGAAGACCATGCTGATATTCGCGCTTTATACCACGTGCACGTATCACTTTTATCTCATGTTCTCATTAGAATTATTATTGTGAATGCAAATTTCTCAGATATTTCATAATTCCTACGAGGCGTCAACATTTGATTGTGCGAAGTTGGTGAACGTTTCGTTAAGAGATAGCGGGTGACAATAGCTTCATTGTTTTCGCGCTTGCATTTTGCCTCCAGAGTTCCAATGGAGCGTTGATAGGCCTCGGCTTCCTGCACTATGCTGATCGCTCGTACTTTGTTCCATATACCGAGACTCGCTCCCTCGCCTTCCGCCGTGGATAACCCTCTGGTATTTCGGGAGTCCCAACGTTTTGGCGTGCACGCACCGTTCGAAAGCTCAGAGGAATTACAGAACCCTCGTAGGAGTGCGATTTGATTATAACTCACTAAATTGAAACTCATTTTGACCGCATCAACAACTCTAATACTTTTCTGAGTTTCCAGCCACCTCCTTAACGAAACGATCTCTATCTTATTTAAAAATGTGAACTTATTTGAAAGTAGGGATTAATTTTCTTTTGTGATATACAGTTTCTTACTTCTGGAACACAAACATTATTGAAATACAAGAAAAGAAAAGAATGATTGTTTCAAGATTACAATATGGTGATAGTAAACTATGATAATGTAATTCAAATACAACACTGTGTTGAATAGAGAAAGACTATATATTTCTTCCTATTTTACCCATTTTAATCATAGTACCTCCGGTACTATTTTTTAAATATATAGACTAATCGATCTATAGTTATGTGTTTTCGTTGCTCGCAGGTTTTCAAGAATATTTTACATCTGTTTTGATAATCCGTTCCTAACAGACGCTCTCAAAATATTCTGATTACTTTTTGTATTCTTTCATCTTCTGTAGAGACGTATTATTTTAACAATAATATCAGAAAGCAATTAGTATTTTTTCATCATAACATAAATATTTATATTTTGTGGATATTCATTTACATTTACGCCATTTTTCTGTAATTGCAAAGAAACAATGATAAAACATACGGATCTTTGTTTTGAAACAATGGCAAAGAACATCGTCAGACACGCGGGCACTTAAGTTCAATTCCTGTTTCCGTGCAGTAAATTTGGAGCCAGGTTCTGGGATGTACCAACATTTGATGAGATACTTGGAACTGTGATAATAGAAGAGGGAAGAAAAAGGGAACATGAAACGTAAATAGGTTGGAGCTTAGATTTGTGAAAACAAATTTTAAAGCAACGAACCAAAACTTCGAGTGAGGTGATAGATTAGGTTAATGATATTTTGTTACATTTAATCATTCCCCACTTTCAATGTTTCAATGCAACTTTCAAAACTATTTTGTTAATTATGTTATAAACGGTTTATGAACTTTGTTCAAAATTAAGATATTTTTGTGTCAACTTATTGCGGACGTATTTTACCATGCGAAGACACCGTGAGGATGTGGCTGGTGCAGGTTTTCTTCTTGTACTCTCAACGACAAAATTGGAAATACGATATTGCTATTCGCGTTAAACATTCAAAAGGCATGATTTATCAGGAAAGGATTCATCACAACATACAAGACCAACCGTACCCAAACGGTCCCTTGCAAAAGGAGATGAAATTGTGCTCGAACCGTGAGTGATTGCTCTCTGAAGATCGGAATGACCTTCCAGGCAGGTGATTTGATGTCGAGAAGATAGGTCTTTCATGCATACTGGTTGCTTTTCAATAACAAATACAAACATGTTCCATCGTTCCATGTCCATAGTGACTCAGAAAATTAATATTTCTGTGCAAAGAACAAAACACTATCTTCATTCTATATTATTTATGCCAGAAATAGAAAACTATTATTATTAATATAGTTTATCTCTCATTAACAATCAATTTACGTCGTAGTTTTGAGGAACAAATTCAATGTCAGAAAATCTAACGAGATGTAATTTGTTTCCCAACTACTTGAATATAAATAATCCAACAGCTTTTTTCTATTATTGCAATAAAACTGTGATCAAAAACTGCTTGTTTTCGTTGTTATTTCTTCTTCGTACGAACTATTACTTTGCATTTTCTAACAGAAATCCTTGGTATTCACGTGACCTATTCCTCCCAAGTTGTCATGCAATCTTGGACGATCAACCCACTCTTCGACTGTCAATCTCGTCGTCCTCACGAAATTTCATTTCGGCATATCGCTGCCAATTATAGCAAAGTTTGCTGAAGGTCAGTCTAAGTCTAAAATTCTTCAGTTCTTAAAGTTCAGAACTTTTAGAAAGTTCAGAAGATTCGTTTTGAATTATTTTTATTTAAACATATGATTATCACAATCTCGTATGTTTCATAAGAATGGCTATCAAATTCCATTTAAACATGTTTTATGCTCCCAAATTTGGGCTTTTCCTTGCTCTTATAAAAATCAAATCCTTACTATGAGATAAACGTAAATATATAATTTCGAATAACGGAATATGAAATTATGTAATTAAAAAATATCGAAATGAAAAGGTTTATTCAAGGGATGAGAAAACAAGTAATCTGTCCTTTCACATTATTGAATCATGATGCAACCTTTTTCAAGCATTTTTAAAATTTTAAGACTAAATTTAAAGCTTTTAATTTAGGCACAAAACATTATACTATCTCATATAACTTGAAGGAGGTTTTCAGGACACAAATGACATTTTTTGGAGTAATCGCTGACCATTACAACACACATCTCATTAATGGAGTCCGGAAAAATATGTAGTGTAAATTGGCGAAATACGTGCATAAATATTTAGTGAAAATAGGAATATGTAACACATATGTAATAATGAAACTAATATGAAGTATCAAAATAAGCTCTTATTTTTCAGAAAATTTATGAACAAAATAACACAATTTTAAATTAGTACATTACATTAATTACAATTAAGTTAACATAATATGTATTAAAGCAAATTTAAACATAAATATTGTTTTACATGAATTACATTTTTTAAGAGTACATTTTTATGTTTGAGAGCAATGATAATCATCGAACAAATATAAGAACTCAGTGACCGACATACACTTTCTGTCACATGTTTATTGCAGTAGTTCACATCTGCGACAATCAATATTTATCGTAAATTGGTTTTATTTAAGAAACACGACGACACATACTTCTTCCACCTTCTCAGCTCTCAGCTCACTACAAACATGAAGTGTAGTCAGAGATTAATCCAGACAGACTGGCATATCGCTGCCAATTATAGCAAAGTTTGCTGAAGTACAGTCTCAGGTTTTTATAATCCAGACAGACTGATGTCTTTGACCGCATATTTATCTGGGGCACCTAGCGTTAGTACGCAATTCTGAATGTGTGAGAAAAAATGCTGATTTTTTTAAGTAAAAACTAATTTGGAAAATTAATTAGTTTTTTCGAAATAAAATATACGAAAATATGTAGAACAATACAAATTTTTCAAAATATGTGAAATGTAAACAAAATATGTAATGTAGTAAAAATATGTAACGTATATAACGAAACTTTTGCATATTGTGTATGGATTCTCTTGACATCAATAGCATAATTTGGAGAAGTGACTTTAGAAAGACAAAAAATATGTAATTACATAAGAATACGGTGTCTACTCATTAACTAACACGCTGCTCTTACCACTCTGCTCATCAACATTCATCACACAACCATTCCGCGACTTCCAAGCGTCAGGCGTTTTCCTTCCCTGTCCGCACCTCCCTGGCCCAAGCTCCCCAGTATTTCCTCTTCCACCCCCGTCAACGACCCCTCTCCACCCCTCCCCTGCTCTCCCCGCTCCCCACCCCACTTGCATCCCTCGCGTTCTCCCGGACGCCGCGCCGCATTAGGTAACGAGCAGGCCAGACCTTGTCCGAAGCTCTCTCGGCCCCCGCGCTATCCAAATTGGACTAGGCGCACTTCAGGGCGTGGCATTTTTCTTCCTCTCCGCGTTATTAATTCAGACAGTGTCCCCTCCCCCTTCCTCTTCCATGACCCCTGACGCGGGGCGTCTTCCTTCGTTTCCGTCTACGTCGCGGAAGAGTTAAACGCGACACTGAAAACACTCAATGAGCTTTGCTCCCCGACGGAAACCCGTGAGGGAAGGGCGACGGACGCATAATGATTGTTTTTACGTAATGAAGGCCGTCGATAGCGTTTTCAAGTTTCGCCTTTCCTCCATTTCTCTTACAGAACCGGTGGTGGAGTGGTACTTAACATGTTATTAAGTTGATTAGCTATTTTTCTGTTTCTATTAAACCATATTTTGTGTCAAAAAAGTTATATACTGATCTTAAGTTGCTGGCATTGTTATTATTATCACTGTTATTATTATTATTATTATTATTATTATTATTATTATTATTATTATTATTATTATTATTATTATTATTTAAGTTTTCTGGTTTTACAGTGCTCACACAGATACAAATGAAAGTATCTGTGTATCAATAAATTTTATTTAAAAATGTATAGAAAAATTATATACAATTTTATACAATAATTTATATAATAAGTAAATACATAACCACAGAATAACAAGCTCACAACATTTTTCCATACACAAAATACAAAATTCTGCATTAACACTTTTACTAAATATCTGTACCCAAGAACTTTCTGACCATTGAATAAGTTTTAATTGTAGCCGCCTTTTGGATGTTCATAAATCCATATTTTTTGATGCCGAGTTCCATCAATGACTTGGCAATGTCCAATTTGGCACGTTACTAGGAGTTGAAAATTACCCAGATACTTTTTACGCGTTTTCCAGAAACCATTCCTTCTTTACAATGTGGACCAATTCTCTGTATTTTTCCATATTTGGTGTCATGTTGTTAGTGACTACTGCAGGAAGTCTACAAACCTGATTTTATTGGGTACCTTGTCCCGGATGGTGATATCCCCAGATGTCCTGCTGTGATGGACGGTTTTATCTGTTAAGATGCTTCGGTACCGGCACAGTTTGTAGGTGTAATTTTCGAGAACTGTTTTCGAATATTACTTGAAACAAGGTGTAGAATTCAGGAGGGGACCGTATTTTTTGGAGAGTTTGTCGAGGATTATATTGTAACGTATTGTAGGGCTACACAGGAGGGATTAGACGCCAGGGATTAGACGCCAGGTCAAGGGATTAGACGCCAGGGGCCAGGCAGGATGTGAGAACAATGAGGTATTTTGAGAATTCTAAGAGCTATGGAAAGGGATGCCCAAAATGCGGGACAGCGCATTTTTTCCGTGTGTCGCGGGCAAAATTCTTAGAATCCATGGAAATGGATGTCCAAAATGCCTGGCAACGCGACTAGCGCGGGCCGTGTGAAAAACCCAGTGACGTTTCAGGTCACGTGGGTGGGAGCTATATAAGAGCGAACGCAGAGCGCGGGGGCGGGGTTTGTCGAGCTGAGTGGAACCCTCGTGCGAACGCACAAAACTTGCGCCCAGGGCGGTGCGGAGCCGAGCTAGTCTCGTACGGCAACCCATGTGTTGGGACGCCGTTGTGGACACTATTTCCACGGGTGACCGAGGTCGCCGGAGCTGTCTGCTGTGTGCATAAGGCTCGCTGAGGAGTGGCGCGGGCCACGAGTCAGACATTTCATTTTTAAGGATCGCTCCTGCGATCAGGGGAGTAAACGTCTACCAGAGCTAAGAGTAACTTTAATTATTTTCTGTACATATTGTGAATATACCTGTACATATTTATCATTGAAGCTCGTGTCTGTGATTACTGTGTATTCCCACAACGTCACAATATGCTCCCATGCGTTACTTCTGTCTCTGTATGTAGTTGGTGTCTGTGAATATATGCTTGATCATTTCAGATAGATTGCTCCAATTCTCATATTTATTTTTATTATTTATAAAATTCAACTTTGATACCATCTTTATGATTATTATCATTATCATTATTATTATTTTTATTGTTACTATTATCACTTTTACATTTCTTCACATTACCTCAAACGAAAAAAGGTTTAAGTTTTGCCAAATGTTTTGTTGCTTATTAATTAATGACAATGCCTGAATAGGTTTCATTTAATAAGTTAATTTCATCTACTGTATTTAAAATGTTGAGTATGTCTTCAACTCTACTATGAACAATTTTCTAATGAAATCCTTTTTTTACATAAAGCTTAACAGTAGTTGTACGTCTGAATATCCATATTTCAAACTAGAACTACTAGTGCTACAACATCATATAATCTTCTTCTTAGCAGTTTGGTTTACCCTTAAGTGGGTCTCTAGTGGGTCTAAACTTCTTCTTCTTCCACTCTTCTCTGTTGTTACAAGTCCCAGGGTGTAGCCGTCATCATCCAATCACTGTTTTCTTTACGTTGTCTCTCCAACCTGATCGCGATCGTCTTCTTTTCCTTTTTCTTGCGGTTGCCAATTCAAATGTCTTGAAGGTATATGGCTCTGCATCCTCTGCACGTGTCCAAACCACTACAGTTGTTTCCTTTCTATTTCGTGCCTGATTCAGCCTAATAATATCTTTAATTTATTTTCATTTCGCATTCTCTTCTTGAGATGCCAGCGGATCTTCTACGAAAGTCCATTTACATGACCATACACTTGTAGTTATTTTTTGTGAAAGTTGCCATATTTCAACACCATACAGTATAAAACTTTGAATTATTATTCTATATAACATTCGTTTTGTTCTTTTACTTATATTCTTATCCCATAGGATAGAATTCAGGGAACCAATGAATTTTCAACCATGTTTATTCCGTTCCAAAACCTGTCTCATAAAGTCTCTGCTTCCCAGTGTTTACCCTTAATATTTTATTTCTTCAGCTTTCTTAATTCTGTTACCTATGGCCATAGTTATGTATTCACTATTACTATTTAATGCCCAGCACATTGTTTTATCTATGTTGAGTGTCAGTTCCCACTTTGCTTACTCATGTCTTATCCTTATCGCGGCAGGAAGTATTATTCCTTCACAAAGGACATAATTAGGGATAAAAGCCCAAATTCATAGCTAAATTACCCTTGAAAATAGCTTTTATTACATCGGAGAAAGTATTTTGTTAACAATTCTTGTAAAAAATTCTATTTTTTCTGTATTCAAAATTCAAGTAGTATATATCTTAGGACAAGTATCACAGAATTATGAAAACGTGTACAGAATTCACTTCTTCTCGTAGCACGTCACAGTTTTTAACTGTTTTTGATGTTAAATAAATAAATAAATAAATAAATAAATAAATAAACCATAAATTCTCTATCATCTTGGTCTTGCGCCACGATTACCTAATCATCAGCGGTCTGTAAAGTGGATAGAGGATAGTGTGGAATACTTATCCACCGGTATTCCCATGCACGCACAACTCCTTTTCCATTTTTGCAGGAGATCATTCACATATATTTTGAACAGAGTCTGTGAAATTCAGCATCCTTGCCTTAGGTCATTAGTTATTGGAACTGATTCTGTCAAGTGCTTTCCCACTTTCACTATTCCTGCTTGCTCTGGATATAATTCTTTAATTGCAGCAATAAGTGCAATATTCAGTTTTAGACATCGCAGGACCTCCAATAATTTCTATATTGGCACACTAACATACGCTTGTGTGATATCGAGGAAGACGATGGGTAATTCTCTCCCCGTTTGCCACTTCTTTTGCATTACTTGTGATAAACATAATAAATTATCAATGCAAGAGCGCCCTGTTCGAAAGCCACATTGTTCTTCTTGTTTGTGCATCACATACTCCCTTTCTAAGGGATTTGTTAATATTATCCCATATATCTTAATAAATGTAGTAGTTACTCCTATCCCCCTGTAATTTATGCAGATGTCCTTCCTTCCTTCCTTTCTTGTGGACAGGTGAGGTATGTGCTACTTTATACTTTTTTGGTACATCTCCGAAATGTATGCACTTGTTCGTTAATAACTGCATCATTCACAATAGTTATGGTGTATCATTTTTTAGTAGTTCGTCTAGAATATTTCCATGTCCTGGAGGTTTTCCACTTTGAAGTTCGTTTACGCTCTTCTCTATTTCTTCAATTGTTATGTTCATGGTACAATCCCTTGGACATATGATCTCGGTATTAAGCATGAACTCCGACCTGTCTTCCTTTAAGAGTTCACTGAAATCCTCTTCCCATTGTTTATTTAGAATACTGTGGATCTGAACTTTCTTTCTGCAGGATGATTTTATATTTTTAATGTAACTACAAACTTCAGACTTTTTTTTCAACTATATACATTTCTATATTCTTGCATTTCCTTTTCCAAGACATTTCCAGCATTTCATTTTATCTTGTTTTTCATTCCTTATCAGATTTCTTACTCTTCTCCATTGGATTATGTAATTGTATTGCTCTTTGTTTTCTTCTTCACTTCACGGATTAGGGAGACTCCCTTTTTACGGCTTCATTACACCATTTCTGTCGCGGACGGCCAATGTCCCTTCTTCCCCGTGGTCTGTACAGAGGGCATGTCGGGGGATCCTTTCGTGAGATATTCTTCCTAAGTGCTGAACCCATCGTGATTTGTACTCATTTATGTTTTCATTGACAGAAAATATGTAAATTTCCTGTCATATCTTAGTATTTTATTTTATCCATTAGGGAGTAGCGTTTTACTCTCCAGAGGAATTTCATTTCCGAGGCTTGTATCTTCATTTTATCTTGTTTTCTTATTGTATGTGATTCACACCCGTAAAGCAGTTGTGATACTGCCATGACTTCATAAAATTTTAAGTGTCTCTTTTTTAGTCTTATTACAAAGGTATTTGTTTACTGTTCCGCAAGTATGTTGGAAACTGTCGCGGCTGTGAACACTTTTGGAAGTGCGCGCCTAGAGGGCAGCGCTCGGCGGCAAGTAGAGGAGTCAACAGAGGCAGCGGAGCCTGACAAACGCCGCCCAATCCCGAGCGACGAGCTGGCCGGAGAGCCAGCGGACGGAGTGCGGATCTACAGCGCCGCCCGCTTTAAGAGCGGGCGCCGCCCGCCCGGAGAGCAGAGCGCAAGAGTCGTGATTATTGGTGTGTTAGAGCTAGGAGATTTGTAACGGATAAAGTTGTAATTGGCCCGGCGAAGTTATTAGGAAATTCTTGTTGTTGTAACGGTTAGACCCTGCTCTGTATTGGTACATCTCCTGGCATTTTGGAATTTAACTTTGGCTATTGTAATACGGCACATTCTTTTGGATTTGAAATTGTACCGTGAGTTCTTCTGTGTAATAAATCTGTGTTTGTCTAAAAGCGTGTGTTATTCCAAACATAACAATTGGCGACGAGGATAAAACTTTCGGCAAAGTTTGTTTTCGTGTTGTCGCTGGTAGCAACAAGCGACGAAGTTGAAGTGCATCAGCCTGGTGGTCTCAAGCAAAAATGGCGAGCACACCAGCTCAACCGGAATTGGCGCAGGTGCTGCAGTTCATCCAGCAACAGCAGCAACAATTTATGCAGCAGATGTTGGAAATGCAGGCCAAACAGCATTTAGCGCAGCTAGAAGCGTTGAAGGTGGTGAGTCAGAACAAAGGCAAGCAACAGCCTGCACCTTTTGACCCGTTTAGGCCGCAATTAGAAAGTTGGAGTGATTACGCGGAAAGACTTGAACAGCATTGGATTTTTTGTGGGGTCGAAAGTGAGGAGAGTAAAAGGGCAGCATTCCTGAGTTATAGTGGTAGTGAGATTTGCACCCTATTAAAAAAGTTGTGTACCGGGCAAGAGATTAATAAACTTATGTGGTCAGAAATTAAAATTATACTAGACAAACATTATGAGAGGAAACCACATGTGGTCGCGGCCAGGTATGCGTTTTTCCAGTGTAGAAAGAGAGAAAAAGATACGCATGCTGAATGGATTACGGAACTGAACGGGCTAGCAAAAAACTGTGAGTTTAGGTGTCAGTCGGAATCTTGTAAACAATCTTATGCAGAAACTTTGATTAGGGACGTAGTGATTCTGCATACACCCGAGGACGGCATCAGAATGCAAGCTCTTAACAGTAGTGACCCGTCGCTTCAAGAGGTGCGTAGACTAGCAACGACTTTTGAAGTTACGACGCAAGCAGCAAGGCAGATCGCGGAGGATAATCAGGTTATGCAAGCAGGCTCCGGGGGAGACCGCCGCCGCGATAACACCTTGGAACGCAAGATAAGGGGCCGGCCGCGGCGCCATCGATCGGTAACCTCTACCAGCTCGGACGAGTCTGGTGACGTCAGATGGGCACCGCGTTATCAGCGGCGATTAGATAAGCAGGGCAGTACGACTAGTGGCAGCGTTGGAAGTTCCGATAACCAGATAAGGAAGTCATGTAGTAATTGTGGAAAGGCACACCAGAGGTGGCAGTGCAGATTTAGGCAAGCGCAGTGTTTCAAGTGCGGTAAAGTGGGCCACATAAGGGAAGTGTGTTGGCAGGTAAAACTAGAAAAGCGGGAAAGAAGGAAGTTAGCTGAACAAGAAGAAATGGATATCAACACAGTGAATCAGGTGCTAAATAGTAAGGGACAAAATAGGCTGATCCTGGATTTAGAGTTAGGAAAAAATAAAGTAAAATTTTTGGTGGACTCAGGCGCAACGGTTACTTTAATAAATCTAGAGACATATAAAAAATTGGGTTGTCCCCAGGTAAAGAGAGTAGGAAAACCAGTTTTCGGATTTGGTAAAGATCCAATTAGAGTGATAGGAAAAGTGAAAATTCCTGCTGTGTACAAGAACAGGAAAGCAGTTCTGGAAGTTATTGTAGTAGATAGGTATGACGTAGTGAACATTTTGGGCCTGAACAGTTTTGAGAAGATTGGTTTAGGAGTGGTAGATAATGTGTTTAATTTACAACAGGAGAAGGTTTCGACATTGGTCGACGAACTGAAAAATGAATTTTCTGAAGTGTTCCAACCTGGTTTAGGTAAGTGCAAAAAGTTTGAGGCAGAACTTAAATTTAAAGAGAACAGTAAGCCTAGATTTTTTAAGGCACGGCCAGTGCCGTGGGCCATTAAAGGGAAAGTTGAAGCAGAGCTAAAGAGGTTAGAGGAACAGGAGATTATAACTAAAGTGACAACGAGCAGTTGGGCTACGCCATTAGTGGTAGTGTCGAAAAGCAACGGGGATGTGCGTCTTTGTGGTGATTTCAAGAGTACGGTGAATGAACAATTGGAAATTGAACAATATCCAATTCCCAAGCCGGAAGATTTGTTTTTTAAATTGGCAGGTGGTCAACAGTTCACTAAGATAGATTTAAAAGACGCGTACTTGCAAATTCCCCTCTCGGAAGAAGCACAAAGAGTGTTAGTAGTGAACACTCCTTTAGGACTGTTCCGATATAATAGGTTGCCATTTGGAGTTGCGTCAGCAGCTGCCATTTTCCAGAGAGTGCTGGAGCAGATAACGTCTCAGGTGAACGGATGTATCAACTATCTGGACGATATCATCGTGACAGGAAAAAACAGTGAGGAACACATAGGAAACTTAAAGAATTTGTTAGGACTTTTGGCCGAATGGGGTTTCAAGGTAAACTTGACGAAGTGTGAATTTTTTAAGCAACAAGTGACATTTCTAGGCCATGAAGTTACAGAATCCGGTATTAAGCCTACGCAGCACCATGTGGAGGCTATAAAGAACCTCCCCGCCCCCAAGAATGTAAAGGAGCTCCAAGCCTTGGTGGGGAAAATTAACTATTATAATAAATTCATAAAAAACTTTTCGTCAATTGCAGCCCCTTTAAATGCATTAAAAAAGAAGGGAGTAAAATTTGTGTGGTCACCAGAATGCGAGGTGGCACTGGATAAGTTAAAGAAAGCGATCGTCAGAGCAACGCAGCTTAAGCATTACATTCCCGGTAGGTTGACGTCGATCGCGACCGATGCGTCTGATTATGGAGTGGGGGCAGTCTTATCGCAAAAAGATGAAGCGGGTGTAGAGCGCCCCATCGCTTTCGCGTCCAAGGCTTTAAACAAACATCAAAAGAATTACTCTCAGATTGAAAAAGAGGCGTTAGCAGTGATTTTTGGGGTAAAAAAATTCAATGAGTACGTTTATGGTTCCAAGTTTCACATCATCACGGACCATAAGCCATTGGTGCAATTGTTTCACATGGGTAAAAGGTTGCCGGAAAGTATGGCGAAAAAGTTACAAAGGTGGGCCTTGTTTTTAACAGATTATCATTACCAGATCCACTATAGGCCCACGACACAGCACGCCAATGCAGACGCGCTGTCCAGGTTGCCAGCAGGTCCAGACTTGGATTTTGACGAGTCGGAGGAGGCCTGCCAGCAAATCGACCAGGAAGATTTGGAAGTACTGCAGGATTTCCCCATCACAGCCGCAACGATTGCGTCAGCCACGGACCAGGACAAAGAGTTGCGATTAGTTAGAGATTATGTTAGGAAAGGTTGGCCAAGAAGTGATATAAAGTGTGGTACTGCATGGTGTAACAAAAAAGACGAGTTGTCAGTTAAGTCAGGTGTATTGTTACTCACCAGTGAGCAAGGGACCAAGGTGGTGATACCAGGGGTCCTCAGGAAGCGGGTACTACAGTTACTACACCAAGGTCATTGGGGAATAGTGAATACTAAACAGTTAGCTAGGCGCCACTGCTATTGGCGCGGCATGAATCAAGACATTGAACAGTTGATTAGGAACTGTAATGCGTGCCAGATGAACCAGTCCGCCCCGCGTCAAGATTGGCACTCGTGGCCGACGCCGGAGGCGCCTTGGGAGAGGATACATGTAGATTTTGCCGGTCCATTTTGGGGGAAGATGTGGCTGGTGGTAGTGGACGCATTATCCAATTTCCCGTTTATTGTAGAGATGGGAGTCACCACGGCCGCGGCAACAATAGGTGTATTAGAAAAGATTTTCGTGTCAGAGGGTCTGCCGCAGACATTGGTGTCCGATAATGGTCCCCAGTTCACGTCGGAGGATTTTTTCAAATTCTGTAGAGCTAACGGCATCAAGCACATATGTGCGCCGCCGTTCCACCCTCAGTCCAATGGGGAGGTGGAGCGGTGCGTGCGCACATTTAAAACAGCTATGAAGAAAGCAAGAGACGCCGGAGCCGAGAGAAGCAGGGCGTTGATGAGGGTGCTGGCGACCTATAGAACGCTGCCTGGGCCGGAAGGAAAGAGTCCGGCAGAGATCCTGCATGGGCGACAGCATAGGTCGCTCTTGTCATTGTTAAAACCAGGTAACGCTCGCAAAGAAGAGGAGCTACAGCCAAGATTCCAGGTAGGCAGTAAGGTTTATTGTACTTCATTTAAGAAGGAGCCTGCCTGGTGGCCTGGTGTGGTGACCGCAGTGCGCGGGAGTAAAGTTTATGAAGTATTGACCTATAGCAAAACAGTAGTGAGGCACCAGGGGCAGTTGCGCCCCAGGTACACTTTGGAGCCGGTAGATACATTAAAGGAGGGATCCGAGAGAAATATTAGGGAAAGAGCTATGAGGGAACTCATGTTGGATGGCCCGTTACAGGAACAGCCCACAGAGCCGCCGCCCGCGCCGGAGCTTCCGGCGGTAGCACCGAGGAGGTCTACCAGACGCCGTGTACGTTTTGCACCGTACACGACGTTTTCAAGAGGGGAGGTGTCGCGGCTGTGAACACTTTTGGAAGTGCGCGCCTAGAGGGCAGCGCTCGGCGGCAAGTAGAGGAGTCAACAGAGGCAGCGGAGCCTGACAAACGCCGCCCAATCCCGAGCGACGAGCTGGCCGGAGAGCCAGCGGACGGAGTGCTGATCTACAGCGCCGCCCGCTTTAAGAGCGGGCGCCGCCCGCCCGGAGAGCAGAGCGCAAGAGTCGTGATTATTGGTGTGTTAGAGCTAGGAGATTTGTAACGGATAAAGTTGTAATTGGCCCGGCGAAGGTATTAGGAAATTCTTGTTGTTGTAACGGTTAGACCCTGCTCTGTATTGGTACATCTCCTGGCATTTTGGAATTTAACTTTGGCTATTGTAATACGGCACATTCTTTTGGATTTGAAATTGTACCGTGAGTTCTTCTGTGTAATAAATCTGTGTTTGTCTAAAAGCGTGTGTTATTCCAAACATAACAGAAACGTAATTTGGTTTTCATATCATAATTGTAATCGTATGTGATATCACAGCACAAATAATTAAAATGTTTTACTTTCTCTATTACTTTGTCCTCTATTATTAATTAGTTCTGATAGGGTATTTGCCTCTGAATGCCATCACTTTAGGTTTAGAGACATATTGAGTGATAATATGGTTTGCATATGCTATTTAGCTGGTACAAGGGCTTTAGCAGACGTATTTCGTTCTCGTCTATAATTATATGTCTTTGTTTTCATAGGTACTTAATCAGTGTTCAAATTAAATTCATTTATCAATTATTCATTTGTCCAGTATTTAGTCTTTTTGTTTCTTCTCATGGCCGCTTCTCCTAAGGCTTCATTCGCAGCCTGATGTAGGTATTTTTTCAAGTGTTCATACATATCAATATTTGTTTCCTCCGTATTCTCATTTAATTAGTTATCTAACATTTTGATAAAGATAACGGGTACTACTATGTGTCAGTCTTTTTAAGTTCTACTTTATTTCATGTTCGTTTTCTTTCTTTCCTAAATCCTTAGGATTCTCTTTGCAATGCTTTCTAAGAGGAAATATTATTTTTGATTTCACTAGGTATTGATTAGAGTTCTGGTTGTCGGTGTGCCCGAACACCCAACACTCTTCCTTGCAAGTTTTGCGGAGTAATCACGTTGTATATTACTGATCTTCTGTCTCTCTAATGGTGCGTCCAGGTATAATTATGCTCATCTCTATGTTATAAGCCATTTCTGATCATCATGATATGTTGTTCACACAGAAATGCCAGTCTCTTTGCATTTGAGTTACGCACATCCTCGCCAAATTGCCCCATTGCACTTTAACCACATGCTTTTCTCACCCTAACATTAAAATTTATAACAGCATTTACTCATTGCAATATTTCTAAATTTGTAATTTTTGAAAACCCAGAGAATTAAATGAAAAAGATCCCTGTGCCGCTCTTTTAATCATCTTTTGTTCTATCCGTGAAAAAATTGAAGAAACAATTTAGACCGTTTTTTGAGATTTTTTTATAGTTAGAATTAAATTTAACAGACATTACGTGGAAATGACTATATTTTTTAAAACATTGTACACAAACATTTCGAAAGACCTGCTTTTAGAACGTATTTCATTTCACACAAAAATCATTGACCTCAATATTGTATTACATGCGCAATGTTAACTTTCCGCAATTTTTGAAAATGCAGCGAGTTTGTCAAAAATGGGACTGGCATTGTTTACAACGACCTTTGATACACATCAGATGGATATTTAAAGACAACATGGAGATGTTTCTCGAAAAAAAAATGTTTTAAAGTACTTATATTTCACGCAAAATTACAGGAAAACTATCCATGTATTCGGAAAATTGTACAGGACCTTATTTCAAGATCTGTAGTTGAAGAGCAGATTTTATAGAGAAAAATATCTATTTTAAATATTGTAGTTGTAGGAAAACACCATAGAAAAAAATTAACTTTTGCAATTTTCGAAAAATTAAGAGTTTCAACAAACCTGAGACTTATATCATTCTTCGAAGCGTCCTTCACGCTTTTAAAAGACAAACTTTAATAAAAAAATGTTGTTTGTATCACAGCTTTGTCCTTACAACAATAAGGACCAACAACACATGGAGTCTGACTATACAATGTGTAAGAGAAAGCCTTTATTATATACAGGAACACCAATTATTCGCCTTTTCGTTACCAGGGACCGACAAGAAGAGTTTTTTTTTCTGTCGAAAGTACGTCCTTGTCCAGTACACGATTTCAATACTTTCTCGCTCTTACTTTGAATAAAAAGTAAAAAGGGAGCAATAGAATACTTCACCATACCCAGATTGGATTTTCAGGGGGTAATAAAGCAAGCAACTATGGATTTAATTTAGCAACACTTATTTAAGGGTCCGATTTCTATTTAGTTACTTAAATGAATATAAGTAATTGAAGTCGTTGCAGATATTTTAATGTTACATATTTTACTTTTGTGCAAAGTTAATATTGTCGGTGCACAAGAAAAAGTAACTCATCCAAGAAATTGTAATTTTGCAGGTTTTATTCTGAGTAAAGATAGTTTATTTCGCAGCCAGATGAAATATATTTTACTTTAAGTACCGGCTGTTTTGTGAAGTGTCTTTATTATATAACATCTTTATTATAAAATTTTACTAGTAAAGTACATTAAAAAAATATTTCTTCCCTTAACCTGAAAATGTTTTTGACGTTCTTCCTTATGCACAGACAATGTGCGATCAACGTTAAATAAATTATCCGTAAATAAATCTTCCGTTTATCTGGCACGCAATGTTCAAGGAAAGTCCAGTTCGAAAAACTGCAATGAATAATTGAATTCAAGATACCCAGTTACAAAGTACCGAATTTCTAGGTTCCGTTTATTTTACATGATATTTTATTATTTAATAATTAATAATCACATATATTGTGTAAGAGGAGCCTAAGAGTTGAAGCCTGAGTGTAAAAAGTGTTCTTGTATGTGTTATATTTCTTCTTAGGATATTGCATTTTCAGACATGGGCTTTGTGTGGAGAGCCGTTAAAACAAACTCTAGAATGTGATAACCTTTGGTGGAACAGGAAAGTACAGAGAGGTTTTGGAGCATAAGCGTTGCAAATAGACGTCACGTAAAGCAGGGTGTGGCAGTTCCGGCACTTAGCCAACTGAAAGCGTTGTTGAGTTGCACCAATTCATCCCCCACCCTTTGGTACAAGCTTCGTTTTACCGTTACCTAAACCACACCCACAGTTAATCCTGCACGTGCATCAAATTCTCCTTCCTCTCCATATGCGAAACGTTTTCACCATTGGTTCGTGTGCCTAACTAACGTTCATTCTCGTATTTTCTGCTTCCTTGGCCTTGTCCACAGTCGTCATTTATAATAAGTAATACTATTAAATATGTTTTTAAACTCATGAAGCTGGGGGTTGGAAGGTGATTCCCAATATTGGTAATTAAATTTCTATTAGATAGTCCTTCACTAAAATTAATAACACGTGTTGCTTAGTATTTATCATCTGTTTGTCAAGGTTTAAAATAACAATTTATAATGGAAGCGATTTAAATAAGAACTAGTGTACCCGTGCAAGAACTCTCGCATGGTAAACCCCACCATCTTCCCTATTTTTCTGTTTCCATACTAAGCCTGTAATATATATATATATATATATATATATATATATATATATATATATGTATATATATATATTTCTTCAAGACCTCGTCCGTCAGTTGTTCTATATGTCACCTATTATTGATAACAATAAAATACACCCTTGTCAATGCTATTTTATTTTAACTTACTTATTACTGAGCAGAGAGGTACATCCGTGTAATTCAACTAATTGGGTAATTAAGTAATTTGTTTAATTTCTCACATAGTTGCAGGTTCTACAGACTGTGAACAGCTGAAGTAGAATAGAGAACTTTGAATCAGCAAAAATGTAATAGAATATTCAAGAAAATCTCACCCTGTAGATCATTGTATGAGAAACGTTTCGTTGAGGCCTTCGGCGTTAACAATTTACATTTTAAGGTTCTAAAACGCTTTGTTTAGATTATAGCAATATAGATTCATAAATGCTGAAAGTGTTGCGGGTTGCATTTATCTCGGATATTTTGATGCGTTTTTTTTAAAACAAATCCTTCATTGTTTTTAGTCAGAGTGCAATTCATCACGTTTCTGTGACATTCTCTTCCTTTAGAGACCTGGTTTATAAATAGTTGTTGTGGGTGAGAGCCGCAAAAGGTATGTACACTACTGAAATAATATTTGAGGCGATATATAGTGGAAACCTGTGCGATTAAATAGCACGGGACGTTTAAAACCAAATCCTTCCACTTGTCTGGTTATTAACTTATCCTCATTCATATATTCAGATAGGCAAAGGAATGCATTCTGTCAATAGTGTGTCCTCCCCCTAGTGTGGCCTGCCGTGACTTGCTCTGGCTTCTTCTGCCCCAGCCTGTTCTGGCCTGCTCAAACCTTCCCTGCTCCTTGACGGTCATCACACTCTGCTACCTTGTCTCACCACAGTACTAACCGCCTTACTGCCAGGTAGTGCGTTATATCAAAATAAAAAAAATGTTTTTAATGTTTTTATAACATTAAAAAATGTAAAATATCGATAGCTTCCACCTTTTAATTGACACCTTATTTGCTTCAATTTACTGAGTGTCTCATCCGGAAAAATGATATTTCCATAACACTTCATATAAATTATATATAGTTATGCGTTATATAATATGATTATTCACGAACCCGGTGAGCGACGTGTGCACACATGGAGCTCTAGGCGTCCGATAACCTACTGGCCGGAATCCGCCATTTCACTGCCGCTCACAACCGCATCTCGTCAGTCACTAACAGGCCATCCGCATCTTCCTCTATCAGCGTTGCTTCATCCTTTGTTAGCAAGGCAGCCCTCGCTCTCGTCTCTTCGACCTCTTCCCCACCTGCTCCCCACCCTCACTCCCGACGCCTCCCCTCCCTCGCCTCTCCTCTTCCGGCCGTCTGCGCTCGTGCCACCGCCATCCCCCTCCCCCCTCCTCCTCCTCACCTCCGGCCACCGCCGTATGGGGCCCGTCTTTTCATAAAGGCAGCCACGCCGCTCATCAGACCCGTAGGCGCGCATAATATATTAAAAGCGTTCTGAATGTGACGGGCCGGAATTACAGCGTTTGATACGGGCGAGCGTTTCTCGACGTCTCCTAACACACTTCCCTTCTAGTTTGCTGCCTCGTTGTTACAAAAGACCGCGCGCGCGCCTCTAAAGCGCGTTTCCACCCGACCTCTCCCCCCTCCACTCCTCCTCCCCCGTCCCGCCCCTCCCCTGCTTGGACGACGGCCTTGTGAAGTCAGGGAGACGATGCTATGGGGCGTGCCAGAGCACCCCGTGGAGGGGGAAGGGGCAATAAATAGAAATTATGAACCCACTTCTTCCAAACAACCGCGTACGTCACAACCGTGATCGGGCAGCGGATAACGCTGTCACGTGGAATGGGGGAATCCCCTCTATCCGCTTTTCTGGCGATTGTCGCCCAATGACTCGATTTTGTTTTCTTCCCGCACCTTTTCTCTTCGAGGAACCTGTTTAAAGAAACTTCGGGATTTTAATTTTCATTAAAGAATCTACATTTAAATAAAGTTCGTTTCGTCACAATCTGCAAAGAGGGGGGGGCTAAACGGTTCTTTCCGAATGAAGCCTCCTTCCTTGCTCTCTCTTCTTCGGCCTTCTTATTGGGCTTTTGAATTTTATTCCTCCCCCAATTGCATCGTAGCGATCAGATAAGTAAATAAATTTCGCCTGAGTGGACGTTTGCTTCCGTTCTCGCAGCGGGATTGCTTGCTTGTTCTTTACGAGTGCGACATAAAACTTCTCCGCAACATTTCACAATTTTATTACCTCTCTCGACACCAAAAACGAAACACAAGACGAGGGTTGCCGGCAGGCAACAATAGGGTTGTGACGAAGACAAGCAGACGGACACGCATTCTTTGTTGCCGGTGCGATGTCCGGTCCTGGCTACCTCTCAGCATTCCAGGAGGGTTTTCTTTGGCGAGGAATGCTTAGGGGGCTGTTACTCTGACGAGGATGTCCTCTAAAGCATGAAAACGCCTGCGAATCTCAGAGACTGATGAGAGCACCATTCAACGGTAATGCTTTCCTAGTGGGAGGATGATTTGGGGAAAGGGAGAGGTCAGAGAACAGAGCTAGTCTAAACTACTACGTAATTTCACTTAATAATCCAAGATGCAAATATTTAACCAAAACATCTCTGATAATAAAAGAAAAAAATTAAGTCTGACATACACTTTTTTTAAAAAATTCATTGAAACTTTCACTTGTGATAAAAATGAGTCTTTAATATCCCTTTTAATATCACGACAAAGAAAAATGCAACTGATGCATTTGGTGTATTCTACAATTTACGTAATTGTGTCGAACAAACCTTTCTTAGAGTTTCAGAAGTGACCGGAATATATTTATTATTATTGTTTATTACGCAGATGATCCTTTTTATATATTTTTATTTTGTGATAAAGTTTCCCTTTTTTGACGATTGATATACTTACGTCTTGTTATTTCCACGTGTTAATGTCAAATAAACAGACATTTTCATATTAATATCATGGATGAAATTCAAACTAGCAGTTTTTCGAAGAGTGGCCTGAGATCAAGAACTGCACAAAAGACAAAAGTAAACTTTTAAAAAAGTAGTATGTTGAGAGTTTTGAAGCACGTGTTGTTATTACGACTGTTTCTGCAGCCGTTTCTGTTTTTTTTTTTTTGTACGCGAGAATTTTGTACTTCTTTAGCTTTTAAGAGACCGGAAGAAATTTATCGTTTAATTCCGCCAGAAGTCTTGAAGATCGTTTAAAGCGCAACGAGATTTTCTCACGTACCTCTCAAGCCGCCGGTGGAGTGTGTACTTGAATCAATTTGCGCGCCCGACATTTTTGAGAGCCCTGTTTAAGTAAACACAAAACTTGTTTCGCAGTGCGCAAAAGGGCGTTCGCGGGGTGCCCCAATCTCGTTGGGTGAAGACGCCGCGAAGGAGGCCCGCGCCTTATCTCGCAGCGCCCTGCAAAAGCCGCTAAGGCGGCGGTCGAGGCGGCTGAGTTCTGCGGCCCAGGTCTCGTTTCCAAGATTCTCCCTCGACCTCCGCTCCACCCTCCCCTGCCTCCTCCCTCGCCATCAACCTCCCCCCCGCCAAATACTACCCCCCCTTTCCCCCTTCTTGGCCCCCGTTCCCACCATTCCTGCCCTCGGATCTTGCCCTCGTTATCCTTACCTGCGGTGCCTTAATAGTCTCAGACCTCCGGACCGCCCTCTCTTCCGTATCCGACATCTTTGGCATCGACCACTCCTCTGTCCCATCCCGGTCCATGATACGCCATCCACGTCCACATTACCTTCTCCTGCCATTCTTCCATTCTTTCCTCACCGTCATGGACACACTGCCCTTCCTCCGTCACCCTTCCCCCGTCTCCGTTTCCTTGCCCCCCTTTCCTCCCCAACCTTTCTGCGCTTCCCTCCCCGATCACTCTTTCCTCACTACCCTTTCCTCATCACCCTTTCTTCATCACCCTTCCCTTGCAGTCTTTCTCTCGAGTTTTTCCCTCACAACCCTGTCTCCGCCACCCTCCATCACCATTCTTCCCTCGTCATCCTTCCCTTGTCATCCTTCTCTCGCCACCATCCTCTCGTCGCCATTCTCTCGTCACTCTTCTCTCGTCACTCTTCTCTCGTCACTCTTCTCTCGTCACTCTTCTCTCGTCACTCTTCTCTCGTCACTCTTCTCTCGTCACTCTTCTCTCGTCACCCTTTCCCCGCCACTACTTCCTCGCCATCTTTGCTCCGTCACCTTTTCCCAGCCACCCTTTCCTCACCGCCCTTCCACAGACACCTTTCCCCCACCCTTTCCCCACCACCCTTCCCCCACCACCCTTCCCAAGACACCCTTCCCCCACCCTTTCCTCACCGCCCTTCCCTAGACACTCTTCCCCCACCCTTTCCTGCCATCCTTGCCGCTAATACCGTTACCCTCTCCAGTATTCCCCGGCCGCCTTCACCGCCTCCACAGCCCGGACCAAGGCCCCGCCGCCGCCGCTCGCACCACCGCGGACTTCTCCCATTGAAATCCCTTCTCCTCCACGCCCACCTTTTAGAGCCGGCGCCGCTCGGGTTTTTCCATTGTTATTTGTCTCTGGTTGGCGGCTCTGGCTCTTTTCTGGCTCCTTTTCTGTTCTCAGAATTAGCTTATTGTGTACTTTCGTAGGTATTTGTGTTTTTTTTTTCATTTCACAGGAAGCGGAACCATGGAGTTCGGATACTCCTCTTTTGGATACATCAATACGTCGAACGAATTTTCCTAGTACAAGATATTTTTGATATCTAGTTTGTACACTTCTATTAATTAAAGAACTTTTCCAATTTTACAAGAATCCCATTTGAGAAGGATTTACCTTCACTTTATACATTTTATATTCTAATAAGATTTTTGTGTTTTCTTTCTTAGAAAATTATCGATTTCTTCTAAATTAATTTTCATATTTCTTACAGTTGAATGAACTTGGTCTTGGATATTTTCTTTATCTCATGTCATACGTTTCAAGAAGTTATACATTAATGCAGTCAGTGAATTTCTCTCAAGTCTCACATTCCGTCGTCACTTACTTCAAGTCCTTAGCTGGTTCTTTCTTACTGTCTCCTAGCAATTTGAAGTAGAATTTTGCTGATTCTGGTTTCATTGGTCAATCTCTTATTTTCCCTTACGTACTTTTCTTCTTCTTCTTCTTCTTCTTCTTCTTCTTCTGACATTGTATTACACTACGTAATAAATGCACAAATCTGTACTTTCATTCTTTCAATTTGATTACTTCACTTTCATACTCACATCAACAACTGCCGTCCAACTGCAGTTAGAAAACCTCTGTGGTTATTACTGCATAATTAAATGTTCTCACTGGAAAAAAAGTTATTGATTAAAAATCAATACCTCTGTAATCCTGATGTCTACCTTCCGCATCCAAATTTGTGGCACAATAAGGAAAGAAAAGTTCACCGATTGCAATCAAAACGTAAGAATAATCGTGCCACGCCCTGGTAATAACTAACACAGCGCTACACATACCCCTAAAAGCGCCGACAGTCTTGAAAGAAATTATATCAACAAGTTCAAGCTACCATCAACATTTGTAAAATCACACAAATTCTTTAGTCATCAACCGCCGGGACACAACAGACAAAAAACTCACTAATTAATCAGAATTTCACTCCCTCAAATAAAATCCAAAATAACACTCGATATTAAACTTCGATTCCCATAAAGCAAACCCACTAAGTTGTGTTCTGTATTATAGACGCAGGAAGATGAAATGTACCTGTGAAGTATCTTCTCAAACAACTGTATTCTTACGATATATTGCTAGTAACATATTTATTAATTATTTTGTTTAAAAGAGATTCTAAATTGACGTTGATGAGAAAAAAGAATGTTACTGTCGTCATCACAGTTTTATCGTGTTCTCGTTTTACACGTGCTTATTCTTATTTTAAATTCTTCGTGTGTCTCTAGGAAGCGGTGGGCCTGGCACTTTCCCGTTGCTCTCTCTCTCTCTCTCTCTCTCTCTCTCTGCACCTCCTCATCCGCTCGCTCTGCTTGCCCCCCCCCCGCCCTGCGACCATTCCAGGAAGCCCTCGCGGAGCGGGCCCGGCTTGAGACGCCGCCAACGCTCAGAGACAAAGAAAAGGGCGGGGCCCCGCCCGCGCGCCGGGCGGGGAGGGGCGGGGCGGCGGGCGGGGAGGAGGGTCGGGCAAACTTCCCCGACCATTCCGTAGGCTCAGATGAACTTTGGATGAGTCATCTGCGGGTGACTGCGTTTAAAAGTGACCCCGCCTCGCCGAGGAAATAAACCCGACGCCAGAACTTGTTTTTAAGGCTCTCTGCGACGGAATCGTCTGGACGGAGAGGGAAGGGACGGAGGCCGAGAGGTCTGAGGACTGAGGATTGCGGACGCCAAGGAAAGAAGAAGAGGACGCGATGGGCTATTTTCACACGCTCTCTTGTCGCCGGCACGCTGCTCTTGCCTCCGCCTCCGGCGTCTCCGGAAGGCAGGACTTATTCCCGACGCCTGGACGCGACTTGACCCAATCACCACTTCGGAGATGGAATCCTGGCCGTCTTTCACAAAAAGAAAAAGAATACGGCATGACCATTTTCGGAGAGTTTCCAAGAGTTCTAGGGTAATTTCCATCTCATTGTGTTGCATCCAACGAGTAAGTGGCAGTTGTACATACGAAACTTCAACCTACTTTTTATAATAATAATGTGATGAGACTTCAAAATTATTCCTTGTTTTGCTAAAAATATATTCACACACTGACTCGTTTGATAGTTCTGTTTATATTACCTAAAATGCTTTACCTTATATATATATGTGTATATATATATTGTGGCTTTTGTCAAGAATAAATTATTTCTTACATTGTTGTATTTTAACAAATCAAATAAATAAAAGTATGGAGTATATTTCAAATTTTCTAGAATTTCAAATACAAATGAAAATATTTATTACAATACCTAATAATACATAAAAAATTATAAATGCATGTACGTGTGTATGTAATGTATGTCGCAGCATAACTGTGGAACATCTAGAGCGATTTCAACCAAACGGGGAGCAAAACATTAGACTGAAATGCAACCCGCTATGCATCTAAATTGGTTGTGGCGTGGCAGTATGACTGAGGTTGGTGTTACGGGCAAAGAGAAAGTAACAAAGACTGGTGGGCGGGACGAAGCGACTGGGCAGAACTGCGACAGTGGATCTGACAAGATGAGAGGGAGGTTTGATTTCAGTAAAAGACTCGATTCCGGAATCGATTCTAGAATCGAAAAGTTGGAATCGATTCTAGAATCGATCACAAAGGAAATCGTTTCACAAAGGAAATCTATTCACTTGCATTCACATTCATATCAACTAGGGTGAAGTAATCAAAGAAATTATAACGGATTCAAATAAACAACTTCACACCGCGCACAAAACTGACCCTGATGCTAAAAATGTAATTTGAACCAAGCGAGTTAATTTGAACGAAGCGGAAGATAGAAGCGTGGAAGGAGGTAGAATTCAAACACGACATGGACTTCCATAAAATTAATAATAAATGTAATAAAAATAATAATTATACATGTAAACGACAAAACCTTGAACAATGCAGTAAAATGCAGGAATATACATCATTTTAAAAAATCGAAGGTAATCACTTGATTCAATTCCGGACTTTCTGAATAGATTCCAGCAAGAATCGGAAACAATGCAATCGATCAATGATTCCTTAGTAATAAAAGCGAAACCGATTCTGGAATCGAATCGATAGAATTCAAACGTCCCTAAGAGAGGGGGACTCACAGAGCTGTTTAATACATGCTTGTGTTGAATAAATGGGGAGGTTATTTAATAGTATACTGCAATAAACACGATGCATATTTCAAATCACTTTTTGCATAAGTTTTATTTTTTCAAACCTCAAATCCCGTGTTCAAAAACGACTTTAATTGGTTTGCGTGAAGAATACATTGGCACATTTCTGAATGGACTCAAATATACCAATGTAACATTTGGTGTCTCGTTATTTTAGGCTGTAAATTATCATTAACCACATTTTCGTTTAATGTGACCAGAGCCAAAATTAGTACCGTGGATTGACAAAATATTCAGATTTCTGTATTGTAAAATTTTTATTACACTACATAAAATCCCGTTTTTCCCTGTCAGACTTTATTTGGAATTTGATAATCAAGGTATAGCAATATATGATTTCTCTTTTCTCAAATGCACTGCATTGGTTCTCAGTAATTTTCTGTCTTTCTTTACTGTACTGCAGATATCTTAAAATTTTATTAGAGAATGCAATATCGAAGAAACATAGCGGTCTGCAGTCGACACGTGGTAAAATGAAAAGGGAAGATTGTAAGAGGACACGTGGGAAAATGAAAAGGGTAGGATATAGACCAGACTTCTCAAAAGAATTTACTGCCACATTTATCAGCAGACTCTGAGGAATCTACGAAATATGTAGTTGGGATGGCGAGAAATGGGACGTAAATCTCGTTTCTCTCACAAAAAAGAAAACGGGATGATTTCCACCTCGAATTTCTACATTACATTCAATAATTACACCGAAAAATATGTTTTTACTCATAAAGGTCTGATACGTACGTACCATGAATCCAATATTGGACGATATTATTTTCTTTGTAATGCTTTTATTTTATTGTCTATTAAGTTGCGCCATTTTTTTATTTTTTCTAATTAATAATAGCACATATGTAATTAACCATCTTTGGCTCTGAGTTTTCTTTCTTGTACGACGGAAGAATGCTTAGAGCACGTTATTAAATGAAATTCCGTATGATAAAGATACATATTGTGTAGACGTTGTTTTTGTATATGCATTATATTTTTGTTGCAAGTAAAAGTATTTGCGACTTTGTATAACTTGTAGAAAATGCTGATAATTTCTCCACTTGCAACAAACATTTGTAAATATATAAAATTAAAAAAGAGATAATCAATCCATAACAGTATCATAATCCTTTGGCAACTAAAATATCTTTACCTCGCTCGGAAATTTTCTCTTACAATCAATCCCGTATTTCTCCTTCGTGTAAATGCTACATTCACAAACGAGAGTGCGTAAGGTCCTTGGGAGAGCAAAGCAAATAAATAATCATCAGTTCGCTTGTTACGGGAAAATTCACGACCCGCAACCGTGTCTAATTAGTACAGATCAGGTCTAATTAGGCGACGAGACAGGTGAGTTCAAAGGTGGCCTGGGGCGTCTCATTAGCCAATCGCGAGTCCCGTCGTCGCGCCGCCGAGGGGGGGAGGGGGAGGGGGGGTGAAGAGGAGGGGACGACGCGGAGGCCGAGGGGAGCCAGAGACGGCGCGGTGCAGATTCTGTGGCTGGGCCTTGACAAGGGAGATGATGCTTCCTTTGTGCTGTAATCATGCCGAGTAAATGACCTTGCGTTCAGCGTAGCCCTTAGACATATTTGCTTTGGAATGAACAGAGATTTAAAAATACTTTTTTTCGTAATAAACCATTAAATAATAAAAAAAATTATATTAAATATAATAGCTTTTATAATTCTACAAAAATACATTTAAATTTCTATTCGGAATATTATTCTTTTCAGACACAAATGTCAACGTAGAAACACTCAAATTTAAAAATATGGGCAAGATAAAATACTGGTACAGCTGACGATCTACTGAGCCCCATAAGACCATTGCAATGCAAATGGCACTACCACAATAACAATAATAATAATAATAATAATAATAATAATAATAATAATAATAATAATAATAATAATAATAATAATAATAATACTTCGATCTACTGAGAGTAGATGAAATACGTGAAAACTAAATTTTATTAGAAAGCAACATATTTTATCTATTGTGATTTTTTCAACGAAACTACTCTCAATACAAAAAATGAGTTCCTGGTTCGAGTTTTAGATTATGAAATTAACGTATGTTGGTTTGATTAATTGATTTTTCCTGTTTCCGGGCGCGTCAACTGCTTTGGTCGTTAGTCTCGTTAGTGTAATGCATGTTTGTTTTCGTTTCTTTTTCTCGGGAGATGGCAGTGATCTTCCCTCCGCACGATGGCGAGATCCGGCGCCGACCTACCGTCGGCTAGTAAGGTTTCCCCCTAATCAGGACTCTTCCACCAGCGAGGCACCGCCCCAGACGGGACAAGCTCTAAGCTCCCGACCGGTCTCCCGGAATATGTGGTAGTGTAGTGCATGTTAGTGTAAGTGTGTGTGTAAGGGGAGAGGATAGGACAAGGAAGAGGAAGAACAGATCGCGCGCGGTCCGTGGCCCGTTTGGTAGGGTACTGCTCCGGCATTCGCCTGGTGTTGATCGGAGAAACCACGGAAAACTACCGATCAGAGCAGCCGGCCGCTAGAATTCTCCTCCAGACAGCAACTGAATTCGACCTAGCGGAAAAGCTAGTCACGTGGAGGTCCTAGTGTTCCAGGTCTGCCAGTCCTAGGGTTTCCACTCTGAGCGGCAGTTTTCCAGGGGTTCGCCGATCAACACCAGACGAATACCGGAGCAGTACTCTAATAAACGGACCACGGACTGCCGCGATCTTTGTTTCGTCTTCCTTGCCCTATTCTCACCCCTTAAACACACTTACCCTTACATGCACTACACTATCACAAATGCCGGGAGAACAGTCGGGTATTTAGAGGTTGTCCATGCTGGGAGCGGTGCCCCTCTGAGAGATACCTTGTTAGAGAAAACCTGTGTGCTGACGAGTAGATCGGCAGTGAATCTCGCCATCTAACTACGAAAGATCACAGCCACCTACGCGACAAAAATGTGCACTGCACTTATGGGACTAATGACCTTAGCAGTTGACGCGCCCGGAATCACTAGTCATTAGTGCTGTTAGAGTACGTTGAGTGCTACTTGAACCAATATAACCTAAGCGTCTGGTGTTTCGCGAGGTGCATTATCAAAATTATGACGTCGTATAGGACGTCCAAAAAACACGTATCCACCAAATACCAGCAGAGTCGTTGTTAGTTATTATTATTTGAGTGATCGAAAAAAAAAATACATGGGAGTAACATCTTTGGTGAAAAATTTGAACACTGCAAGTGCAGAAGGTGCTTTAGAATTAAATGTTGCCCTCAGAAACCAGTCAACATTCTCTCAGGAAGAAGAGAGGTCCTCACTGAGAGTTCGTTTGGACCGACTATCATTTCTGGACGATTATAAATTTGGGTGTTTTTTTTTTAATTTTCCAGTTTCAAGTTCGTTTAATGTTCAAGCTCTGCGTCACATAATACATAAAGTACACCGCAACTCACCGAAGGCTTAAGGTTCTGACGTATGAAATTAATGAATGTTACATCAACTAGATCTAGATTTAGATAGTTTTCTCCTTAGCTTTTGAGACAGTTTTTTTTACCGCATCCTCTTCCAGACTGCCATGTATCTACGCTTAGATGACTTACCAGAGCTCCCCATGGTAACCACCGTTCCCAAACAATTTCCATTAAATCGCTCCATCCAGCTCCCCAACGCCTCTCGTCGAGGTATGACATAGGCCCGTCTCTCAGGCGTTCCATTGCATACATTCCCGTGGTAGCCTGTAGGCCCATCTGGGCGCTTCAATACAGAGGGAAGAGAGCCAGTTCCATAATCACGCACATAGAGGAAGTACAAAGAGCTCGCACACAATTACCCGTTAGAGCTAGAGATTGTGGAAGGAGTAGAGTATAGAAGCGATACACGAGACGCAGAGAATACTCGTGTACCTCATGCACAAAGAACGGAAAACAATCTTCTTCGACACCAGACCGGCTGATTGTCACTTTAAGTGTATGTTATTTTCATTATCACATTTTCCCTATCACTTACGCATTCCACCTGACAAGGGCAATCGACCTGTTCGAAGTTGTTTCCGCGTCCGTCAAGACTTCTCGCGGAGGCGCCTATGCTGCGATTTATCAATAGTCAATGTATTTTCTTTAAGGTATCCTGTCTTCTTCGCCCCTTATCTCTGGACTCATTATCATTACTTAGTCTCCTCTAAATTCATCTGTTCGTTATCTCGGCCTTCTGATGGATACAAGATTAAATTGCCACAGTCACATCTAGTTCGAAGTAATTGAAGCCAATAGAAAGTTAGCTATTTTATGTCCTGCAAATCTTCTTTAAAAATTCATAAAATTAAAAATTCACCACCAAATCTATTCTTCGTCCGATATTAATTTACGCATGCCCTGTTAAAAGTTAAAAATCATTCAAAACAAAATCTTAAGAATAACAGTAAATGCTCCCTGGTTTGTCAGCAATAAGACACTTAACGATCTCGCAATAGACCCGGTTACTTCCTTTATTGCCAAACTGGCATATAATTTCTTCAATATTTTAAATCATTTACAAGGAGGACTCACGAAATAGTAAGTGGACAATCCTCACTCCCCCGCCTAAGAAACAGACTCCCATGTCACATTTTCCTTCAACATCTCTCCAACATTAGATAAGGTACGAACATTTCTTAAATTTACCTGTCTCTCCCGTTGTATTTCCTTTCTAAATCCTGTCATCGCTCTCTAACCCGGGAGTGCCCGCAATAAGTAGTCTTACGCCAGTGCCCGCAATGTATCTCTGAGATATAGCTGCCACTTTTGTGAATCTGAATGACCTGAAGGTCCATTTACTGAAACACGTATTTTATTCAGTTAATGAATCTTACACTTCAGAATTCTTGTCTGAATACTTATGGTAAGAAAGATAAAAATTGACAAAATACAGGGAAAAATCATTAAACACCTTGTTATCCCATTAAATTAAAATTAAATACAATGTACTTAAATTATTTTGGCTTTCTCTACACAAATACGTATTTTACTTTTTCACAAAAATATTTAGATTTTTTTTCATTTTGCAAGTCCCGCCTTTTTTTTTTCATTTCCCTACAAATGTGTCTTGCACATCCCTTTTTCTGTAATAAATTGTAACAGTCGATTGTAGATAAGGTAAATGATTACGTTTTCTGAATTGACGTTTGGAATAGACACGGCTGAAAACAATGCCATGATACGTACCGCTCGGGCCAGGAGCTCACAATGCACTGGTGCCATTGCACCCAACGTATATGACAGCTATCGCGCAGCGTAGCGATCATGTTTCAACGTGCTCACGGGAAATGACGCAGTGAAAGGATAAAAATAAAAGGCCCGGGGATTTCAGAAAAGTAGAATGAAGGAACACATATATCAGACGGCTAATGTACTGCAATAATTCAGGAACATAAAATTGCCGTGGCTTGGATTCGCAGATCTATTGCGAGCACTCCCCGGCTAACGAGATTTACTCGGAATACCCTTGGTTGAAGGTATCACCTAATGAAATCACTAACAGGGAGGTGAGAAGAAGTTACCCCTCTTCACACTTGACTGATACTAAGTTGCTCCGTCAAACAACTGAAGAGCCTCCAGGCTTAACTTTGTACTGTTTGTCAATGTAAAATGTATTTTTTTAAATACTTCGATGTAAACATAGTATTACTAGCAGTATTCAAGGTCACGAGCTGGAAAGGAAAGGAGGGGGCATTGTCATCTAATCAGGAGCTTTGTTATGACATAAATTTTTGGTATTGGACGATTGAAATACAACGTCCCCTTCTCTTCCCAACTCATGTCCTTGAAAGGTCACAACGTTTAAATCGGAGTATCGTCACCATCCAGCCAAGCAGACAGTAGCAAAATAAAATAAGGCCACTTCCTACACATGATATGCTCTACTAAACTATGTAGGTTATCTAAATGACGATAAATTTCGTTCCAAGCCTGATAGGCCTGAAAGAAACTACACTTTCTACATAGTATACAGATGCGATTTAATCTGCCTTTTCTCAAGTGTCTTGCATTCTCTACTGTATGTACTACTTTTAGTACTTCTGAAAGTAATTTTGTTACTTTTTGCTGGACCTTTCCTAGATTATCTTGCTTCAAAATTCTGTATTGGTTCCAACATTTTGCGCCATATTTTAACATGGATGGCTCTGGTGATAGATATGTTAATTCTTTAGCTCTCATAATGATCTTCTTCAGAATTCCCAGAACAAAATGTGGATTTTGTAGTTTTTCCCCAAAACGAACTTCATTTGATTTCCCCACCTCCATTTAACATCTAATTGAATTCCTAATAATTTGTAAGGCACTAGGTATAACAATGTGGTTCAATTTGTATGCGTTTACTATAACTTTCACTCCCTCGCAACGTGCTGGCTTTGCTTTTTGAATGGTTTATTTCCTTGTCATTTGTTTCCACCTACAAGAATTGTAACTCTTAAGTGTCGCTGCAAAACATATTCCTTCACTGACTTGATCTGTCTGACTTGATCTTCACTGTCTTTCACTGACTTGATCACCTAAAAAATGATGCGTTAATCAACTACGTTTTATGCATTTGAAGCTAAATTTGTTTGGCAAATCATTTACGAAGGCAAGTAATATGAAAAGCCGGCGGCGCTAGCCGAATTCGTTTACTTCGCTCCGTGAAGCCACGAAGGTAAGCGAATTCGAGACTCGCAGGTTCCTGGTTGGGTGACCGGCTAGGAACCCCGGGATCAACCGGCGTCGAGCCCCAGGCCGAAGGGATAAAAGGCACTGACTAACTGCGACGTGACGAGACTCGACAAATACAGTAATTACTCAATAACAGTAATGATAGTAATTACTTGGTAACGGAGGATTACTCTAACAAAAGCGCTCAACGCCCATCAAGGAGTAAGAGACGCGTTGCGTCAGCAACGACGCAACAAATTTTTAAAAAAGTCCAATACACTTTTTGAGGAAATCCTGCCGTAATGCTTCCAGAGGTTAATAAATATCTTTCGATTCAGAACTTCTCTTTTCTGTTGTAAAATAGTAAATAACATTGTGTTAATAAACGCGAAGAATAGAAGAAAGAAACTAGTGGTACTACAAAACCACATTCTTTCTCGCATTATTTATAACTGCTCCACCGCATTATACTAATACATAATCCTGCAAAAGTGTTTCAATCAGAAACATTTTTCACGAATCCAGATCTCGGAGTTAACGTGCACTCCCTCACACCACTACGCCACAGGAGTGCCGTAAGGGTTGTACGCGGACGTACATCCTCGCATAATGTACAGCACACTTAAAAATTAAAATATAATTTTCAAACTCTCTAGTTCATTCAGATCGATCGAAGAATATCAATTTTGTAGAAAATTGGCAGAACGGTTTAGGCACTAGCGTTGACCACAGACGGATAGACAGATGTTTTGACGTCAATCAATTTTCCAGTATCAAGGACGTACAAAACATAAATTCTGGCTACACCACTTTGTTAAGAGATTTTTTCTATATTTGGCCACTGGATTTATCCACTTTTTCGTTACCAGGGTCGGGTAATAAGGGCACTTCTGCCGAAAATTAGCAGTTTTCCGGCGCACGATTACATAACTTTCTTTTTGTACGAAGTACCTTCGTAATAGCAAGGAAGTAAAAATAACTGGTGAAAAATTAAGGACAAGGACATAAAAACAAACTTTGATATGCCGTATCTACAGAGGTTGAAGTGCCTTTTTTGCACAAGAAGAAGCGATTATGGGGATGTTAAGACTCTTGAAAGTCATTAATGAGATTCTCTACTTCGAGAGCGCAGCTTTGTTGATAAAACGCGAGAACAAACAACGGAAAAGGAAATGATGCAGAGAAATAAGCATAGTAGACAAATACAAATTTCTCTGTTCTTGTTTAGTACTCAAATAAAGCGATGGTTTGATAGATTCGCCTTGGTTAATGGCCAGTCACTAGCATACATAGTACAAAACTACACTGATTAACTAATCGATCGCCACCTGCGTGTAGACACGTTAATTTCCAGTTTAGATTCCTCCTAATGGAATGAGGAACAACTAATGGTATCTCTGTCTGAAGAGTTATAAAGCTTCAGATCACGTGTTCATTTACATTCTTACTAAACTTTTTAATTTGTGTGGTCTTTTTGATAATTTATTAAACTTCAATTTTTTAAACTAATTAACTCGATAGTGATATTGCAAGAGAATTGTAGTGTTAAATCGTAAGAAAAATATCTTTTTGCGTTTCTAACGGGAGCATAGCGTTGTATTCAGGGTTTTGTTTTATAAAAGACAATTTTAGAAATATAAATTTACAGATAGAGTTGTTGTGGATACAAGGAATCAGTTTCTACAGAAATCTTTATTAGCTGAATGTTTCACGCAAAAGACCTAGTGTATTTGCATTTGTGCTTTTATTCGTTGCCAATTTTATCCCTTGGCTTAGTTCATATTAAACGTTTGCTAAATATTTCATGAAGAAGAAGCAATTAGCAAATAAATAAGAAGTAGTAAATACATGCTTTCATGAAGCAGAAAACTTTCCTCTGTAAATAGGTTGGTTGAAGCGTGTATTATTACAATTTTAGATGCAACACTTATTAAAATCGTTTTGAATTATTAAAGTTTATTGAAAATGGGATGGTTAAAAATTTAACAATGCATTTTTTTTCAATCACTACTACAAATATTGAACGCAGTTATTCTACTTTAACACACTGAGTTTTATGTTCTGCTTCTTTAACATCACATTTCCTCCCCCACCCCTCTATTGTGTTTTGTCGCAGCGTAACCTATGTTCATTTGAGTGATTTTCGTTCCCTTCGGATCCTATTTATTCACTTTATTTTCATCATTCATTGGTAATAACAAAGCAAACAGTAAGAGAAGTGGTAAGTGATGTCAAGTAACATATGGCTTGTGTGCTACCTCGCTGCGACGAGTCCATTTCTTGCGGTGGACTCGCGTCGAAGGGTCATTCCAGGACGGAGCATTATTACTTCGTCAATGGAACTTCCTTCGAACGCTCATCGGCCATAAAACGAGCGCTGGCGACGCTCCCCCACCCTACCCCGCAGTTACCCTCGGCGCTTCATTCTGCCCCGCCTCCCACGCCTCTTCCTCACCTCCATCCCTACCCCCACCCCCAGCCACGCCGCCGTCTGTCTCGCTGCCAGCGATTCCCTCGCCATGGCCGCACCACCCCCTCCAACACCCGTTTGACTCACTGAAACAGCCTAACCACCCCTGGGCCTTCCAGTTCTCTGACAACCCTGGACACAACCCCGTCACATCCTCGTTACATCCCCCCGTTACATCCCCCCGTTACATCCCCCCGTTACATCCCCCCGTTACATCCTCCGTCACATTTCCCCGTCACATTCCCATGATATCCCTTCACATTCACATTCCCTTCACATTCCCATCACATTCCCTTCACATTCCCTTCACATTCCCTTCACATTCCCTTCACATTCCCTTCACATTCCCTTCACATTCCCTTCACATTTCCATCACATTTCCATCACATTCCCGTCACATCCCAGTCACCTTCCAGCCACCTCTTGGTCAACCTTCCTAACCTCTAGCTACAACCTTCCCATACTCTTTCTGCCCGTCTCATCCGAGCCTATATAGTTTCCATCGCACTTGCCGTCGGTGGCGCCATCGCCCCGCCCCAATTCCTGTCCCCGCTGCCGTCTTTGCAGTCGCTTTCCCCTTCCCCAAGCGATTCCCTCTGACGTCACCGCCCCCGTCGCCGCCTCCCGCCACGCCGGGCCTCCGCTCGCCACGCGCTCGCGCTCGCGGCCGCCCCCAGATTTACGGCCCCCGAGTACTCTTCTCGTTTTTCCCCGGGAGTCGTCTGGGTGATGTACGACACTTCCAGTTCAAATTGTCCCAGCGCCATTAGGGACGGCCTGCGAATGCGATACCTTTCTTTGCGCGCGCGGTCGATGTATCGATTACGTATGCATCGATGCCGCGGGCGATGGATGGTCAGTTACTCGAATACCTGCGAGGGAGTGGAATTTAACTGTATATTGGTGGCAGGCTAAGGTTGGTGTGAGTTCAGGGTGCGCCGGATTGACCTACATTTGTTGAAAACGCTCTAAATTATTTGATAACGAAGTGGGCACAAAGAATAACATGCAAATGGAATTCGATGTTAATACAATTTCAAGAAATTTAATTTTTCTGATAATTTGGAAACGATATTATTTTTAACTCGATCCAAAATGTCGATAGGTTTAAGACTGACTCTGTAGAAGCAATCTTGAATAATAAGTTCCGATTTTCAACAAAAGCTATTTTCAGTAAATTGAAGATTAAGTGCAAATTTGGCATGCAGTTGCAATGATTTTTGTGAAGAAACAGGAAGAAGCGTATATTTCTGATTTTTTCAAATGCTTGTCAGAGGAAGGTATTTTGATTATTATTCTATCTATAACTGGAAATAACGATAGAATGGAAAATGGATGTCAGATTTTAATTCATGATGTATAGAAATGTATTATGTTCGTTTTCTGGTTCATAAAATAAATCATGAAATTATAAAGTTCTGATCCCCGATAAAAGATGAGAACTTAACTTCGTGAGCATTGTATTATTTATGCATATTAATGTCGTGAAAGTGCAATGACATTTAAGAAGATAAATGGCTGCGAGTATAAAGTCATAATTAAGAGTTGAAGAACCCTTTATTATGATTAATTACGTCTGCAAATTGGAAAAGTAAATTCAAATAATAGCTTGTTTACAAAAACGGTAATCATGGTTCCTTCTTTGTAAATTTGTGTAATTTGTAAATGAGTCTTATGCAAAGAGGGAGTTCACGCATCAAGATAAATGTTACGTAATCTTCTGCATTTTTATATTTTCAAGAAGATTGAAATATAGTTTTTACTTCATGTTGTAGGCGAATCAAGTGCGTAATAGTCCATTCAATAAAATTTGCACTAAAATGTAAGCAGTTGCTATAAAATTGATAAAAACATTTATTGTAAACGTATTTGTCGGGCAATAAGTATTTGAATATGAAAATGCAAACAAACGTATTTTCTCATCTTTATTCTTCATGTTCACTCTCAAACTCAGCGAAACCTAATTTCTACATATGAATGACAGTACATTAGTATTATGTTTCAATGCTAATAATATGATAATTATTTCATGTGACTTTTATCATATTACATTATAGAAATAGATGATGCTTGAACTCCCAATTACCGCATTAAGTTCATTTTTATTACAATCCCTTTTATTTTATTATTTTATTCTCCCTATGTTTTATTATTTTATTTTTTAATAAAGAACTTAATCTTTATTTTATAAGGATATTTTGATTTCTCAAAGAAAGTAAAAAAGAAAAGAAGGTAAAAAAATGAATATTGAAAACATTCTCTTTGATGGATTGTGGTACCTCCTATATAGAATCCGAGTATTCTGAATGAAATTAATTAAATACAACGCAGAAGGTATTGAAAGTTGGCAACGAACTCTTGCTGTCAAAATAATGCCCACGTTTTAAATTCAACTTGCGAACGATATAGTAGTTACTCTCGAATACAGTTATTATAAGCTCATGAAAATAAGACATGAAATACGCTGTATTAAAACGAAATTTCACACGCGCTGAATATAAATATATTCTGAAAATCTTTACAATTAAAAAAAAAGATCATTCAGGCCAAAACATGATTTTGTTAAAATGTTTATTACATTTTCTTGGGCATTCAGATGCTTGATCGGTATCCACCAGCGTAATAAGACAGCGCTGACGTTATTCAGCAATCCAAACTTTCAAGTTTCTAGGATCGAAATAAGTATTTTAAAAAGTCGAGGACTAATCAGAACATAATTTATTTGAAAATTAATAAGAATGTTTCTCATGTGTATCTTTACTCATTACCAACAAATATTTTACAATCTGACCGAGAAATCTCAATTATTGTGACGAGTAAAATCATCTTTATCCTCTTCAGTTCACCGTCCATCTTTCGACTCCTCATATTTTCTCCCTGTGAAGAAGCCAACAATAAAACAAATCACACTCAATATACACACAAAAAAAGAATGCTTCATTGCCATTTTCACGTTCTGACCTAATATTACTGAACTTCTCTTTCTTGTTTTCCAACAATTTTACCAATTGAATATATCGACCAATCGTTTTTGACAAGGGCATCTACTTTGTGTTTTTAATACTTTCTCTTTCACTCTCTTTCACTCTTTCTCTCTTTCACTGTTTTGCTCTCTTTCACTCTCTTTCTCTATCTTTCACACTCTTTCTCTCTCTTTCAGTCTCTTTCTCTTTCACTCTTTCTCTTTCACATTCTTACTCTCACCTTCTTACTCTTTCTTTCACACTCTTACTCTCTCTCTTTCACACTTTTACTCTCTCTCTCTCTCTTTCACACTCTTACTCTCTTTCCTTCACACTCTTACTCTCTCTCTTTCTTTCACAGTCTTACTCTCTCTCTTTCTTTCACAGTCTTACTCTCTCTCTCTTTCACACTCTTGCTCTCTCTCTTTCACTCTCTTTCTCTCTCTCTTTCGCTCTCTTTCTCTCTCTTTTTCACTCTCACACTCTTTCACTCTCTTTCTTGCTCTCTGTCTCTTTCACCCTCTCTGTGTCTTTTGTTATTTATTTAGATTTTTATTGACAAAAATGGCTTACGGGTTATCTATTAATCATTGAAATACTGAATTTTGCAATATTAAATTATTAAATTATCCATTAAACATAATACGTTTAAACATTTATGGCTCTCATATTTAATGTCAGCACATTACAGTTTCCGTGGAGGACGATTTTCTAACACCGCAAATCATTATTGATCTATTATCCTTCCATTTCGCGAGAGTTGTTGAGATTCGGGGAAACAGGAACCATCTCAAGCGTACCTTGTATTTCCCCAGAATTTCGGAACCCCATCGCGGAGACTTCTCTCGGGTCAGCTTCACCGTAAGTCCCCTTCCGCCTTTTGTTCTACAAGTCCCCCCGCGACGTCTCAAGTCACCGTCTGTCCGCCCCGCTCCTACTCACCCCGCCTCGCGTCCCGCCCACGCCCCACGGCCCCGCCCGTAGCTGTTCCCTGCAATACGCCACTCTACCAACCCCACCCACACACCTCCCGCTCCCCGCCCGCACCCACCGCCCACATCCGTCCCTGCCCACATGCCGTTCAGACCAGCCCGCTCTCAGTCAACCAGATTCACCCCACTCTTTCCCGCCAACGCCCCTCCCAACCCACGCCTCGCCCCAGCCGTCCCCGCCAACACGCCACTCCGCCCAACTCGCACCTAGTCCCCCGGGTTCGCCCTGCCCGTCCCGCCCGCGCTCCTGCTGCGTCCCCGCGAAGGGGCGTGGCGAAGCCGAACAGCGAGGCGCCGCGGTCGCTAAGCCGGGGAACCCGCACAGCTGCGTCTAGCAGCACCCTCACTTCCTAAGACCAGAGCGCGCGCGAATGCATCTCCATAAAGATCGCATAAAAGTGAAATACGGCCGTATGTGGGACTGAAAGGGCAGCGTTTCTCAGCTCACTTGTAAAGCGCGCAGAGGCGTTCATCACCGCCGACCGGTCCTGCACTTGTTGCGACGGGACGCGTCGCCTCGCCTCGCCTCGCGACGCGCCCTTCCTCTCCCCGCCCCTTCACTTCCCCTCCTTTCCCCGTCCCACACCGTCCCCCCGCCACGCCTCACCGCGCGCGCCATGCTTCATCTGTTATCGGCGGCGACGCCCCCGAGCCGCGCTACCGTCACGCTGCCTACCGGCGCGGAAAAGAAACATGGCCTCATTACGCTTCTAAATATTTAGTCTGCATCCGTTTGCGAAAGGCGGCGCGCGTTTGCGGCGGTTCCAATACGCGCCAGTAGAGCGCGTGGGTGCGTTTTCTGTCGGGTGACTCGCGGAAAGATTTAGCTCCTGGCGACGAAATCTGCGACTTCCTTGCAGGGGATGAATGCCGGGAGGAATTATGGATACAGAAAGCAGCAAGTTGCGGGCTAAAGTGGAATGTAGTGTGTGTGTGCCGCGCGCCCAGAAGTGGCGCCACGTGATATTTCTGCCAAATAACAAAAGTAGGCTTAGAGGATACAGCGGAAAGCTCTTCACGGCGAGAGGAAATAAAGGAATCTCGCTTTTATCGGGAACCCCAAAGCACGCTCTAGCTACCCTTCTGCAAATAAATGCAAATTTAATTCTTTTGGTTCCGCGTTAAGGTTCCCTTAGCTTTTGTCTGCAAAGTGTCTATGATTTTCACATCCTAGTTATGCGTGTTGATTTATAAATAACGATTTTTAAAGGAGATGGATTGAAGCACCCTTAAATTTCAAAGCTAAAGCGAGTTGAATCCTTTTCGAATTTGCGACTTAAAAATATACTTTTTTTTAAAAACTGTCGGAGGGATTCCTAACAAAGAGATCTGGCATTCGCATTTATCCCAAGCTCCGTCAATTACCAAAGGCCAATCATTCCCTCTTTTCCGGAGCCCCTCTTCTCAGCGGTCCGCTACCTCAAGACAAAAAGTGTGGGAACGGTTGGCTCGGTGCAGTCGTCGCCCCGCCCTCCCCCGCAGACGGAAGAAAAACTTCCAGGCATAAAATGACCTTTTAACATTTCCAAGTTAATGCTGCCATTTGGCAGCGGTAGCCTTAAAGCTGAAAAGAAGACGGTTGAAACGTGCCAACGTGCCTCACAATTTGGGACTTTCGGGGTGGAGGCGCGACGCGGAGGGGGGGAAAGAGTTCGCCTTCGGTGAGAGTCAAAGGAGAGGGAGGGGAGGGGACGAGAGGCGCACGGGCGGGGGAGGGAGTTTCGCGGGGACTTGCCGCTTGATTAGGTGCAGCTGGATCGGGGCAAAAATTTTCTTCGGTTGAGGGTACGGCGCGCGGGCTGAGGAAAGCTCGGTCGCCGCGGCGCCCGAGTCGGATGCGGAAGGAGGAGTCCGCGGGCAAGGGACTCCTCCTTCCTTTCCTGAGTAGTAGAGACCCGAAACTGGGGCGAGCGAATGGGCACGCAGATGGAGGCGGAGGCTCCAGCTTGAGGCAGAGTTGTAGGGAATGGAAATATTGGAGCAAAGCGGGGTGGAAAATCTCACCAATGGGTAATGATGCCTGGTAGGAAGGGATGAAAAATAGGCCAAGGTGAGTGAAGATCATGTGGAAAAGAGAAGTGAAAAGCATTGTGAAACATTAAAACCTCGAACAGAAACTTCTGCTTTCATCAACTGAGCTTTCTTTCTATTTATATCCAAGGCCAAGGACTTACTACGATATTTCAGAAATGAAAAGTAACGAATAGTTTCAAATTATTGTTTTAAAACTTCAAAGATAGACAGGATTCTAGTTACTTAATGAATTACATTGTAGCAAATAAAAAAATTTGTTGCTGAGTTTCTGACCAAGTGATATAAATAAAATAGCAGTCTGAACTGCAAATCTCACAGTCAGAGTGCATGATTATTTTATTCTCAAGGCATTGTATTAGAGATAGCATGAAAATATTTGTAAAATCAACTTTGAGTGACGCGCTTTCAAGTATTTCGAGTAGTACATTATAGTACTTAAATGTTACAAATAATGTTGAAAGACATATATTCTATAAAAGCAAGTTCAGTAAAATGTTTATCGATGTAAAGTACTTGAAGAAAATTTTGTTTGAAGGGGTCGGTGCAACGTGCTTACACAATAATTGTAATATGTTAGATAAGCATTTTTGAGTAATTTTGATGTTTTTGCTTCTCATGTTTAACGAATATTTTGAATGTAACAGCCCTCCACGCAAGGCCACGCAGCGCTCCACCAGCAAACGCGCGCTCGGGAAAGAGAAGCTGATTTTAGTATTTCATAATACCGAACATATTCCAAATATTCTCAAAACTGTTGCAATTTTCTCCTAAACTCTGCTTTACATCCCTCCGCATTTTCAGATTTTTTGTCTTTCGTTGATTCAAGGAATTGAAGGATTGAAAATGAAGTATGTATTTTAATAAAATTGTTTATTACCTCAACTCCATTAAAGGGGTTTTATATCGTAGGATATTAATGGGATCTTGAAACAAAACACAGTAAGGATAAATAATTAAGACTGTACAAAGAATATTGCACATTTTGAGCAAACAATTTTAATATTAATAAGCATATAATAATAACTTAGCGATAGAAACATAGGGATAATTATTATCATTATCTTCCTGCATTTTTTTCTTTGCAAGAGGTGTTATTATAGTGTCATTAACAAAAAATATTAGCTGAAAATGTGCATTTTTCTTTGTGCAATCTTAATAATTTTTTATTATAGTGTTTAGTTTCCAAGATTCCATTAATATCCTTTGGAATGACTCCCCTTTTAAATGAAGCTGAAATAACAATCTTATTTCAATACATACTACTTCTGACAAATCCATATTTTAAATTCTTAGAACAAAAAATCTGAAAATGCGGAAGGATGGCAAGCAGAGTTCAGGAAAAATCTGCAACAGTTTTGTGAATATTTGGAATATGTTTCGTATCTTCAAATACAAAGATCTTTTCCTTTCTCCGAGCGCGCGTTTGCTGGTGGAGTGCTGGGTGACCTTTTGTGTCGGACTGTTACATTCAAAATATTAAAAATGTTAAATATGAGTCGTAAAATATCAAAATTACTCAAACAAATGCTTATCTAACATATGACAATATGTATATCATTGAATACGTCTTTTTACGCTCGTCTTGACATACTAAATAATATGTATCATTCCATTTGAGAAATCAAAGTTACCTCAAATATCTCGTAAAATACAAGTGGTAAAATATAAATAAATATACGTGTTAATTAGGCCCATTCCTTCATCTACTTTCGTGAAAACTGCATTGCAATAACTTGAACCGTTCAAAAGTTACAGGAGGTACTAAAGTTACAGAACTCATCGTGTATATAAGAATGTTCGTAAAAACAAAAATCATGGAACAAATGCAAACACTTCGTAGATATACTAAGATGTGTGTGGACATACAAGAGAAATTGTAATATACAGAAACTGAGAATCGAATTTAATATTTTTCTTCTGACATACAAAAATTTTTAAAAACTGAAAGTTACTTTGACCGCATCATTTGAAGATTCTTGAGAAAAAAATGTGGAAAAAGTACAATGATGCATTAAACGAAAATAATTAAAAGTCTACAAAACTAATCACATTTAGTTACTATCGTTTCGCAGCATAATCCTATCTGTAATAAATTTTGGAAAGTTGTGTTCTAAACACAAAATATAACACACACTTATAATTTATTTTAATTTTTACTATCTGTTTTTTTAGAAACAAAAATATTTAAAATCATACACGATTTTTATAAGTATCCTTTTGAATAAAAATTGCGTTGAAGTTGCAATGCGTGTAAATGTAAATGTATGTTATTCTCATGGATTCTAATGGATTTTTTATGTTATGGATAAATGAGAGGAAAACAAATCAAAGTATTAATAGATTTCTCATCAGAAAGCAGCTTTTCCGTTTTCTAACACATTTGAGAAACGAAGAACATGTAGATAGTATTTAATTCAGATATATCAAAATTTAGCAACAGAAAAGGGAAAATCCACTTCAACAGCATTTTGAGTATCCAATAGAAGTTTCCTTACATTCAATTTGGAACCTGTCTTTTTCAGGATTTTACAGTTTCAACAACTTTACCTTGAATCCGCTCTTTCAGACGAGTAGGATTGTGTCCATTCCCCTGTTAATGCTCGCGCAACCAGAAGAAACTGCAGGAAAGAAGCTAACGTATTTTACTTTAACTTGGAGAGTCCGACATATTACCAAAATTTCGCTCCCAAATTTCAGTGAGTTTTCCTCGTAATCAGCGCCTTCACGCGGGACGATGCAGTGTGTGCGGGGGGGGGGGCGGTGCTTCACCATGCAGCGCCGTTTCCGCCTCACCTTCAACCGGGTCCGCCGGCCCCGCACGGGAGGAAAACGGGGCGTTCCCCAGGGTCGGCGCCTGGGGCCCGCGCTACTTTACGGCGGCGCGCGGACCACGCAGGTCGCTACTCTTCGTTTCGCAGGGAGAGAGCCCCGCGCGGGAGTGGCCGCGCCAGTGTCCAATTCCCGCTTTACCGCTCCCCAAGTCTACATCCGGGCCGCGGAGGGGGCGGGGCGGCGGGAGGCGTTTATTCGAAAAGTTTTCCGCGATACGGGAACCGGGCGGGAAACTCGATTAGGGATGATGGAGGCAGCGCCCTGACGGGATTCTGGCGCGGCAATGACTGCGCAGCAACTTCTGCAACTGTAATAACCCTTATGTGCTTTGTTTCCGTCGACCAAGAAACAAAACTAATACGAGAACGCGTTGCGGAGGAGAGGAGCGGCAAAGAGAAGGGGAGTGGGGTGGAGGGGGGCTTCGAACCCTCTTGGGCCCCCACTCCCTCTTCCGCCCGCCGGCTTCCTCCGTCCTGGTGCCTTGTGACAAACAAGGAAGTACGGACTGGGAAGACTGGTGCGTCCCTCTTGGAGAGCGTCTTCTGCTGCGAAATGGAAATTCTGCTTTAATAGATGAAGATGCCAATGCGAAGCGAATCCAACGCAGCGCGAGCGGGTCGCTTGCCGTGAGGAATGTTCCGGAAACTGGGACAGTTTTGCTACAAACGCGGCATAATGCTGCAGCCGGGGACAACGATCGTTGAGAAGGGGCGTCAGATCTTTCTTTGTTCCGTCGCCTGTATCGTAGCAAAGGATTGAATGCACGTACGATTGTTCGTTCGCTCTCTGGTGAGTGTTTTCAGATGTTTGGAATGGAATTTCAGGAATGGAGACGAGAAAATTGTATTTCCTTCTTCGATATTACACCTCCATTGATCAGTTAGATTTATGTTGTGTTTTTTATGTCGTTATTTCCTCGGTGTCTGATAAAATGAACACAAAAGATTCCTTCGGGTTGGTCATATTTTTTGTGACACTCACCTATCATATTTTCTTTAATTACATTTTCAATGATCAATTGTTAAAAGAGGAGAATCGATTTTCTGACGATGTAACCTTTTGTTGTATGGCACATCCTAACAAAATTTCATTTATTTTTATAGCTCTGAGTTTATATTATTAATCAGATTCAGAAATGGACGCTCCTTCTCTTTCAATTGCACTAATAAAACACTCATTGTGTTTTACCACTACTCTCTTTTGAATATTTTATTACTATGAACAAACCATTGAAATATTTAGTTTTCTATTAAATTACTTTTATTATTTACTCAAATGAGATTTGCTAAATAAGAATAATTCATTTATTTAATTAAAGCATACGTATATATATATATGTCTGCATTTATGTACAAAGACAAATTATTATAATTACTTTTCCACCTCATAATATAGTGTAAGGAAGAAAAGTACTCGAATCATCTCCACAATATGATATGGAATATTAGTGGTGAAATTCTTCTTTTCAGCTGTAGCTTCACATACATGTCAGAAGTGAGATATGTAGTGCTGTTCCCAGGATGGTTAAGATTGGTGCAGGTGGAGAGGAGCTACATACATTTTGTATCTGAAAATCGATTTGTTATATGTGGGATGGATGTGTCGCACATAACTCTGTTATATTCAAAGATTTTGAGCTAAAACGTCCGTTGTTTCGAATATCATTAAGCCAGTTTAATTTTGACGGTACTTCACATGAAGCTCCTACGACGTTTCCAATATTTCCTCGATAATGGCTGACATTTTTTTCTTGAAATATTTTGCTCAAATACAATTTTTTTATTGTAAGTATCGTATAGTTTAAATATTAAGTAAAACCTGTGACATTTATAAAAATTGCAAGAAATCTTTATAATTAAAATACGAAGGGTTTTCGTGTGAAGAAAGACGTTTCAGCTTTGCACTCAATCCAATTTTGTGATTATTGTTTTAAATGAAAGGTTGTGGGCTTCAGATGATTTATCACTTGGTATTATTAACCAGTTTTGTTGTTTAAACGATGAATTTTAACACAACCATAAAATTAATAGGATACAATCTTATCTGCCATCGCATGTTCATATTTTAATTGTGTGAGTTGTAGTCGATCTTTTGAAAGCATTATATATTTCCTCTTCGAGAAAACGTGAGTGTTGGTTGTTGTTAGGAAAACTATAGCGAGAGGTTTAGCGAAATTTAGTGAAATTATAGCGAGTGGTTTTAAATACAGAGGTTTGTGAGTGTATGTTTAAGCAATGCCTAACTATCGTCTAACACACATATATTTCACAAAAAAATGGGCTATAATTATATCATTATTTCATGGGCTATAATTATATGGTGCATTACGTTTTTAAGGTAAAGTGGACAGCAGGTTTTCTTTGCTACATTTCCCTAGGCGGTACATGTACAGATCTTTGTAAATATAAAACATGACCATTACATTTTCAAAAGTAATTTTAACTCTGGGTTCACAGAGAATAGTGATTGTATGGTTTAATTGTAAATTTCCCTTCTTTCATTAGTCTTCGAAACTTAATACTAAACGACATAAAATTTTTTTTTGAGTTTTCTATTTTCCGTCAGTGAATTTGAACTTTCTTACAGGCACGTTTCACACATACCTACCTAATTTTCGTCGTACATTCTTTCTGCTGGAAATTTTAAGTCATGTCCCAACTTCGCAAGCCATTTGTTCAGTTATATTGATTCCGTGTCTTAGATGTTTTGTGCATAATTTAATTCACTTGTAAATATTTATTTGATGTCTTTCACTTTTTAACTATCTGAGGAATAGTTAATTAATAATACTAAAAAAGGAATAGCTTCCTTCTGCCGGGCATTCTCACAACCTTTTGAAATATTATTATTATTGTGGATATTATTACTTCAAGTTGTACGACCGTGATTCATATGTTTTCAAACTCATAAAGCCATTTTATAATTTTGCAATTTACCTAACATTTGGAATTGTGTTCAGGCTTCTGGATGCAAATGAGAGAACGTAGTTCCCAGTAATTTGATCGAAAATTCCTTCCAGTAAAGAATATTTATGCTGTATGCGTTGTCATACTCTTGTTATTAGAAACATCAAATGCAAAACCAACCTGGTTAATTTAAATATCAATAACGTTGTATAAACGCGCCGTTCCCTCGCTGGTAGCAAATTTCTGGCTCGATTTGTACTCGGAAGGTCTATTCCAATGAATCAGAGAGGGCCACCTGAGTGAGCCATACCGAATATCTTCGATACTGTTTGAAATATAGGGACGCGTTTATCGTCAAGTTGATGTAGATCAGACATGTCAATGCGGGCAAGGTAACAAACTTACTAGAGCTCTTGGGTACTGCTTCTAGAGAAATTGGCGCTGGATTTAAGCGTAGGGGTTGTACAAATTCCTCCGGAGTGGAGGTACTTCACTGGATATCTGGACCATGACGGTACGGGGGAAGTTACTTGGCAGTTATTGCCACAATTTTTAGCTACATTAATTCCAATTCTCTCTTTAAGGAAACAAAATGATCCATTAAAATTAAATAATAAATCAGTCCGATTTAAAACTCTCAGTTGAGAGTAAAATTAAAAAAAAATTAATCACAAGAATCTTAATTTTGTAATCCTGTTTACTTAAGAGTGATATAAAAGCATGAACTTTATACGTTCAAGTTAGAAGTTTTAACAGACAAATATTCTTGTCTGTTAAAAGCACCGTCCTTCCGTATACAAGAATTATTAACTTATATAGACTTGTTAATTTATTTCACATTATTGATAAATACAATAATTAAATAATTTACTAACTCAAGGCAATATGAAAACAAGAAAAGAAGTCGGCATTCAAACATATTCCTTTCACTTAGCAAAGATGTTTATATAAGGGAGAATTTAGTAAGAAAATAAACATCAAATAGTAAAAGGTAGTGAAGAGTATAAATGTAATACAATTCCTTGGTTATTTGATCGAAAAAATCTGGCAAACCTATTTTCGTATGAAGCCTCTATTCACAGCCTCTCCGCTTCGGCTTGGGCATGTGCACCCCTTACTCAACTTTAAGGGGAAAAGAGCGCGGAGTCAGGGGAAGTTGCCCGTGGCCGTAGAAGCGCTAGGCTTCCCAGTAGCTCGCGCAGGCGCTGTTTGACGTGCCTGATGTAGATGATGGGGATAATAATATATCATTTCATGATGTATATTTAGTATTCTAATTTGTAACCTTTTTAATTTTCAATATATTGAAACAACTTTGATTTTTATTATGGGAGTAGAATTATTTCTAACAACATTATAATGTTTTTGAAGAGACGAATATAATGATATTAGCATTGTTATTATTCTGAAATAAAATGTAGAAAAAAGGTCAGAAGGCAGTTTTCTGCACCTTTCCGCAATGCTTTTTTGGAAGGCAAAAAAATCTATCCTTCACTATCGCTCCTCTCTCTAAATAGAAATCGAAATTGTAACTTCGGGTTTTTAACGTGTTTGTTTTTGAGTTGCTTTCTTGCATTGATTTCCTACTTATGTGTTCATTTGTGTGTTTTCCTGTAGCAAAGAAAACTAATTATTCGGTTAGCGAGGGAATACAATTTGTATTTGTATTTCCGAATGGGATTCATTTATTGATTAACCAATTAAGACAGAAAAAGTACACTTTACTTGAACTCATTAGTATGTACTAGATAGTTATTTTGTAGTTTGATTAATTAAGTTATTATTTACATCAATGTTAGTTTCTTTAATTTTTTAGTTTTTAGTGCAAAGTACGTCTGACATTGCCTGTGGCCAGTTTTTATCTTTGTACATCTCCTCGCGCTCGCCTGTCAACAGTATCAGTGCACTAGGCGGAATGCGTGTTAAGTGTTCCTAAGGTAGAGGCCGCCGACACCGTACAGTAATTTTTTATTTAATTTTATTTTTTTATAAAGCGACGTATGCGCTTTACAAGATTGAATAAAACAACAACTTAGCACGCGTAATACTTAGTGTTACAAATAGGAGAGCGAGGATACTCCCACTGGAGACCTCAACAATCAATTTAATTGTTTAGGTCTATTTTCTTTAGTATGCGAGAATGTATGAGAGAATAGGACAATGACAGGAAGAAAAAAGTTACGTAACGTAAGTTTGGGAAGTTATGTATTTCTCTTTAGGATGGTATAAATTTATCTTTTGGGAATCTAGATTTGATTTTTCGGTGTTGGTTATAGGTTCTTTCTAGGTTGAATATGGAATTTGCAGGGAAAGATGGCAAGGAAAGGAAAAATATTTGATTGGTGACTGAAACAATCGTCAATCGTGTGAAGAACGAACTCTCTGTGGAGTTACTTGCGTGACACGTTCCAAGGCGCTTTGACAGCACTAAGAAGGATTTTATTTTGGAATGATTGAAGAGTTTGGCGTACCAAAGGTGCAGCTCCTTCCCAGATCGAACATGCATATGTAATTGTGGGACGTAAAGGAAACGAAATAATTCGCGGCGTTGTCATTGCCAACAATATTGTTTAATTCAAGAGCAGCTTTCGATGGCTTAGCTATCATTATGATCAGTTTCCTGATAAAGAAATATAAACAAAACATTATAACTAACACATTACTAATAGTACATGGTTAAATAATACATAATTTTAATTTCAAAACAGCTTAAGAATTGAAAGAAACAAACACCTTAAGAAATGAAATATCGTACAGGATCCAAAAATATATAATTACGTTTTTTTAACAAGCGAAAATTAATTTAATATATTTTAAGCTTCTCGTGATGGTTGTGGATTTTTGTTTGGAACAGCAAGGGTACAATGCCGCTCTTTTCCAATTTTAATGGCATTGACACTTGAGACGAATAGAAGTTTTTATAGCAGAAAAAATGGATGAAAAATTGTTAGAAACGTGACAACGCGACAACGTAACAATTGAATGCTCTGAGGGAGTAAGTTACATAACAAGTGCGTTAAAAAGATTATTTGTGCACGTGCTGCATATACTAATTTTAACCCGTGCGAACTATATTTTGCGGCGAAACCGTGTTTCGTGAATGGTGATAAAAATCGAATTTATATTGTAATACATACGAGTCCAAGTAAAGTTTAGATTTCTTCATTTTGTTAATAGTACGGAATGGATTTTGATGAAATGTGATTTTTTTCTTTTCATTTTAGAACAATGCCATTTAGTTTAGAAATTCATTTTATGTTAATTTTTATACGTCATTACTTTGCATTTGTGTTCGAGTTCGACTAAAAAGTCATTTTTTACCTTTTCCCATTATTGTTAATGCATTTTTGGCTGATTTCATCTATTTTAATGTAATTTTTAATGTTACTTGTTTCGAATAATATTTACGAGATGTAACAAATGTTCTTCACAGAATTACTCAGTAGCCTATTCGATTTGTTCGCTCAGAAATTGTTTTGACAGCCGTTGTAAGTATGTGATTCTTGTGACAAACATCAGCACCATTGCTTGTTAGGTCGATTGAGGGTGAACTGAAGACAGAGATTTCCTGGTAAAGAACAGTTCCAACTAAAAGTTAGCATGCTGAGTTCACTCAAACGAATGGAAAAAGCCTCGATTCCATCAGTAACGTATCCAACAGCGTGACTTGTTCATCCGAAATTTTTTAAGTCATTTTTCTTTGGTTTTAGAGCACTTTTAAAACATTTTAAGAGCTATTTTTGGCGATGTTTTAGGTCATCAAATTCCGCCCAGTACTTATTACCTTCATTGATTTTCCAATGAATGCATTCCTTTGTGATATAAAAACATAATTTTATTCTCTTGCTACCTGACTTAGTAACAGAATTAGTTTGTTATGCTTGAATCCAATACAGAAATATATGCACATACAATTAGGAGATCAAGGCAAGAAAGCAATACAGATAAGTATAGTTACAGTGAGAACATTAAACTTCAATTTCTATCTAGAGAGTGGGGCTCCAATGAAGGATAAACTATTTTCATTTTTCAGAAAACATACGTAAAACAAGGTTTCTGAAGAAAAGTACAACACATTTTATTTACAATTTCTTTCTTAACTCTTCAGTGCACTTAGTGAACCTCAGAGGCCCGGTGTTTCTTAATGCTGTAAATACTTTTCCGTTAACATTGCAGGTGTGTGCTTATGATACCCTCTGTAGTTATGTTTCTTTCTTTATGCCAAAGAATGAACGAGTAAGCCATGAAAGTTTTCCATATTTTTCAACTTTTCTGCAGGTACTCGTGCTTTCCACTAAGTGGACCTCCGAGGCCCGATCTTTTAACGCATAAGGAACACATTTATGTTGTTGGAATGTATTCCTTATCCCAGAGTTCGTTATTTACTTGCCAAGAGACACAGATCATGACCATATAAATATGGAATAAAGAACTTTTAGCAAAGGGATTATAGGAATGGATTTATAATAAATGGCAAAATATACTATGGAAAACGGAAAGATGAATCTGATGAAAAACATTGTTGCATCTAAAAGGGTAAAGGTTTTGGTAGTCACTATTTACTGGGGGTTTTAACTTTACAATTGATAATTCTTTTGAGATTCTAGTGATAACTTTGTACCTCCATATTCCTGGTTGAATTTAAAATAAAGAAACGAGTATTACGAGCTAACATGCAGGAAATACCATCTGAAGTGTAAGGGTTTAACGGTAGATAATTATGTTCTAAAATTTTTGGACACCAAAAAATCTTTGGTTGTATCATACAACCCGAAATAACAAAATTATTTATCTTCTTAACAGAATACATCAGGATTAAGATAAGAAAAGACAAAAAATAAACTATAAATTATTCTTGCATGTAACAAAACAAAGACTGGAGTTGACCACACGGATAAAATGGTCGAAAATTACACATGAAGGCATACTCGTCAATGAACAGTGAAATTATTTTATGACAAAGACTGGTGTTTCTGCTTTGAATGCGTACGTAATCTTCGTAAAGATGATTCAAGATTAATGTCAGTGGGAAAGGGATATATTCAACTGGCAGAATAATTTTTCCATGCTAATATGAAAATAATGAGTTTACCCTAATATCCTCAAAAGAACTCTACATGCTCTTCAAGTCTTCGTAATTCACAGGAACACGAGTTTGAAAGTCATATAGATTATTTTCAAAGAAAATAAAGAGGTAGGACGAATATTTAAAAATGTTAATATTGTGGTAAAATTGTTATAAATTCTTTCATTTAGGTCGTTACTTCCTTTTCAGGGCTCTTTATGTCTCTTCGAAAAAGTCAAAAACAAAAACAAGATCAGTGCTTTGTGTGCGAAAACTATTTTTTACCAGAACATTAAAAATAGTATTCTGTGCTATAGTTGCAAATACAATGTGTAAAATTACTTATTATAATTAAATGTTTAAAATACAATTTATATTTATTTTTTATAATAATCTTTACAAGCAGTTTATCTAATAATAATATTTCAATCAGTTTATTTAATAATAAAAATCATTGCATTCATTACTTCATCATCCCGGCCCCAAATTAGTGTTTCATTGAGACCGGGCATCTGAGGCCCTCTGAATGGAAAGTCGCAAAATCCGAGCTTCGTGCAGCAAAGAGTTAATATTAAAAATACTTATATATTCGTAATTCTATTCAACTCTTCCAGGACTTTAGATGGTAGAAAAAATACATTCTTTCATTTGAAAAATCAAAGTTTTAGCTATATCTTAAAAAGTTTCAATTTAGAAACCGAAATATTTTTTCCTCATAATTTACAAAACATTGGCAAATAACTATTTCCTTAGAAATAGTAACGTAAGTCGTCCGCCTTTTATTGGTGATAAAAACGCAATTTGTAAGAAGTAATGCAAAAGTCAACGTTAATTTGGCCTTTTCAACGCAATTTATTTTCCACATTCAATAAAAAATGAATTAGCGATATTCTTCTTTGTGAAGTTATAAGTACATGCATGTTATTTTATCGTATCTCTCTATTCTTCTTCAGCTTACTTTTTCCAGCTCAATGAAGTCGACAGACTGATTATCTCTCATATAGATCAAGAGGACATGAACAAGGTGGTTCAAACAGAGTAGGCAGAATACATCCAAAATTCTAGGAAGACTTCGCTCGTCGAAGCTCATAATGAGTGTATCTTTAAACTTGGAAACACATCCATCATCAATAGTGATAGGAAACTGCAAGAATGCCGAGGTACATGACGTTGCAAGCCACTCTACGGCCAATACTTCAAAGAATTCAATACGATATTGAAGGTAAGATGGATGGTACTCTCATATGGAGTTTGCTACGGGATACCTCCTTTAATTGGTATTGCGGTCTGACAAACCGCGCTGGCAAGTTGACACTTGTGCAACAATCACAGATTATTGTGTTTACACGTCCAGCGGCTCAGTCCCTTCCTTGTTCGTGTAGATCAATCTTTGGACAAAGTAAGAGCTTCACTAGTGGTTTCTTTTTAGAGTTGTGTAATATTTTTGTGTGGTGCAGTACGAGATACCACCGATACAAATAGCGTGAATGTTTTTTTGGCTAGTGATACAAAAACTATGAGATAACATCTAATTATAGAGATTATGATCATGATTCTTACCGGAGGAGAGCAAGAGAATAAATATGAACATAAAAATGAATCAAATACTGCTAATAATGAACGCATTTATTATTAAAAAAATGGTTCATGTGGTGTGCCTAGCCTCCATTGATTATTGCTTTTTTTCGGGCGTGTCAACCGCTGTCATTTGTTTCATACGTGTAGTACATGTTTTACCAACATGTGCCGGTGATTTTCCGCTACTGGATAATTAGATCCGGCGCCAACCTACACGTCAGTTATGGGTTTCCCCAACAAGGTATCTCCCAGTATAGGGGTATTGTACTCGTTTAGCTCCCGACTGCTCTCCCATCATGTGCTGTAGTGTGGTGCATGTAAGTGTAAGTAAGGGGTGAGGATAGTACAAGGAAGAGGAAGCAAAGATCGCGTGCGGTCCGTAGCCCGTTTGTTGGAGTACTGCACTGGCATTAGCCTAGCGTTAATCGGAGAAACCACGTAAAACTACCGGTCAGACCAGTCGGCCGCTGGAATTCTTCTCCAGAAATAAGCTGAATTCGACCTAGCTATCTAGCTAGTGTCGAAAATCCTACCACCGTAAGGACGCGAACCCTAGAACCCTCCGTTCAGAGGTCATTGCAATAACATTAACTGAAGACCTGAGACACCACAACCTGGTCTTCCCTTGATATTGTCTCACTCACCCCGTGATATTCCACTTCACTCTTTCTCACTTCGCCCCATTGACTCTCATTCGCTTCCGTCGTGACTTACCCCGCTATCCCAATGTTTGTGTCGTGACCCCTTGTGAAATGTCCTCCCATCACTGGGACTCGAACTCGGAAGTTTTTCATCATCATAAACCTTGATAAAACAAATGTAATTTTTAGACTAGCAGATAAGTTCAATGTTGTCAAATAAGACGTTGAATTGTAGGAATTAAGCGGAGTGGTATCACAGGCCGCCGATACCAATTAAACATTTTGAAAAGAAATGCCAATTTAGGTTTAAGAGGAAACCAAGATCTGGTCTTAGCAGCTCCAAAACCAGTCATTAAGATCTAAGGATATTGAAGCCAAAGTAGACAATATTCGAGGATGGCAAGTGTAGATTGTACACACAAAAAATGAAACAATCAGTCATGTAATCAGTGCCTTCAGTAATTTTGCACAAGCATATTTCAAACAACGCAGTGAGAGTGTATCATCATGCTCCACTACAGAATGTGTCACAAAAGTTTGGTAATCAATATCAGCCAACGTACGGCGTAAAAACACTTATTGTATCAATAGTAATCGAATTTCTGGGACTTGTTTTGTAAAATCTACATAAGAATGTAGAACTCCCAGACCATGCAAAAGACAGGAAAACACAAAACACTGCGTTTTGGGGAATAGCCTATATTTTGCGCAAAGTATTGCTCGAGGCACGAGTCTATAAATCTGCTCCTTAAGAAGTTGGTTGCTACTTAAAATTCTCTGTTAGTGCTAATATGAATTTTCATTGTTGTTTAACTTTTGTTCTAAATCGGACGGGATTGGAATGAGTTTAAAACCCGCAATTTTATTTACTAGAGCAGTCATGTCAAGGTTGCGGGCTAGGTGACTAGCCCACTAGAGTTTGCTCGCTTTATGTCTAGAGCAACTAGTGCTTAGTTCAAAAGTAAGGGTTGTACAAAATGCTCACGGGTGGCCGTATATTACTGTATATCTGGTCCATAACAATCTTTAGGAAACGTTTCTTGAAAGTTACTATTTCAAAAGTGATATTAATTCTCGTTTTCTTTACCAATGCAAAGATATTATCCATTAAAATGGAATACATCAGAGATATTTGAAATAGTCCATTGAGAATAGTGTTGAACATTTCGAATGAAAATACCCTTGTTTAATAATCGCATTTATTAACAGTCGAATAATTGCATTAACTTTGTACGTTAAGGTTAGAAGGTTTAACAGACAAAGAAACTTGACGGCTAAAAGAAATGTCCGCCCATAAGAAACAATTCGGACATTGAAGCAAATTCATGCTCCTTAGAACAAAATGTTTACAAGGCAGGATTTAAGAAAACAATAAACATGAAATAAAGTAAAATGTACTAAAGAATAATAATAATAATAATAATAATAATAATAATAATAATAATAATAATAATAATGCCTTTATTGATATGGCGAGGCTCGGGCCATTAGGCCCGCTCTTCCGCCTAACCACATGTCAGATGTATACAAAGATCAAACATATATTATATACAAATATAAACAATATATTTATGTTGCAAGTAGTTAGTAGAAAACAAGTATAATTTAAATGTAGCTTTTAAAAAGATAAATGAAATATTAAAATAGACAGAAATGTGGCAAATTTTGTTTGACAAATTATAAATTCATAGACGGAAGTTAAACAAGTTGAGTTGAATAGCATTGCTCCAAACGTTTTCGCGCTACGCGGCAGCCTGGTATTCACCCCGAGCGACTGTAATCTTTTAAATACAGAAACACACCACCTCACTCGCCGCTCGACCCTGGAGGAAAACCCGCTAGTCGGGGAAAACCCACCAGGCAGGCTGCGTCCTAATACAATAGTAACTAAGCTAAAATGAAGTGACAGGATTTTGGGGTGTTTTCCTCAGCTGCTGGCCTTGCTGCAAGGGAATCGTCTTCTTGCTCTAATCCTCCTCTGCTCCTATGGATGAAAACACATTTCCGGCAGTATCAAACAAATCACAAAAGAATAAATTTTCAACAAGTACATTACGGTTATTTCTAAACATATTAGTCACTTTTTAACATTCCTAAAAGGTGGTAAAACTGACATTGGATTTGACACCCGAATATCTACAGTGATGTAAGTTGTATAATGATATATTCTATTTTGTAAGAAAGTCATTCAGGTGTTTCTTAAAAGATGTTAATGAGGAGCAGTTTTTAATGTTGAAAGGCAATTTATTCCACTCTCGGGCTACCGTAATTGCGTATGATTTATTGTAGTAGTTTGTTTTACTTTTTGGAATACAGAGTAACTGAGATTTCTGAAATCTAGAGGATTTAAGATATACGAAATAATTTGTTAAATATGACGGGGAATCCACTTTTAGCATCTTAAATAAAAGACAAAGGCTGTGATACAAACGCCTATCCTTTAGTGTTAGTATTTTGTTCACTTTATAAACTCTGGAGATATGATCGTATTTTTTTATATTATAAATGAAACGAATACAGGCATTTTGAGCTCTTTGCAGAGTTTGAGCGAGTGAATCTTTTAAATTGTTGTACACAATATCACCGTAGTCGAAATGAGGACACAACAGAGTTTTTACTAACATTTCCTTCGTATTTGTAGGGAGACATTTGTCGATACATCTAAGGGATTGCAAAGATGCATAAACCTTGCGACAGACATTTCGGATCTGGTATTCCCAGCTTAGATGATCATCAAAAATTAAGCCCAAGTTTTTCACTTGTGAATAACGAGGTACTACAACATTGCCTATAAGCACATCAGGAATAGATAAACATTCAAGTTTCTTGTGCATTTGGGAAGAGCCAATTATGATGGTTTGTGATTTCGTAGGATTTAAATTGAATCCGTTTTTCATTGACCATTTTACTACAGATGAGAGCTCATTATTTAATTTATTTATTAGCATTGCTACCTGTGACGGTTTCCCGGAGATGTAAATTTGCAGATCATCCGCATACATATGATGACTACATTCTCTAAGTTCACGTGATAAGTCATTCACATAAATTAAGAAGAACAGCGGCCCTAACACGGATCCCTGAGGTACTCCACGGTGGAGAAGTTTTGGATCGGAATGGAGATCGTCAACTACTACAATTTGTTGCCTATTGTGGAGATAGTTTGCAATCCAAGAGATAGTGGAATCAGAGAAATTTAGATTTTTGCATTTAGCAATTAGTATATCGTAATCTACAGAGTCGAAAGCTTTACTAAAATCTAAAAGTGTTAATACAGTTACGAGGCCATCATCTAGCGCTTTCCTTATATCTTCAGTTACTTTTAGTAAAGCTGTTTGGGTGCTTCTGCCTTCTCTAAAGCCGGATTGAAAGTTATTGAGAAGATCTGAATCAGTTAAATGTTTTACAATCTGTTTTCGAACAATTTTTTCAAGAACTTTTGACACTGTCGGTAATATACTAATTGGACGATAACTGAAAGACACCGAAGTCAGTTCAGATTTTGGCAAGGGTCGAACATGTGCAAGCTTCCACGCTTGAGGAAAGGTTCCCGTTGTAAGTGAGAAATTAATTAAATGCGTCAGTGCCGGAAGGGCAAATGGTAAGACAAGTTTCAATTGTTTCGCTGTAATTCGATCGGAGCCATTAGCATTTGATTTTAGTGAGCGCACAATCATATTAACTTCGTGATAATCTACGTTATGGAAATAAAATTTATCCCTGACCGCAGGTGAATTGGCTGCAAGAGTCTGTAATGTGTTACGTTTGACACAGGGTGGTATTGGTTTTGAAACATTTACAAAGTAGTCATTAATGTCATTCAAGGACATGTCGACAGGAATTTCAGAAGAATTTGCTTTCGTAATCCCGAGGTCTCTCAGAGAGTTCCAAACATCTTTAGTGTTCGTTTTCAATTTAAAGATGTCATAATAATATCGAATTTTCGCGTTTCTAATTTTCTGTTTTACGGAATTTCGTAACTTCTTGTACGCTATTTCATTATCAATGGTTTTATTAGCCTTGAAGCGACGGTAAGCTGAGTCGCGTTCCTGCATGAACTGCTTTAATTCACTTGTAAGCCATGGGGCCGCGGGACGTGTCACTCGTCGCGTTTTCCATGGTGCATGTTTATCGAAAAGGTCTGATATAATTTCGTTGAAGGCTTCTACTTTACTATTAAGGGATGTTTGATTATAAACCTCATGCCAGGGAGCTTTGGTGCTGTCGTCGCACATAGCCTCAGAATTGATATTTTTGTAGTCACGGTAGCGGATAATTTTATGTTTATATTTAGGACATTTTATAGAGTACACCATAAATAGCAAATCATGCTTTGATACTCCCGGAACAGATATCTGACCGTACGTTAATACTTTCGAATTATCTGACACGATCGCGTGATCTATCCATGTTTCAGTTCCAGGTATCGTGATCCTGTGATAATCTGGTCATTAACTAACGCCATTTAGCGGTATTAATCCGGGAGATGTCGCGTTTTGTCTGCGATCGTTACATGTTGCCTGAAAAAAATGAACCTCACAAAAAATTTCATTGCATAGGCGTCTTCTGATATCATGAATTAATATAATTCTATATTTAAATTACGGTTATATCCTTAATCCTTTATCGAGTACTTTTTTTAATTATTAGTATACATTCAACAAACATAGTTTGACGCTTAAAATAATTATTTTGCCTTTCACATAATACAAATTAAATTCATAAATAATAAGAAAGGCTCAACGATAATTCGATTTATTGCTTTTTCTATCCGATTTTTCTCCGCTTCTCCCTACTGGCCAATGATAAAGTGTGACTCGTCTGTCTTTGGGGGCGGTATACATCACTTGATATGTCTATGTCCAATAAACCGCGTATGTAATATAATATCACATTTTTTATTTTAACATAGCTTTTAAATATTTTCAATATTTGGCGCATTTTAAAACACTGTTGGACATAATTTCATTCATGGAATAATCCTATTAAATTCCACTCGTGCTTTGGAAATTCTCAGATGAATCCCATCCTCGCTTTGATAATCGGGAATTTATCCACATTTTCCGGAGCACTCGTAGTATTACCTATGATAAATTTCACATCATGACTAGTTAGTTTTCTTTCTTGCAATTTCTTCTTTTTCTGTACGTTCTATATACAAATATTGTGCTATTGTTGATATCAACTCTCCTGAAAATTCTGTTAAAATTCTTCTCAGACTAGACCAAGGACGAATTGGATGCAAACTTGTGTCTGCAATTCTTACTTCCTGAGATTTCTAAAAGTAACAAAAATGCATTATCCTCCTGAAAGTTGACCGTTTCTACTGTACAGAGAAAGAAAGAATACATAGAAAGGAGAGATGTTACTTTAGCGGACTGCGTACTTTAGTGGCGCTTTCTCTGCACAAAGAAAAGCTTACGTCGCACCGCGCTGTGAGCTGTCCCAGTGAGAGGGATGGCATTGGTTAAGAGAGGAAGCGGAAGTTTGTCTGAAGACAAACTGGAATTTGATTACTTACATTGCACATACTATTTATTCATTGAATAACAACACAGAGGTTACAAAGTAAATTGACGAGTGCTAAATGAACGATTGCAAATACTGAGCCAGTTGTTACCAATGTATTGGGTGCTAAATGAAACGAACGAACTTTGATGAAGGCATTGAACATTACTCGAATCGTATTCTGTTGAATTGTCACTGTTCAGTTCGTACAAGTTCCTTCACAGGTCACATCACGAAGGGCACAAGTGAACGTGTTACCTCACAGTTGCCGGCGATGTGAGGCGGTGTGACTTCGGCGTTGCGCAGCCGGGTCAATGTTGGAACACGCGCTCCCACAGGGTCCACCGATGGCAGGGCGCGACTTCAGCGCCGCAATGGGAGCGCAGAGAGGGACACGTGCACATAACCAACAGAAGATGAACCTCAGCGGACCACGTGGCTTGCTTTGGTCAGGAGAAAAACTAATGCCGCACCACGTGCCGATGTAGAATCGGCATACGAATTATCACTCGTATTGCAAAAATGCACCGCGGACTGCCGATCAAGGAGCAGCAGTACCTCATCGAGGCTGACAGTAAGAATAATTATATGGATTGAAAAAGTCCGCCTGCGTCGGAATTAGCAGACTTGCCGAAGGCAGTTTGGTTACTCGTAGAGAAACACAAAGTATACTGAATGAACTGGGAGCGGTAGCTCAGTGCATCAACTGATGCCACTGCACCGCCTCTCACCAGCAGGTCCTAGGTTCGAGTCCTGACGACGGCAGGAGTTTCGGCACTATCTTTTGAGTTAGGTCTAATTCAGTCGCTGTCTGAAGGAGAATTCTAGCGACCGGCTGCTCTGATCGATTGTTTTCCGTGGTTTCTCCGATCAACACCACGCGAATGCCGGAGCAGTATCTTACCAAACGGGCCACAGACCGCGCACGATCTGTCCTTCCACTTCCTCGTCCTATCCTCACCCACCCCTTACACACACTTACACTAACATTAACTACACTACCACATGCTCCGCGAGACCGGTCGGGGACCTAGAACTTGTCCCGGCTGGGGCGGTGCCTCGCTGGTGGGAGAGTCCTGGTTAGGGGGAAACCCCTCTAGCCGACAGTAGGTCGGCGCCGGATCTCACCATTCAGCGGGGAAGATCACCGCCATCTCCCGAGAAAAAACATGCACTACACTAGCGGAACTAATGACCAAAGCAGTTGATGCGCCCGGAAACACGAAAAAATCAATGAATCAATCATATACTGAATGAAAGTCTACAGCCCTGCCGACGGCAGTGGTGTCACGTCCAGGACTATCGATAAGAAGTATCAAGAAGAAGGAGTCGGCCCGGGGGAGTCGCTTGTGTGCACTTGGTGGAGATTATACCGTCGAGGCTGTTTCGGGAACATGGGAGGAAGTGCGTTTTGGGGTTTGGAGGCGGCAGACGCGTCGGCGGTGGGGGTGGCCTGCGATGGGAGTGCCGGGCGCAAGTCAAGGGCGCGGCCAGCCTCTGGAGGTGGAAGTGACGAAACGCCGGCGAGGACTTTGTGACGTGTACGGAACACCTACTAGAATTGTGTCACAGGAAACGGAGCAAGGAAATTATCGCAATGGCGATGCACCGTTCGGCTGTGCTAGTTAATGCGAGTCTAATGTAGAAGGGTGCACGGGAGCTTTGCGGCCTCAGAAGCGAGGGCTTTGTGGCGTGTACGGAACACCTTGGGTTGTGTCACAGGAAATGCAGCAAGGAAATTATCGCAATGGCGATACACAGGTCGGCTATGCTTGTTAATGCGAATCTAACGTAGGAGGTTGCGCGGGAGCTTTGCGACCTCAGAAACACGCACGCGGGCGCGCGCGCACACACACACAAGATAAAAATGTTATTGACAATTGACAAACAACTTTCACTAATGAGACAAGTAATGAATTTTTTTATAGATAAACGGTTGGAAGAAAGGTATTTGTTCACTAAGCTCCATGCTTCGTTACTCTTGCTGTGATTGTTTTAGGGTTCTAGCCAGCTTAGGTGGCTCAGGGCTTTACTTGACGTCACTGCAGTACCTCTGACTGGAAAGTTCTAGGTTCGTGTCCCGACGGTGGTAGGATTTTTGACACTAGATAGACAGCAAGGTTCAGTTCAGTCTCTGTCTGGAGCATTCTAGACAGTGGCTGCTCTTGTCGGTAGCTTTCCGAGGTTTCTCCGAACAAAACCAGGCGAACCCGGAGCAGTACCCTACCAAACGTACCACAGACCGCGCGCGATCTTTCCTTCCTCTTCCTTGTCCTATCCTCTCCCACGTACATACACTTACACTGCATGCACACTTACATGCACTGCATGTGTCGGGAGCTAGATTTTCTCCCGACTGGAGCGGTGCGCCGCTGGAGGGAGATACCTGATCGGGGAAAACCCCATTGGACGTCATGTAGGACGGTGCTAGTTCTCACCATCCAGCGTGTAAGATCGCCACCACCTCCCGAGGATAAAACATGCCCTACTCTTCCGGGGCAACTGACCTTAGCAGTTGATGTGTCCGGAATTACGAAAAGCTCCCATGGCCAGCGCCCCCTGTCAGTTGTCTCCCGTGCTCGTTACTGCCCACTCCAGAGTCTGTCGCTTTTACAGTCTTTTTTTAATTTGTTGTGCCTTCGTCATGACGCAACGCGTCTCATAACTGCCATTGAGCGTTGAGCGCTTAGGAGTAATCCTCCGTTACTTATGTTTTTAAAGTCAATGTCTTTGGGAGTAATCCTCCATTGCGGAGTCCGTATGTCCGTTAGTCGTCGAGAGGACCACCAGATAGCATCTCCGCGTACGCGCCTCTCTTTTGCACGCTCCTGCGTCACTACCCAGCGGCCAAAATTTGAAAGGAAATAGGATTGGGGTAAGGTTTAGGACAGTTCGCAAGGGTTTGACTAGCCCTTGTGAAGCACCTAAACTCGTTTTTTGAAACAAATTTCTCATCAAATTGAATCGACGGAAATCGAACCCGGACCTCCTTGGTGAAAGACGGGCGACTTTGCTCTTGAGCCACGAGACAACTTCACGCGCCAATTGCTCCTGCCGACTGCACCCAGAATCTTGTTTGTCCACTTGTTGGCTATCAGGTGTCAAGTTAGTGTCAAGTTCTGATACCACCAACCCTACATCATGGTACGGCGTATCCAAAACCAGATTACCAATTTTAGTGTCGGATACCTTCCGACCATACAATTCTTGCCAGCCAGGCTGATTTCTCTCTGCCAACTTGGATTACAACTTTCGTCTACGCATCATTGCTGTTAACTTGGGATGGACCTGAATGTGTTGGCCACTTCCGTTCTCGATATTTACCGTCTCTCTTCATTTTTCGTAGAAACTCTTCTCATTTCTTGTTACTTTTTGTTCTATAGTCTCTCTATGTTCTATAGTCTATATCTCCTCTATATTAACCTTTAAATTTGCACGTACACACTTATTTTTTCACACATGAATTACATACTCGGGTCTGGGGGACCCCAAAACATTTGACGATATATGCTCACATACGGTATTTATTGAACTTGAATATGCTTTTTTTCTTAATATTCAATAATTTGTTGCATATTTTCGTAGAGATTTGTACTCCAAAGTAAGAAACATTACGTCTTAAAAATTACGCCTTCTTTCTCAAATTCTTTTTGTGACAGGCAATGAAGATCTGTCCCAAAAAGAATTTGAGAAAGAAGGCGTAATTTTTAAGAGTTATCTATTTGAAACATGATAAAGTCTTCCTTATGTAAATTTTAATATTATGTATTACAGAGACTAACATTTTAGAACACAGTTACACCATTTGGCAAATTTCTACAAACAAGAAAGACTTATGGTATTATGGCAACAAAAAATAACTATTTACAATTCACGCACAAAACCCGCACATCACCTTCCTAGATAAATCGCCTTCTCTAAACAATGGATGATAATAATACGAAGGAAACGCCATTGTTTCCGTTACACAATATTACTAACTTAATTTACAGAACACTTTATATATCTCATTTTACAATAATTGAAATGGTAAATAGTGGAGTCCTGTGGACCCCAGTGCGAAAACGCAGAGTTAAAACTCCGCGGTCACTCTCCATCGTCATTCATCAGCTTCATTATTCCGCGAAACCTTGCTACCCATTCTTCAACACCGACGCTATCTCTATGATTTGATTTATTTGGTCCAAAACGAGTAAAGGTATGACGTATGGGGGAAAAGATTTTCTGTGCACGTTTTGTTGAGTACCAAATCCCATCCCAACATTTTAACGATAAATAATTGAAATATGGATGAAATTTAAAACAATTTTAATAATAATAATAATAATAATAATAATAATAATTTTAAAATGAACTCACTGTCAGCTCTACTACTACCACTACAAGCAAAAGGAGAGCTCAACTAAACGTGCGCATTGTGAAGCTACATTTAAATCTCAGAGTCGATATTAGTTGGATCGAGTCTGCGTTGATCGTTCTTGGTCACACGGTAATTGAATGTAGTTACGTCGTGCTTGGAAATTTCTATCCGTTCGGCATCACGAGATGTCACAGTCTTCTTAAATTTCTACTGTTCCTGTGTCACATGGTGTCGCGTCCAGTGGCTTTGTGTTGATTTGTCTTTTGTTTGAAGGGGGACGCAGTGGTACATTGTCTGCTCCCTGTCGCTGTGGATGTTGTTGTTGGGCGTGCATGTTAGCTGTCCGTCGATTCTACTGGCGGCGGGTGGGGCATCATAATAGAAGGTCCCGGTTCACGTCCAGAGAGTGCACGTGTCACTTGGATGTCAGAGGTTTACTACTCCGGACTCGCGCCGCTATTCGAATAATGACGTCCCTCCAAAGCCACTATTACAAAACATAGATAGATAGATTTGGTTTATTTATCCTTCTCGGTCATTAATTATACAAAATACATATTTACATACATTGATTATATAAACAATGGTACAAACTACAGGTATAATCTATTAACTATTTACAAAATTAATTTTCTACTTTGATATATTTTATTTATTTTTTTTAATTCTTTAATTTGTTCACAATTTTTATTTCTACTGGTAATTTATTATATACTCCAAATCCTTTGTCATATTGTCTATTGTTTGCCTGTGCAGTTTTACTGAAATTAATTGCTAAATGTTGTGCTTGTCTTGTTACCCTTGTTGTTTTATCTTTCACTCTTTGGATTTTGTTTACTAAGTCTCGTGTCATAAAATTTTTAATTAATTTAAAAATAAAAATTAGTGCTTTTTAATGATTTTTTTCTTTTATTGACATAAATTGCAGTGTCTAGCATGTCTAGCGCTGGAGTGTATCTATTGCATTGAATTATTACCATCATGGCTCTATTTTGTTGTATCTGAAGTTTTTTAATTTCAGTTTTATGGACTCCAACTAGTATTGTTGCACAGTATTCAAAATGGGGTGCAATTATGGATTTATTTATCAAACATCTTGTATAGCCATTTATGTATTACCCAATTCTGTTTAAAATATTAATCTTTTTCCAGTTTTCTTTTCTATGTACTCTATATAATCTTTAAAATTTAATTTACTATCGGCAATTACTTCCAAATATTTCATTTTGTATACCCGTTGTATTTCCTTTAAGTCGTTTGTGAAGAATTTAGTTTCTCTTACTTCTATGTTTCTTCCAGTATGTAAAATCATAAATTTAGTTTTTCAACATTCATTAGAAATTTATTTACCTTTAAGCATTCTTGTATTGCAATAAATACACTCTGCAATTTAAATTCAATTTCCGCTTCTGTTTCTCCAATTACATACAATAATGTGTCATTAGCAAATAATTTAATTTTACAATCATTCCCAAAAAGATTTATCATATACTTGAATAAGTCATTAATGTAAATTATTAACAATATTGGACCCAGAACTGACCCTTGCGGAACACCTAAGTCTACGCTAATTTCATCTGAGATAATATTATTATATTGTAACCGTACCGATTACAAAAGTAGATCTGTCATTTGCCTACTTCGCGACGTGTGATTACACCGTCACGCATCCCTGGGAATATCTCAATTTACGGATAAACTTCCCTATTGGTAGTGGGTTCGTCTTTGTTAAACTACTGATCAGTTAACAAGCCAACACAATTTTTCAGTTTTAAATGACAAATAACATATATTCTATTGAATGAAAATCACTGTACAAATGAAATTCACAAATCCTCCTATGTTCTCATTTTTCGTAAAATCATGGTAGCTAATTCCCTACCTAAACTGCAGTTTTTCACTAAAGTAATAATAACTCAGATCCCTGTTTACAAGAAAACAAGCAATGGATACATATTTACACTTCACAAAGAATATCACACATGAGACACACAAATCATAGTACAAATATTCATCCTGTAAAAGAAAAATACATACACACAATACTCGAAATTCACTACTACCTTTTAAATCACTAATTACGTTACACTCAATAGTCACATTTGACCTTCGGCTTCTACATAGCCTTTCAACACAAAATTTTGTTTCATAACGTCTCTTAAATGATTTGAATCATTAAAATATGACTCTAAATAAATAATTCTGTACAAAACAACTTCTATCATAAACATAAAGAATTACTTTAATCTGATTCTTGTTACGACTGTCGAAAAGAAATAAAACCACTGGCTAGCAAGACCAATGTTCTAAGAAACTTGCCCGATCAACGTCTGTTTTTGAGGGAAGCTCACATTACAACGTTTCGGCTAGTATAATGATAATCCTATCTCACAAGTTTTTTCCAGACTGAAATCTAATGAGTGTTCTTTCTGTGACTCACAACCGGCGAATTCCTCAAGTTGGTCCCGCGCTGTGTAGCTGGCCCGTCGCGCGACCCTCGCGCCTCAAGGTCGTCGTTCTTCTGCAAGGTCCCTGCGTTGCCTGTCGCACTGAAGTATTCCGAACACCGTCTCCCAGTCGTTCGGCGAAAATTCACCACAGCTTTCGCAGAGGCGATGGTCGCACCAGAATGCGAGTCCGAAACTCCAAGTTATGACTTCGTAATGGCAAAAGTCAAACTAGTTGTTGGATAATCCGTCTTTCTCATAACTCTCAAAATTCCATCATAGGATTTCCAAAGTGAAATTCCCAAAAATAAGAATAAAGAATATATATAAAGTATGAAATATATGAAAAATATGAAAAATATGAAAGCTGTAACAAAGAAGAAACATGTCCTATGTTACAATAGTCCTCTTTTATAGCAACAAGACTGCAGCAACGTGGTTTTACAGATTCATTTCGATCTATTACCGCCGTCGTTCTTTCATTCATTGCATTCTTGTTGAATATTCATTTACTCATTCCATGTAATCTCACGATATTCACAGTACGTAAATCCATGAAAAGTGCTCAGTCAATTACCTTTTATTAAAGCTTTTGTGTTCCGCAATCTTCGCGTGTCCCTCGTCGACTGTGTGGCGTACTCGTAGGCAACCGTTCTCCTTGACGTCTCGAACCAGAAAGAGAGCGAGCTCTTTTGACGCAAGTTCACGCCACGTCCGTATTTCCACGAAAATTTCCTGATTGGCTACGGTCTGAGTGCGTTCAGAAATCCTTCTCTGACTTACGCCATCTCTTCGCCACTGTAGAAACTACGTGTAGAGCCTAATGTCGGGTATTATTGCTTCCATTTTCCGTTGGTTATAAATGTGACCGGCAACAAGCGGTTACAATATTTTACTTTTTGCTTTCTCTTGTTAAGATATGAAATAAACCACTTCTTAACGTGAACTTTAATTCCGTATTTGTACATTATATTTTGAATACCCTCTTGAGATCTCTAATCTCTAATAGTTTCAAATACCCTCTTGAGATCCAAGAAGATAACAAAGTTAACTCCTCTAAATCTCTGCCGTTTATGTTTACAGGAATACATGAATGAATTAGTGAATGATTGATACCACATTCCTGGAGTATTTTTAGCTAAGACTAATATGATTTTGTTATGTTCAGAATAATTGCACGCTTTTCACAAACACAGTTTTGTTACAATGAACTACAGAAAGTACATTGGTCACAATTCCAGAATCCAAAAGAGTATACCATGTCACAAGCCAAAATCAAAAACCAAAAGTCCGGGAGATGTACCAAAAAACTAGCTATGTCAAACCAAGAAATACACCAGAATGAACCAAAATTACTGCCGGGCCTACACTCACTTCTACACGGTACAATCTCCTCACTCAAGTTTACTCAATACACGGTTATTAGTGTTCTGTCTCTCTGGCTGGTGGCGCCCGCTTTTAAAGCGGGCGGCGCCGCAGACTCGCTGCCCCGCTCCTGGCTCTCCGGCCAGCCTTCCTTCTAAGCTCGGGCGGCGCCTTTTCCGCTTCGCCGCCTCTGCCGACTTCCTCGGTTGCCGCTGAGCGCTGCCACCTTGGCGCGCTCTTCAAACGTGGTTATGCAGCCGCAACACCTTTCACTTGTCTCGCTTTTCTTCTCGCTTGACCTTCCTTTCCTCCATCCGTTTATAGAAGTTTTTGGAAAAATATTACTTCAAATATATTGAAACTTGCATGTTTTGACCACGTTGAAGAGAATTTATTACGTTCACAACATATCTAACATTTAAATTTCGGAATATGACAGAAATATTTCTACCGTAACGAATTTCCTGGCATTGTAGAATTAAATGTTGCAAAATCTGTAACGCCTATTTTGAATGTATAAATATTTCCTTTCTTCTCACACATAACCTTCTTTCTAATGTGTTGCTCCTTACCGTAGTAGTGAAAAAACATCCATTAATATTGACAAGGGTGACTCCAGAAATATTTTCTGATTTCATGCAAATACTTTTTTAGGTGGGAGAGAAACTTGCCAGATCAAGAAGACAATTTTCTCGGAAAGTTCAGGGCGAAACTTAAGCGTTGAAACAGGATGAATGACATTAAACCTCCAGATTATACCATCCATCACTGCCCCACCACTGAAAGCAAGAAGAATCCCTGATTCTTTTGGAGACGTTCAGACTCCCGCAGTTTGGGGAGGAGGAAGAAGAAGATGACAAAAAGAAGGAAGCGCGGGAGAGGAAACTCTGATTGAATTCTTTCTCTTCTTCCCTACTCCGGGAGGATCTCCGTCCGCCATGACTGCCACAGTAGGAGGTTGCCAGGATTCTCACGTGATCATTCAGATTTGTGACGTAACCATTGAATTAAAAGTGAACGTTCGAATGATCTTTGATGAGCAGAATTGCACTTGAGCAAAATTATCACTTAACCTTCCATAGAGCGAATCCATATTCTTCTTGTGCCTGCAAAGAATGTTAGCTTTTTGCAGCACGTTTCATTATTATAAGTGAGGAGAACTAATTTTCACTCTGTTTAAAAAATTGTTCTCAAAAAATTATCTTTAAGCACTTGTATATTACTTAGTCATCTTTGTGACACAGTCTATCAACAAGGCCTAATGGATACTAGTAAAAAATAGAACACTTGAGAGACTCATAGAACTCAAATGGAAGTTTTTCAGATCTATGCGAAATGGATTTCTGTTAATTTGTAATAATTTAGTGATAAAGGTTTCCATATTGAAGTACAGACAATTATAATCAAGGAAGATTGTTGTGAAATTATGTGGCTGGTAACAAATGTCATAAATGGTCCGTTATATTCTCTGGAAGCATTTTGTTTGTTCCCAAAAATCTGTTGGTGACCAGTCGACCGGAAAATTTGATGTACAGATGATTGTGACGTTACACAAGGATCAGTGCCTTCAACAATGCGGGTCACATTAATAAATTCCCGAGAAAGAAAGCAAGAAAGGAACAAAGAAAAGATAGAAAGAAAGAAAGAAAGGAAGGAAGGAAGAAAGAAAGAAAGAAAAAAGAATGAATCGTTTAATAATATTCACCACAGTTATTTTTATAAGTTTCCACGACATAGATCGTATAATTTAACATCCGCCACAAAAGGCATATCGTTTGAAAGTTAGGTACAAGACCAATGAGGAGACTTTCATAAAAGAAGAGCTCCAAAGGATACACACAATCTAATAAATTTGAATAATCCAGTATACACAAATATATAGATGCACGAAAACACTTACCTTTTAAGAATTTACTCAAAAACAGCTCCACATTTTTCAATAAAAATTTGCTTATAAAACTAGTTTTTTTCTCTTCTGAAATATAATTAAAATTATGTTTCCGTTATACTTTTAGGAGACGGAAAAATTAGAAAATGTGAAAAATATTGTAGGCGATGTCGATAGGAAGCTACTCGGAAGAGGGTGAGGCAACATGAAAAGGTTGCTCAGACTCGAGAGATTTGGATGCTAAATAGTACGGGAAAGTCTGCGGCATTCTAGGGCTCCACCGGTTAAAATATTTTACTGAGATTGTGAATCAGTCAAACTTTGTCTTTGAAATTATTGATATAAATTCTGAATATCTGTTTTTGTCCCTTAGGTATGATGAAATATCTTATTTTCAACATAGATGTCATTAAAAAAAAACATAATATTATCGAGTTACACGTTCCACAAAGACCTCTCTCAACTGAAAAAGTCCCTAATAACATGGAATGTTTACAAGTCGTTTTACACGTGTTATATTGACGTTCACACTGTATTTCACACCATTTCGAGCAGAAGATGAAGAAAAAGTAGATTTCAAAACTAGGTTAACTTTTTTTGACTACTTTTATCAGAAAAACGTCCACTTTACACTCCCTTTCGCTAATAGAAAATTGAATGACGAAAGAACCCTTAAACAGACTTACGCGCACACTGCGTAAGCAGAAAATATCGCAGGAGAAAGTTAAAACTTTTCGCCAACTTGAGGGGAGAGGCCCTAGAGATTCAGTGTTTCACATCGCGATCGACCCTTCGCTCTCTTCCTTTTTACTTCCTCGCTTCCGCTTATGCAGTGGAGAGAAAGTTCTGTAACGCTGCGCGAAATCGGCGAATTTTCGGCAGAAAAGCTCAAGCAGGGCCCTGTAACGAAAAATTGGATAAATCCCCAGTTTGAGGAATTTAGAAAAATAAATCTCTAACAGGTGGTGTAGCTAGAATCCATGTTTTGTGGGTTCTTGATACGTAAAATTCAAATGAAGGTAAAACGTATGTCCGTCCGTCCGTCCGTTCGTCCGTCCGTCCCACTGACCGTCTATCCGTCTGCCCATCTGTCCGTCTGTTCGTCTGACCGCCTCTACGTCTTTCCGCCTCTCCGTCTGTCCGTCCGTCTGTGAACAACGCTAGCTGATAAACCGTTCATCAGATTTTCTCCAAAATTGATTTTCCACAATTTTCGGAGTTTTCGGAGTCTACTTATAACTACAATATTAAAGATAGATTTTGAAATAAGGTCATGTACAATTTTTCAAAAATATGAGTATGTTTCGCGTAATTTTGCGTGAAAATACGGGCGAAAAAGTACGTTCTGTTTTAACACCACTATTTGCACTTTCGCCCCAATCTCTGCAACCTCCTCCTGCCCGGGCTGAGGGCGCTGGCGCGGCGTGGCGGTTGGGCTCAAACAACTGACACGCGGCCGCTAGCGTTGTGGACAGGGGGCGGGTGATGGCGGCGGCGGAAGTGGCGACTGTGTCAGCGGCTGCGGTCTTGATGGAAGCGGTGGAGGCGGAAACTGCCATGTTAATGATGTTGGCGTAGCGGAGATGGAGTTCTTGAGGCTGGTCGTTGTGACGATGGCCACGAGAGCGATTGGCGGTGATAGAGAAGATGACGTACCGGGAGAGGTGGCTCAGGGCATCAAGTGATGTCACTGCAGTGCCTCAGACTGGGTGGTCCTAAGTTCGAGTCCCGATGGTGGTAGGATTTTCCACATTAGCTTTTCAGCTAGATCGAATTCAGTCGCTGGTTGGAGGAGAATTCTAGCGGCCGGTTGCCCTGATCGGTAGTTTTCCGTGGTTTCTCAAACCAACATCAGACGAATGCCGGAGCAGTACCGTAATAAAACGGGTCACAGACTGCGCGCGATATTTTCTTCCTCTTCCCTGTCCTACCCGCATCCCTTACTTACACGCACATACACTAACATGCATATGCACTACCACATATGCCGGAAGGCCGGTGGGAGCTTAAAGCTTGTCCCGGCTGGGGTGGTGCCCCGCTGGTGGGAGATACCTTGTTGGGGAAAACTCCGCTAGCCGATGGTTCGTCGGCGTCGGATTTCGTCATCCAGAGGAGGAAGACCTACTCCACCTCTCAAGAAAAAAGACATGCACGACACTTACGGGGTTGATTACCTTAGCAGTTGATGTGCCCGGAATCACTAACAATCAGTTAGAAGATGACGTGAAGTTAGGTAGTATTAATAGTGTTAGAGGTATGGCGGTGAAAACAAGAGTGGCTGTGGGGTCAATAGTGGTGAAGGTGACGGCGGTTGTAACACACACAGTGTTGGTGATGGTACTGGTGCTGGTAGTGGTGGTGATCACTGTGTTGTTTGTTGGGGTGTTGGTTGCGGTAAGTTGGGGAGATGACGGAGTTGGGGATAGTGGTGGTGGTGGTGGTGGTGTGGGTTGTGATGGTGGTTGTTGGTGATGGTGGTGTTGGTGATGGTGGTGTTGGTGATGGTGGTGGTAGTGGTGATGGTTGTGGTGGTGGTAGTGGTGATGGTTGTGGTGGTGGTGGTGGCAGAGGCGGCCGCGGGTAGGGACAGCGGCGGGGAAAGCAAGTGGAAGGGGGTGATCGATGTGTTGACAGTAGCTGGGCGTAGGGTCTCCATCCGGTCACCTGCCTCTGTGGAAACACATCGCCTCGACACCACACACAGCGCGCCGACAACGCCGTTCTACCGCAAATAATACTCCTGGTGTTTCTGGTGACGCTCATCCAATCCTGCTTCTAATAACATGTCCTGTGAGAGAAGTTGACAAGTATCCAGTTTAAGAAAATACATTTGGCAGTTCTCCGAAACCTGAAATAAAAAATAATGAATATTTTGGTTAAATTATTTTGTGCCATCTTTATAATTTAGCAGAACCTATGACAATTTCACGAAGTGTTTGAGAATTGTGTCATGATTACTGAGGCACATGTTTAAAATAATCATTCAAAAAAGTACTGCTTAGATCTCGAAGGGAATTATCTTATAAAAACATACAGGGTTCGCCTCACCCTTTCACATAATCTCTAATCAAATTACTGTATCACATGTTTTTGTATTTTTTAATTATTTAATTTTAATTCTTAATAGATTTCTTTTTAGTACTTTAGCCAGACTTCCTTTTAGCCAGAGGATGAAAAAATCAGACAATTGTATGTTTAAATTATCTTTTTACTTAGAACTTGTATTTAAGTATTTTTTTAAATTTCAATATTTTTAAAACAGTTTAAAGCGTCGGCAACGCCACATGCAACTAGAAACTAATATTGAAAAATCGTCCCTATGTAACTCAAAATTGTGGACCGCCGGTTCAGAGACGCTGCAAAGACAGCGGTATTGCTGACTGTGAGCTAAATCGACCGGTTGAATGTCAGTTATAACGGTAATTACAGTATTCGTGTCATCTCAGATTGAATTCTTACAAATTCCATTAGAATCTCATTACCAACACTTTTATTGTGACGTCAAAATTTGGCTCGAACTGCAGGGTAGCGAGGACCTATTCTGACAAGCGCCAGTGAAGAGGCATCAACGAGAACGAAACGTTCATCTTCCATTTTCTGTTGGCATTCAGAAGAGAAATGGATTTGCTACACGCCAGGAAATGAAAAGTGAAATCCTTCCCGCGCCCACCCAAAATCTTAATTTTTCTTATAAATGAGAAATGAAACTGTTATATAAAATCTGTGGAGAGAATCAATAAGAAAGAATGTGAACAACTCGTTATTTAAGAAGAATATTGGCCGTCTGAGGAATTCTGAAAGGAAGAATGCGATTTATTAAAATCTTCATAAAATATTTTCAACCCACGAAAGTAATAGCTGTAGTATTAAAGTTCTAATTTCTAATGCCTGTCGACCGCCAGTTCCTTTTTTCTGAGGAACAAATAGGTAAGGAAGTTGTGTCTATCTCCTTGTTTAATCTTCTCCTCTGAGAAATATAAAACAAATCAAATTGAGAAGAGCTGTTAAATAATATATGGAAAGCATGGCATATCTCTCAAAGTGTGAATATCCTTATTTATCCGCCTTGTTGCGAAACCTTCAATTACTTATTCAATGTTTTCATTTCAATATTCGCGCCTGAAGCCGCAAATGCATTTCTATTGTTTTTAATTTAAGGGATTAGATAGTTTTATGTCTTTTTTTTTCAATGAGGTCAGTATTGCATCGAACCCGGTCTCCCAGACATACCTTTGCTTACCTGGGCTCGTGTGGCCGGCTAGCTCAGGAAGCATGTAGAGTGAAGAAGAATAGATGGTGGACGGATTTTAAAAAAAAATGATGATGAATTTAAAATAAAATTATTGAGAACACAAATGGACTTTAATGAAAAACTTAAATTTTAAGCATACAAAAAATCAAGGTCTTAGTCATTATTTCTTCTATTTTTATGCTATAAAACTAATGTATTACAGGGAACTTAATAATGTCAGGAAGTCGCCAATGCGCGGCGAGCACTTCCTTGATAAGAGTTTCTTTAAAAAAGCGTCGCGCCTGAAGGGCGCACTGAAGATCTTGCCGCAGCTCGACAATCAAAACAGTCACCGTTCGCAGGCAGGTCCGCTGGGGTGGGCAACCTCCACAGGTCGCCGAACCTCACACCAGGCGGCGTGTCCTGTGAGTGTCGGGGAAGGCCCTTTGAGTCCCGCGTCGGCGGCGGTGGTTACGGTGGCGCAGCGTGACCACGGCGACGCGACGGCAGCAGCGGCCACAGCGGCGGCGCAGTGACGGCGACGATGAAAGCGACGACCAAAAGCGACGACAGCTCAATATTCAGGTGTCCAGCAACGCGATTATACTCGTCGCGTGAATTGTGACGGTCGACGCGAGCGTGATCGGCAGAGATCAAAAGAGAATATATTCGACAAATGAGCAATAGGAGGAACTACTCGTCCTCAATTTAAAGCAAAAAGGGGCACTGCCCTTCTCCGGCTCTACTGCTCTGCGAGCTGAGCGCACCTCAGCGCTCACCTCTCCTACCCTTCTGCTCCGCCTACTAGGATCTCTCTCACCGTTCTGATCTGGCTGCTCGGCGCATGCCAGCACTCGCAAGTCTTTTCCTCCCCCCCAGTTTCCCAAATGTTCTAGAAGTTCCCAAAATTTTTCTAAAACATGCTTCTATTGGCGAAAGGTTCCTACGTCTTACTTAAATATGGTCCAATAATATCTTACGTTTTGTCGGTGTGTTGAGCGGAATTTTCCATGCGGCGCTCTCACTCGCACACTTTTCGTAAATAAACGCAGGTGGTCCCTCCCCGAGTTTCCAAACTGCGCAGCCCCCCTTCCCAGCTAAATCCCCCGGGATAGACCCGCGTCGCCGTTGGCGAAAACAAACACAGTTTCCCCCCTTTTTTGCTTGGCGCCGAGATGTCGCGACAGCAGTTGTGCGTAACGAATCAGCCGCCCGACGGCTCAGAAAAGACGCAAAAGCGCCAGTGCGTGATTACGCAACACTTTGTTTTCGATTAGCCTGGGTATAATATTCGCTATCGTTACAGTATACACCGGTTGATTTGACATAAAGGGCAATAATAATGTCATTTTAACATACGTGCCAAGTTTTTCATCTACAGTCGACATCAAATTGTTAATTCTTGTAGAATAGTGTATCCTGGCGCTTCTCTTGGGTATTTTTATGTTAAAACCTTTTCTACGGGCTTTTCAGATTTTAAAAAAATCAAATTCACACGTATTAATGTTCCCTGGCTCGTCCATTCTTGAGCATAGAAGGATACAAGAAAAAGTATCGATTAAGATACTTCTTTAATTTTTTATTCTATGGCTTAATTAGGTTTCATTGTCTTCAATCGGCGGAGTCAAACCTTAACGAGTATTTTTATGCTGGAAAGGAAGTACAGTGAATTTCGGCGTTTCACCAATGTAGGTGCAATGAAACCATTAAAAAACTTGTTTTCCAAAAATGTGTCCGTAATGCCGTAGAGGGAAAGACTAATAATAGTGCCGATTGATTTGTGTTGTCGAGAGAAATCGAATAAGCTATTGATCACCTCTGTGGAGCAGGCGAGCAACGCTTGAAGCGACATCTTGTGACAAAAGTTGTACGTTGTCCGGTGTCCAGAGTTGTCGCATTTGTATTCGACCGTATATCTTGAAAAACCAAAATGAATAAATGCTAATGAAAGCTAATGAAATGAAAAGGAAAGGTAAAATAAATATTATAATAAATTGCTTTCGTATTGATTATCATGTGTAATTTTCATTCAAACAAGATTCCACTATTCTTAAATTAGGCAGATATAAACAATTTTAATATTCATAACTTAGCTTCCAGAGCTGTAATAATATGGGTAAAATAGAAGTTTTCAAATTTTGGACTTAAAGACGACAAAAACTCAATCCGATGAACAATATTGTGAACTTGGTCTACTGATGAATACACAAAACTAGTGGTGCTTCAACAGCTCCACTATCTCCTAGCATTTTTTCTAAATTTGCAATTTTTGAAAATTCAGAAAGTTCAACAAAAATCAGACATACGTCATTCTTTTAGGCATTTTTGTACTCTCTGGGAAAAAAATTGGTGGAGAGGTTTCTGAGAAAATGATCGTTTTACTTTCTCGTATACGTATACGGAGTATTATACGTAGTATAGAGGAAGTTATGTAATGCTGTGTGAAAAACGACGAATTTTCGGCGGAAGAAAATTCATTGCCGAGCTCCGGCGGAAAAAAAATTATTTGGCGAGCTCTGGTGTATAAAAACAGTTGCTAAATTAAGAAAAACTCCTTTAACACGTGGTGTAGCCAGAATCCCTGTTTTGTGGGTCCTTGATGCCGAAAAATCAATTGGAGACAAAACGTCCGTCCGTCTGTCGACTGTCTTTTACTCGATTACTGCACGTACCACGTCGGTCCGCACACTCACAGGTCGTCACATGCGTCCTCGCAGGAACTCTCCTGCCCATTTTTCGACTGACCGGAATGGAAGGGCATTACTCTTAACAGTTTTCACCACTTGCTTGTGTCATTCTTGGACAATTCTCCCAAGGAGAACAGCTTTCTTTGGGTATGAACGCTGCTCGAATCGGGTTATATTCATTACGCACGACAGCAGTCAGACAACTGACCTCACAATACGCTCTGTGCTAATAGGGACACAGATCCATCTGAGGCATCCATTGTGAGCGTTCCTCAGTGGGTGAGGGATTAGCTTATTGGCCCCAGTGCGTGGGTTCGATCCCGTGCGATGTGCGTGGCATTTCGAAGGGCGGCAAACACACAGTATCCATGTCCCACTTATGGCATGTAAAAGAACCCTGGCGTATGCCCGGCAAAATTAAATCCTTCCAACAACATTCCGCCCTAATGAGATTTTCTCTCAAACAGACAGTTCTAGACATAGTTTTGATTGATTGATTTTTTCGTGTTTCCGGGCGCGTCAACTGCTTTGGTAATTAGTCCCGTTAGTGTAGTGCATGTTTTTCTCGTGAGATGGCGGTGATCTTCACTCGCTGGATGGAGAGATCCGGGGCCGACCTACCGTCGGCTAGTAGGGTTTCTCCCTAACCAGGACTCTCCCACCAACGGGGCACCGCCCCAACCGGGACAAGCTCTAAGCTTCCGACAGGTCTCACGGAATATGTGGTAGTGTAGTGCATATTAGTGTAAGTGTGTGTGTAAGGGGAGAGGATAGAACAAGGTAGAGGAGGGACAGATCGCGCGCGGTTCGTGGCCCGTCCGGCATTCGCCTGGTGTTGATCGGAGAAACCACGGAAAACTACCGATCAGAGCAGCCGGCCGCTAGAATTCCCCTCCAGACAGCGACTGAATTCGACCTAGCTGAAAAGCTAGTGTCGAAACTCCTGCCGTCGTCAGGACTCGAACCTAGGACCTCCCCGTCAGAGGCGCTGCAATGAGATGAGTTGTGGCACTGAGCTACCGCTCCCGATTCGGATATAGTTAACTGAGCTCAACATCTGGTAGAGAAACTGAAACTGAAATTCAATTGAACTTCAACTGAACAATAAATAAATAAATGACGTCGTCATGAACATACTATAGTACAGCATTTCTTTCACACGAGGAAATAAAATATGATCCAATAACATTTCTTTTATAAAAAAAAAGTTGCCAAGACCTCTTCACTTTTTTTGTTTTGTTATTTAAGGTCGCATCAACATCGAGGTAATTAACGATCACTATTGGAGTGAACGGGATGGTAACTATGAAGATGACACGAAATGGTAATGATAAGAGGTGAAAGGACGAACAACCATGCCCGAGGTGGGAATCAAACCCGCGACCCTTCGGTCAGAGATCACTACAAAACTACTACTGCCTTAGCGCTTTCGGCCACCGGGCCGACGACCTTTTCCCTTGTATACATTCACAACTGAATTTTTTTATGGTTTTCCTCGAAGGTGCCAAAATTCTGACGTCGACTCCTGCTCGGTGTGTTTCAGCTCATCGACGTATGCGCACCGTCACCAACTATTTCCTGGTGAACCTCTCACTCTCCGACTTACTGATGGCGCTTCTCAATTGCGTCTTCAACTTCGTCTTCATGCTGAATTCGGACTGGCCGTTCGGTCCCGTGTACTGCTCCATCAACAACTTCGTGGCCAACGTGACGGTCGCGGCCAGCGTCTTCACACTCGTTGCCATCTCACTCGATAGGTGAGTACCATTTTGCTCCCTGCATAGAGGCTTTCGCTAGCGCAAATCTCCCTTAGTAGAATCCTGACCTCGCTCGAAGTTCATAAAGCGTCACCTGCAGGTTTATAACAGCAGCAGAAGCATAGTATATATTTTAATCCAGCTTTAATTTTACACCAAAAGAGATGTTAGATTCTAATATTCCAAACATCATCCCAATATTATGTGATTTTTACGAAGTTCTTATGAGTGTAGTGTTACTCTATGCTGGTGATAATACATACTAAAGTCAATTTGTTTAAACTCTAACCGCTAAAATCTCGTAGTTAAATAAAAACATTCTAGAAAATCTAGTACAAATGTCAGGTTCCACATTAAATTGAATGGTTTTGTTTGAAGCACTAAAGCTTGTTCTATATCATTCATTTCGTATTTTGCACACAAAAATGGATTCAAAAACTCCATTTTCAGAAGTTTCATATAGTTAATGTATATTCTTCCTTTTTGTGTATGCGGGATTGTTCTTTTAGTCTCACCTAGGAAATGTTACTGTGATTCAAAATCAACTGACATTGATTCATCGTAATTAGTGCTCTTTCATTCTATGTACTAAGCACAACGTTCATGAGCATTTTCAAGCTCTCTAAAAAGTTGCCTTTGCCCAAATAATCACTCCTCCACGATTACATTCAATAAACATTTTGTACATTTTTTAAGATTTGGTAAATTTTTTATGTTTTGGTACATTTTTTAAGATATTAAGTGGCAATCATCCGAAGAATGGCATTAATAATTCAACTTCCCGAGGTGATTACATTGCAAGAAAATAGTTTTCAAATTGCCCCCGCACATCTTTGGAATTTTCAATAATTTATTCGAGTAATGGTCAGTTTAAAAAACAACAGTCAAATCAATTTATCTTATTATATATTTATATACTGGCGCTAATTCCTTCTTTGTTCCAAAAAACAATAGCAAAACTCTCCCTAGGCATTGTTAAACCCAACTTTTTTTAGGAGAGCGAATAACTTTGATAATTATTTCGTTTCTTAATTCTGACAATTGATCGTTTTCTTCCACTCACACAAAACCTTATACAGTGTGGTGGAGTAATGTTCAAAATCAAGACAATCCTCTGGGATACCTTATCCACTGGGAGCCTCATCACTGTGAGAGTTTTTTTCATACATTTTCATCAGTTTCATACGTTTAGAAGTTACAATTTTTCTTTTATCGAAATCAGTGTTTACAATAGCAAAATTACATTCGTCGTTCAAGTTGAAAGTTTCTGTTAATCGTTTAAGCCCAACTCGTCTACACTTCAGTATTGTGTAGCATGGCATCAATATTTCGGGAATTGCACGCCATAACGAATCTTCTAACAGGCTGGCGTCAGTTATTCCTAATTTAATCTCCTCTTCATAAATTTTATAGTGTGGTATGTGTGCTTTAGCCCTCATGGCAACCAAGGTCGAATGGATTTTGTTGACGTTACAGAGAAGTTAAGTATGTACAGTAGAATGTCATTTATCCGACATAAACCGGCGGGATAAACGTTGGAGAAACGAAAATGTCGGTTAACAGAGAGGTGTTAAGAATTTGTCAAATAAATCCAAACATCTCTGCATGCTAGTTTACATTGTACAAAATTTTATGCGAATAATAAGTCGGATAACACGGAATTTGGGATAAACAAATGTTGGATAACCGACACGACTTTATATCTTTGAGTGTAAGTAGCGTTTCGTCGTGTATGCTGTCAAAGACGTTTTTATAAAGGTCTAATTTCTGCTTTAATGGACTAGACTATTTTATTATCTAGCATGTATTATAAAAATAACAATAATTTATATATCAAGAAAGAATTTTGTTGAAATCACGTTTCAAATTCCATTACCTCATTTCAGAATAGTCTCCTACACAGTTCTGGATCTATTGTCAAATCCATGAATCCTAAATGAAAGGCAAACTACACTGACGGCAGTGAAGAGCACTTCAATTTTCGTTTCTTGAAACTCAAGGTCCCACAAAGGTCTTTAAACAACGGAGACGAGTAATAACTTTAAGATCTCCTGGGAAGAGAATACGTGGAACGTCCCTTAAGAAGCTTTCGCCGACCCTTTTCCTCCTCTCCTCACACCACAAAACGTATTTACTCATTGCGCAAACGGCGTCGCGTGGCTAAGGGATTCGCGTTCAACCCCAATGGCATTTCCAAGTCTCGTGTCAACTAGTTGTTGATTCACGACCGCTTTCTACATTTGTAAGCATGTTCTGACGACGGAATAAACCATGCCGTCTATTTGAACCGTGTAGTGGGTTTGATGACCTGCCTAGGTTCAAGTCCTGACGGCGGTAGGATTTTCGACAGTAGCTTTTCAGCTAGGTCGAATTCAGTCGCTGTCTGGAGGAGAATTCTATCGGCTGGCTGTTCTGATCGGTAGTTTTCCGTGGTTTCTACGATCAACACCAGGCGAATGCCGGAGCAGTACCCTAACAAACGGGCCACGGACCGCGCGCGATCTTTCCTTTTCTTCCTTGTCCTGTCCTATCCTCTCCCATTACACACACACACACACACACTTATACTAACGTGCACTACACTACCTCATATTCCGGGAGACCGGTCGGGAGCTTAGAGCTTGTCCCGGCTGGGGCGGTGCCCCGCGGATGGGAGAGTCCTGGTTAGGGGGAAACTCCACTAGCCGACGGTAGGTCGGCGCTGGATCTCGTCATCCTGCGGGGGAAGATCACCGCCATCTCCCGAGAGAAAGCATGTACTACACTTACGGGACTAATGGCCAAAGCCCTTGACGCGCCCGGAAACATGAAAAAATCAATCAATCAATCAATCTGACGACCTGCTGTTTTTGGCAATCCTAGAATATACACGCGGTCCGTCAACAAAGTTAGCACTGACTCATTTCTCTTCCCTGCCAAAGTTCCTACAAGATCTGGTATTTCTCTCACAAAAAAGTCAATCGAAAAAACGTAAAATATTCAGACACGCAAAATAAAAGACCAATGCGAGCTGTGTGTAGAACGCATTTCATGCTTGCTTTCTGCGTAAAGAAAAAAATATTGGCATAACTGTTGGAGGAGCGTTCAAATTGCTGCTAAATCTCTGTTTCTATCTGTGAGAAGTCAACATGATGTTTTATAACGAATAGACAAATGCTCAGTGTAACGTTGCCAAAATAAAAATATATACGAAATAATTTTACAAAAGGTTATATAGATTAGTCGAGTAAGATTAATGCCAATCCAGATTGATTACATTGCATGAGATTTTAGCTTTCCCTTTGGAACTTCACTTATCGTGCGCAGTTTTATTTCTAACTCGTTTTGCAGAACATCATGTTTAGTCCGTTGGCATCTTGCACAATGTTTTTATTTTACTGCTTTGTTCCATTGTTTGGCCGCGAATGTGTTCACATCAACTCGCGTTTTTCTCCGCCAGGCCCTCCTTTCTTTATGTGTGGAACATCCGCTCAATACACTGGTCCATACAAGCGGCCGGCGGCGCCTGGCAGCGAAGTCCATTTGCTTTCTGAAATCGCCTTTTGCGCGTAGAGGCGTGGCAGCGGACCCCACTGGCTCGCAATCATATATCCAACGCGTTCTCAGCATAATGCACCATGCGACTATAGGCAAAAATATGCACTAACTATTGCTACTTTCTCATATTCAACTACATCTAATAATAATGCGTATACATAGGAATAAATCAGTATGAAAAAATCAAGTTTTCTCAAGGTTTACATTTTCTTTGGAGTTTTAGAATTCATATTCGTGATCAGATAATTCAAAAGTAGTCATTTGCGTAAATAGTTTTCTTTCTTTCACTACGTATTGAAATGCATTTTCTTTTTTTGATATGATGCATCTCGCTGCAGAGACTGTCTCCAGGAACTCTCAGCTTATCAGCTGCATCCCGTATCTCCGATGTAAGTGGGACATTTTCTGTAGGTGAGAAGCTTCAAGAGGGTGGGGACCAGGATAACTGTCACCCCTCTGTATGGAATAAGGGGTAGATTGGGAAGGAAGAGTAGCACGAGATCTAACACACTTTGTTTTAAAGTAAACACTTTTACAGCATTGAACTGAAATTCATCGGAGGAAACGGGACGCGACTGAGTAGATCAGCTGACCTCTACATGTATCCTCCAGACAGTAATCACCTTGGACGACTGTCTGGACCAGTTGAAAAGCAGCATAGCTGTGGCCTCTGCAAAGTCGTTGATAGGGAGGTTGTAATTCAGACAGTGCCGTACTTTTCGCGCTACAGTATAACGCTAGTAACACATCTAGGCAACGTTAAATAATCAATCAATCAATCGGATTCCACTCTATCATATTTTGCTGGTTTCAAACACTCATGAACCATTTCGACAAAAACCAAGGACGGTAGGGCTTGATAGTGTTCCAAACATCAGTGGCTAACTCTCAATACCGGTAATGAAATAAGTTTCCCTTTTTTAAAGTTACTTCTTCCCTCTTCTACTTATTTTGATGAATAAAACCATTTTTATGATATTGTTTCATTTTATTATTGACCATATCTCTTAATTTTCAAAGTTCCAAACGATTGCAGTTCAAAAGTCTACAAAATATACTCGCAATTTACATATATCTAAAACGGTTGCCTTGACAGGGCTTCTATTTTTTCAGCAGATTGCACAGCATATTTGTTTGTTTGCTTGCTTCCTCGCTAAATACACCCTTTTAATTCCAATTCGAACCACTGTGCGGCGCCCGGGAAGTATAGAAGATCTTCGCTCACTCCCCTCCCATCCGCGCCGGGATTGACGAGTCGAAAATGGCGGCGAGCATCCCGGAGGGTGGGGGGCAACCTTTTCAAGAGAAATTCCTGCGCTGAGGCGTTGGTAGCAGCTGCGGGCCGAAGGGCGGAGGGCGGTGGATGGGGAGGAAGGCGACGACGAGGGAGAGGTAGCTCAGCTGATGGCAGAAGTGGATTCGCCATCGGAAGTTCAAAGAAAGGTGTTATTACCATCTCCCATTCACGGCTGAAGATGATAAGTACCAGGTCAATCTCCAATCGACAGGATTTCTGAAGGGAAGGTTCTTAACTTCTTTGGAAGTGCTTCTACAGCATTTTGAGAGAGGATTTGAGGAGGATCTAACCCTTTCTGCGAAGCATTCTGACGTTTCAACTCATTCTGGGATACAAACAGAAGAGTCATCATTACTGCCATTATAATTTGAGCATCCGCTTTCCAGAGTTCATTAATTTCAACGTACCGAACGCCTCGAAAATTTCCCTTTCAACTACAGGAGTATAAGTGTTGAAAATGGTTAAAATGTCAAATTACTGACGTAAATGTTTTTATTTTTCACACTTTGTCAACGTTTCCTCGTTCCAATGTCCTGCTTCTGCAATTATATTCTGTATGCACTTTCTGAGGCACCAAAGAACAAAAGGCTGCAATTGTTAGTCGTATGTGTCTTTATCTAAAATATGAGGAAACGTACATACGCATCTCCTTCAAACCAATTACAGTTTCAACTTTATAATCAAGTCCCTAAAGAAGAGTTTATGGTAAGTCACCGTTAACTACCTATTTACACAGCCTATGGTATGCTGCGCTGAAAATTTACAATTCAAACTTCTCGTCTCGCGATGTTCATTCTCGGACGTCATATTGCGCATATTCAAGTGATCATTAAGCCTTATATCGCATTGAACCTCGGTAAATTCACTGCCACTTGTACCACAAATAAACGAAACGATGGTGTTAAAATACTTATTTTTAAGGTACCAAGATTCTTTGTGAATGAGAGGTGTTGTTAAAATATTCTTTAAACGTTTTTATTTAGATGGTAAAGTAATTATAAATACTTTCATCGCACATGACCTACAAGTGTACAGAAAGAAAAATAGCGCCTAGCGACGTCACAAGACTGTGTGAAGGAGAGTCAACGTGTCCTATACTGCCCATGTTAAATTAATTAGTATACAAATTATCCTAGAACACGAATTAAATTGATTATATTTCCAAAACATATTCAACGTATTTTTAAATTAAATATTGACAAAACTACTCGAAGTATATTTTGCACACACTGTAGCATTGTAGTAATTTATAATATTTGCATTCATAAAAAATATTTTTTAACAAAATAATGTCATAAAATTAATACAAAAGTGATTAATCTTCTCCACTATTTTAAATGTCTGTATATCAGCGTATTGTCTTAATTTCAGAATAATTATTATGTAGGTTCTGAGAAAAATAAAGCTATAAAAAATACATTTTTTCTCAAACAAGCTTGAAAGTTATAAAAAGTGTCCAAAAAAACAAGAAACCCAACTAACTACTCACCAAAATTCGTGGAAATACATACAAACATCAACACACAGCACACTGGCAGTACTTGCAACCTCTAACATGAAGCTTTATGACAAAAATTGTTGAAAACACAAACTTCTAATTGAGTTAGTTCCTAAGTTGTGCTTCTTTAAAACAGTGTGTTAAATTCGCAAGCCATTTTCGCAGGTGCAGGCACAAATAAATACATATAAAAGCATTTTATGATATGGTTACATTATAAATTATATGTAAAATAGTTCAGAGAACCGTTAGTATTTAAATAAAGCTAGGAAACCAAAAATGTGAAATCTTTTAGATTGACTTAAAAAACTATTAGATTGACTGCTTCTCATGCTTTCTATCTAGCCAGGCCTATGGTAACATTGGCTAACAAGAGTATGCGCCCTTTCATGAACTTTACTTCATATAACTCTAAGTCGGCATTGCAGTAGCAATCTCATGTGTTTTTCTCATAGTGCCATTGTTCAAATGACACATGCGTCGCAACACTTTCATTCCTTTCATGTGAGTAAAATCAACACAGTCTATATCTAGATGGTGTTGGTAAATTCAATTGATTGATTGATTTTTTCGTGTTTCCGGGCGCGTCAACTGTTTTGGTCATTAGTCCCGTGTTATGCATGTTTTTTCTCGGGAGATGGCGGTGATTTCCCCCGCAGATGGCGAGATCCGGCGCCGACCTGCCGTCGGCTAACGGGGTTTCCCCCTGACCAGGACTCTCCCACGAGCGGGGCACCGCCCCAGCCGGGACAAGCTCTAAGCTTCCGACCGGTCTCCCGGAATATGTGGTAGTGTAGTGCATGTTAGTGTAAGTGTGTGTGTGTGTAAGGGGAGAGGATAGGACAAGGAAGAGGAAGAAAAGATCGCGCGCGATCCGTGGCCCGTTTGGTCGGGTATTGCTCTGGCATTTACCTGGTGTTGATCGTAGAAACCACAGAAAACTACCGATCAGAGCAACCGGCCGCTAGAATTCTCCTCCAGACAGCGACTGAATTCGACCTAGCTGAAGAGCTAGTGTCGAAAATCCTGCCGCCGTCAGGACTCGAACCCAGAACCTCCCGGTTAGAGGCGCTGTAGTGACGGTAAATTCAATAAGTGTGGCAATATCTAAGAATATTTTTGTTTTTCTTAAAATTCTTCCTCCAAATTCGTTATATGCAACTCAAAGTGGGTTTAGTTTACCTCTTTCTGAATATATTTGCCTAAAAGATCAATTTTCATTTTGTTTTATTTTTATTTTATTTCTAAACCGCGATTTTAGTTCAGTAGTGATTGCTTAAAATGGGAAAATTTGGATAACAGTCAAATACGCGGCTTAGTAATGTCAACTTGTTACTCCACCCACTGAACGTGTTTGAAATCATTTAAAGTTCAAAAATTTTAACTTTTATATTTCAATATTGCAATGCAAGTATTAATAACATAATATGAATTCAACGAATTTTTTGTGTAAATAGTTTAAAGAAATAAATTATATTGTTTTTACACCTCGCACAAGCTGTACATCCTGTAAGTTTGAATGACGTGAAAAGTCTCGTATTCTTAGTTTTCAGATTTCGTGCTTGAAATGGCCACTGCTGAGGCAGTAGCCTCCGTTGGCCTCTGTGCCTTAAAAATACCCACCCTCCCTCGTTCATTTGAGCATCAGATTCCCGGGCGATCCCTCTCTAAGTTGACGCGCTTCGCCCTAACACGCCCGACGTTTTGTATTACAGCAGTTCATGGCTGAGAGATCTCTGTGTCAGGCACACCATTACCCCACTAACGTCGTGTAGCGTCGTGGATACAAACACATTTCAAGCGGTCGCGTGACGTAGTCGAAACATTAGGCGTCCACGTGCTCACCTTTGTTATAGAGAGAGCGGATGTGACGTTGGGGGAAAAGCCACGAGGTGGCATGGAAGGGGTGCGGGCTACCTGCGCCGGGCGCGACGACGCTTCGATCTCTTTCGCTTCGAGTCTTCGAGGAGTGCGCATCTGGCCGGGAGCCGGTCGACAAATGCCTGGTTGGGTGCGGGCCGCGAGTGTGGCGGATAGGGCCGGGAATGTGTTTGCCGTAAGGACAGGGAGACTGAAGGACGAGTCCGTAAGTAGGATGCGGCGCTTCACGCCATCGAATGTAAGTGATATTCGAGCGTAGTGGTGTGGTAGCCGCAGCAACAGATTACTCCGAGTAGTGGGATCTTTTTAAGTTAATTTAATTGTGTAAATAAGGTTGTTTCGGTGGTGGAACTTGGTAAATAAACCAGCAATTATTTAACCCACTCTCGTCTGTGTATTATTGCAACCGCATGACGCCACAGTCGCATGGAGGATCGTAAAATATATTGATGTAGTTTGTGTACCAGTGTGTTGACAATATTTAAGTTCAATTAACGTTGCGCAGGTCAATCCAGTGCCAGCAACATTGATTCAGTATCATTACAGTGCTCCGAGCGTTTAATGCTCCCGAAAAATACTGTTTATATTTAATTTATCCGCATGATTGTGTGATAAGCCTGAAGATATTATTTACTTACTCGTATACAGTATGCAGTATAGAGAATTATGTGTTGTAAAGTCTACATTACGAAACGACGAAAATACACGAGAAATGTGAATTCGTGATATCATAAAATCCTTATTTTTTAAAACCTTTATTTGTCCATCCGCCTGTGAGCTATAGGATTAAACCGAACACACGATTTTCTCCAAAACCTATTATTTATAAACAATCTGAATCTGGCTTAACTCGAAACTCGGATCTTGTAATTTTGTGGGGTAACAATTCCTCAGAAAAATATCAACATTTTCACAAAAATGACTCTACTTCTTTTTCTGTAAATTTGTTGCCCAAATACATCGAGACAAAATAATGACGGAACATAAAAAGGACGAAGCAGGGCTGGACATGGTGGGTCAGGGCAGGACAAGGAAGGGCAGGGAAGGGATACGCCTTCTCTTATCTAACAGATGATTATTATTAATAAATACCACACTACTCAAGGTACTTCAGCTACTTTTAAATAAAACAACGGCTCCGATGCGTAGAGATAAATGTGAGCAAGAAACTACTTTATCGTTTATTGCAGTGGCCAAAACTATGGAAAATCTTAAACAGAGTTTATACAACCTAAGCAAGGTGAACATCAATCTTTAATGGTGCTGACGTGGTGATACAGAGAAGAGCCTTTGATGCGAGAGAACACTCGGTCAATGTTAATGACAGTTTATTTATGCCCTTACATTGACCCTAAGACAGTTTCCCTGTTCAATGCTCAATTTGTCAACTTGAGGAAGGGCGGGGGAGTGTCGTTGCCTGGTAGCGACAAGCAAGCAAGAAAGGTGGGAGGCAAGCAAGCAGATAGCCATCCGATGCAGCGGCAACCCGCATGACAGTCACTTATTTTCAACGCTTGGCGAGAATTTCCTTTGGCGTCATGACGGCCTCTATGATGCTCGATCTGCTTGGTCCTAACATTGTTCCTCGCCCTATTTGCAACGTGGATATCAGCGCGTGTTTGGAAACTTCGAAACCCTCGGCACCTCCCTCGTCCTCCCCCTTCTTCCCCTTCTTCCCACTTCCTCCCCTTCCTCACCATTCCTCCCTATCCCCCTTCAACTCATTTCCTCTCCCTTCTTCCCCCTTCCTCTCCCTTCCTCATCATTCCTCTGTCATTCTCTCCTTTCCTCCCCGTTTCTCTCACTTCCTCTCCTTTTCTCCTCATTCCTCTCCATTCCTCTCGCTTCCTCCCCCTTCATCACCATTTCTCTCCCTTCCTCCTCCTTCCTCCCACTTCCTCCCCATTCTTCTCTCTTCCTTTCCCATCCTCTCATTTCTTCCCTGTTCCTCTCTCTTCCTCTCCCCTCCTCTCCTTTACTTCCAGTTCCTCTCTCTTCCTCTCCCACCCCGTCCCTCTCTCTTTCTCTCCCTTCCTCTCCCTTCCTCCCCCTTTATGACCATTCCTCACCCTTTCTCCCCCAGATTTAGGACAAGGGTAGAGACGAAAAAAGACGTGCGAGAGGCCGTATTGGTGTTTGTTATGGATGCATGGAAGCATTTGGAATTTGCGCGAGCGCTGCTGAACAACGAGCGGTGGCAAAGCTCGTCTGGGAAGGTGAAGGAGCCTGGGACGCGAGCCCTTGGCGAGTCTCTGATAGTCGCCCCCATCTAAGGAGCCACGGACGCCTAAGCAAACAATCTAGTTTTGCAAGTGAGCTTCAAAGTGTTTAGATTTGATTTTGTAATTCAGCCCTACGCCGACAGTGCTCGCTACTGCAGTGGTTAATCTGTTTGGACTTGGGTGACTTCGGCTAAGAACTGGTAATTTTCATGGTGGCAATGACAGTGCTTTAATTATTGGAACATCTTCGGGTTATACTGAAGCATTGCTTTTGGTACGAGTGTGAAACTCTGGTATTGTAACAGGAGCACAATAAACATTTTTTGATTGTTTATGCCTTGTGTATTTTTTGAACATAACAGTTCAAAAGTGTTGAATTGGTGACAGTGGCGGATGTAGGAATCAAAAGAAGGTGTAGGGGTTGTGAGGGATTAAATGCGGGTTCAAACACACCCATGGATGTCGTGGAAGGGAGGGGGTGTAGTGGTCAAACCCTTGAAGCAGCCGGCGGCGACTCCCTGGTCGACTCTACATTTACTTTCTGAGAGAACGAAAAAATCATCCCTTCTTTTATGTTTTGTCCTTTTAACTTCTTCAGTCGTTTGTGGCATCGTATTTATACCAGGCCCGTTTTATGAGGATGCTGTCGATTCTCTTTGAATTGAACGAACGAACTACAGCTTTGTTATTCTCGCCAGTGTTGAAGGCAGCTTTTTTTATTCAAAACTTTGTCTGACGGTAAATGAAAGGTATAGGAAACGGTGCTCTAATCTCAGCACCTTCGTTTGTGTCAAAGTATAGCGTGGGGAATGGTAAATCGTTGCAAACAGAATACAACGCGCGTCGTGATCTATGCATCACTCATTAACTTCGACATTAAAGAATATAGCGAAAAGTTTTTTTGAAGATTTCTCTCTAAACCCCGGTATATATGACAGCCATTTTTACCGTTACATACATTTTAGAACTACAATTTATGTCGAAGAAGCAGAGTGTTAATGAATACCTCACTGATATATTATAGTGTGTATGATGCAAAGACTAAGTTTATTAAATATAAAAAAATCACTTCTGTGACATTGGTGATACATTGGTTTCAAATAAATTATTTTCCTTTTAGTAGTGGTATCTTAACTGTTATGTAGTAATGGTTATACTGTTATAATTGAGGGATTTATTTCATTAATAATAAATGATTGTCCATACCCGAATTTTGCATTTCACTATTTTTACGTATCAGATTTACATCTTCACTTGGACCCTTAATATCATATTGAGCTTTATTTAAATAATAATTGATAACTGTATAACTTGAACGTAATCTTATGCAAATCATTAATCGGAGAAGATATCTCGCAAAATAACTTTATTTCTAAGATGTGCTCGGAGAATGCCAACAATAATCCTAGACTACTGGGCTCTGTAAATGTAAACCCTTAGTTTCTTATTAAGATTTCATGAAATCATCATAACACTCGTTTTTTCACTGAAGACAAATTGTGCGATTTGATTACAAATATAAACGTACCTTTATTCCGTTGCTGATAGACGAAATATTAGCCGGAATTGTAAGGTATTACTCTCCTAATTGAACTGCAGGCAGTTTTATACGTTTTTCAAACACTTTTATTGAATAAATATTCAGTTCAAAAATTCCAGATTATTCACAAAATCTACATAACGATTGTTACCTTAGCCACTATTTCGTGGATGTCACGCGATAATTGAGATTGATCCCTTAGGCAAACGACATTTTCATTACACCATTTTACCGTTAAAACGGTTATATTGATTAACCTCGTTAATTTTCATGTGGCTTATCAGGCTTCTGTTATGCACAAGTCTAAGAGTATTAGAGCATAGTAAACAGGAGTCATGCGCTATTTCTCGTTAATGAGCGATATTTGTCCTAGCGATGTCGTTTCAACGGCAATTGTCACAAATACCACCGATTCCTTTGATGTTAAAACTCAAGAAGGAAGCAATTCAATTTCATTCCAAAGAATCAGATTTTCATTAACAACCAATTTAAGAGGAGCCTTTGCATATACAATGTACAGGAATTTAAAAGTATAAGTAAAAGTAAAAAAGAAAAATCAAATCTGTTCCTTCGTTTACCGTTACAAATAAGTTTTCTATAATTCGGTAACGAAAATATCTAGTTTTTGAAATGTTATTCTCACGCTTTTTTAAATTTAAAATTATTATTATTATTGTTATTATTATTATTATTATTACTATTTTTTGATCTTTCAACTATTAATAGTTAAATAGTTGGGAAGGGATTCTGTAACTCAAGAAAGCGTGCGCAGATGATTTTCTCCTCCCATACGGCACATACAGTTTTTGACTGTTTTGACTAAATAAATAAATAAGTAGAAACAAACAACCAATGGTGGTACAAAATGGCAGATTATATCGAATAATTAGTTTCCTATCCTCTATCCAGTTTAAAAAGGAGAACCAGGGCCTCTCATGTATCTACCGCTCCTCTTTCAGGTGATGAAAAGCACCTTTGCACCTCCACAACAACGAATAGAATTATTTCGACCCTGCAACTTTACGTTTTTTGACCATGGTATTCCTTGACCCTGAGACCATCCGCGATGCTGCTTCTATTTGTGGGATCTAGTTCCTAAATTAAACATACATTTGCGAAAAGTTACCTGACAGGACTTGAAAATATAGAAGGGTTAAGGTATATGTAAAATACGAAGAATTCAGAGAACATTCACGCCCAAACACATCTGAAATTGTTATTACATTATGAAAAGATGATCTTATGATGGGTATTAATACGAGTGTGATATTACGATACGAGCGAGTATCGTAAACTTTACACAAGCGGGGGCGGCGCGGGGGCGGCGCGGGGGCGGCGCGGGGGCGGCGCGGGGGCGGCGCGGGGGCGGCGCGGGGCCGCTCCGATGACCGCCGCGGGCACCCAGGAGCAATTTGTTAATTCGAGGGACGCACGCTACGCGCGCTGCCTCCCTTCGCCCGCAATCAGGGAGTGCAAATGGGACGCCACCCGCCCGCCTCCTCCCCTCTCACAACCCGGCCACCCCTTGCTCATCCTCACTCGCTCGGCCAGCGACCGGGAGTGGAGGCTCAGTGAATCATCTGATCGAGTCCCAAAGGTGGCAGGATTTTTGACACTAGCTTTTCAGGTGGGTCGAGTTCAGTCACTTTGTGGAGGGGAATTCTAGCGGCCTCTGCTCTGATCGGTAGTTTTTCGTGGTTTCTTCGATCAACACCAGGCGAATGCCGGAGCAGTACCCTAACAAGCGGGTCACGGACCGCTCGCGAACTTTTCTTCCTCTTCCTTGTCATACACTCACCCCTTACTCACGCGCTCACGCACACAGTAACATGTACTACATTACACACATGCCGGGAGACCGGTCTGGAGCTCAAGGCTTGACCCGACTGGGGTGGTGTCTCGCTGGTGAGAGATACCTGGTTGAGGGGAAAGCCGCTAACTGAGGGTAGGTCCGGGTTTCACCAGCCACTTTTCCGAGAAAAAATGCACTGTACTTGTGGGACTAATGACCTCAGTAGTGACGCGCCTCGAATCACTACCAACCAACCTCGGCCACATATGCCCACCATTCTTTAGGCCCGTAGGGAGGTCGTAGGATTCAAACCCCGATGGTGACAAGATTTTCGACTCTACATCGACACTAACGACACTACTTAGGTCGACACATCTGGACACTACACATTTGGACTATGAATTCAGTCGCTGTCTTATTCTAACCTCACCCTTACTTACAAACACACTTACATGCACTACATTGTGACACATTCGGGAGACCAGTGGCGAGCTTACAGCTTACCCCGGTTGGGGCGCCTCGCTGGTGTGAGATACCAGGATGGAGAAAACCCCGAATGCTACCGTTCTCATGAAGATGATCGCCACCTCCTGTGACAAAACATACTCAACACTTTCGGGATTAATGATCATGGCACTTGTCGCCCAGGAAAAACAATCAATCGAAGCAGAACCCTCACAAACTGGCCACGGAGCGCTTGCGATCTTTTCTTCCTCCACCTTATTCTACCCTTATCCCTAATTACACACACATGTATATGCACTATACTACCACTCTACTGGACGGATAGGCAGAGAAACGGACACAAGAACTGTTTGCCCTAAACCGATTTTTAAGTATCAAGGTCGTGCAAAACGTGACTTCAGACTACAAGGAAGTAATTTACTACATAAATGAACAATAACTATCCATATTTTCAGTAACAGGGACACAGAATACTTCAATTACTTTCTCTCTGCAACGTATGAGTAGTATGTGATAAAAAAAGGCGTGCAAGCTGCACTGGGTTTCATTCTTCTTTAGTTTCGAGGAGTGGAATTTCTAAATTTTGCCATATCTATTTTTTCTTTAAATTGTTCTGTACTAACGTCAAATGTCAACCTGAAAATATTTTTGTGATAATTACATCATATGCCTGATATCATAAAAATGGAACTGATAAAGAAAACAGACACACTTGCATTATATTTTCCATCCTTACATCCTTTATTCTGTTATTATTGAAGCCTTTTTTTCAATGCACTATCATTTCAAAAATCTCTGTTTTCTTTGTCAACAGCCGGGGTCTGTATAATGACATTGTATCCCCCTGCAAAAGAAAGGGAGTTGGCACCGGAGATACTTCATATTTTCTTCACTTCCTTGGTTAATTTTTCAAAAGCTTCCTCACTTTTTTCTGAGTCATCGTAAGTGAAATCAGCACACACTTCTTTATCTTTTCACCAGATATTGTCATCTGCCTTACTGTCTCCGTCATACTCTCTTGAAGATCTATATTATAAAATTTTGGTGATCCGGCGAAAATCCGTGTTAGATCAATTTTAACGTCCTTTCAATCACCATCATCGGGCTTAAAGGCTCCCACAGACCGGCGTGGTAGATCCGCAGCAGGTTCGGCGCGGAAAGTTCCGAGTTAGACGCGGCCGCGGAATTCGTGGGACCGATCACACCGGAGCGTCAATTATGACTCAGCATTTGGTGACGGTTGGCATGGTCGCTCGACCCAGAGGGGAGCGAAGACTCCCGAACACAGGCGGACATCCACGAATCTCGAGCTGCAGCGGAAGAAACGCGTCCAACTGCGTTACAAATTTTGCCACCGATTAAACGCTGCCAATCCGTTGCCGCAACGCTCGCCTGCCGCGCAGGTCTGAACGTGCTCATAAGGCAACACGAGACGCGAAACTTCCGCTGCGGCCAATCCACGTATGCTGCGGATCTTCCGCGTCGATCTGCGGGAGTCTTTAAGTCGGTTAATCTGTGATATCGACGGCTCTTCGCACAGTTTAACCACTATCCACTTACACAACCCTGGGGCACATTTCCAAGCCTAGCAGCCCTTGCAGCCACCGCGGCGCGCTCCAGCTGATCTTTGAAGTCAAAAGCTAGTGACGACGTATGTATCTCTTACCATTGGCGAAGTACCGGGTGTACATTTTATCTTTCGCCGAAGGTGACGCGCCTCTTGCCCCAGCGATTGAGCCCTCGGTGACCCGGAGTCTTGTCAACACTGACCCCGTTCTTCCGGCGCGTTCGTCGTTTGGTGCGATCAGCCAATTCACTAGTGTCCCGGAAGTTCAACTATGCATCATGAAATTTTCTTTGGAACAGGGAACATTTGTTTATGACACCTCGTTCGATTTAAAGCTGCCAGTAAGTGCCGCAAGAGGTTTATTAAGAAATTTCCGGGAGTGAATATTCAGGTGTGAGCGGAAAGCCTACATTTGGAGGAAGAGCTCCGGATCTCTATAAAAGAAAACATAACTCTTCCAGCAGTTTCTCGAGTCTTACTTCAAAGGGTTAATCAGAGTAAATTTCGGAGGTGCCAAGAATGCATTCTACCCGAAAGACATCATTTTCAGCATCTTCTTTAAGGTTATTTAAACGCAACGATAGTTCCCGAGTGTCAGCATGGGAGTTGAGTCAGCACTTTGCTGGGCGAGCGAGGCGTCGATTCCCCGGGCGACGCGGCACGAATCTTCGGCGAACGATAAAAAAAACTCTGTACAAGGTCGGCCACATGAAGCAAACGTCACAGAACATAGACTCTTTGTCGATGCATCCTTCAAGTGTCCGCTTAACTTCATTTTAATCAGAACGTGTTTAATCTACCTTTAATAAATAACGTCAATCCAGTCGAGATTCTCTAGCGCTCTTGAATACTTTTTGTTCCTATTAGTTAAAATTAACGTTTTTTGCACGAAAAGAAGAAAACAAATGTTCAATTGTTATTACTAGTTCTTACTTATTTTGAGTTTAGACGGTAACATACGAGAAATTATTGAAGTAACAGTACTAACAATTATGTAATAAGTGTTATAAATGTAGTTAATGAATCATTATTGCTAATATTTGAGATAATTTTCAATAATGTGTATCTAATATGTAAATATTGTAGTTAATTACTTTATAAAAATTTTATGTGAATTAATAATAGCGAACAATCAAAATTCGGTTAAGGTATTTTTTTCAATTACTCGTATATTTTATGTAAACAATACACTTCGCATCACTTTCAAATCTCATTCATGTGAAAACTATGGCGGTTTTCTAGCTCTCCTGCAAAATGATCGGCGCTAGCAGCAGCGGCGTGGGTTTCCCTGGCTTCCTGGAACCGCCACATCAACTTTCACCTTTCCCACCGCAACTCTTCTCTCTTCTCTTTCACTCCCTCCCATTCTCTCCCGAGCCCACAGCCCAGAGCGGCAGTTCCCTCGCGAGTTTTCCAATTCCACAACGAAGTCACCCGCTACCGCGCAGGCAATTTCGAAATCATAATAGCACGCAGGATATGATATGCGAAAAGCACACACATTGCGGGCCTGATGGCAAAGGCAGATTTGGAACGTATCAATATAATGCTTTTGGAAGTTCATGCGTGAATGTTTTTTTATTGCCAGCATTGGTTTGCAACTAAAATAGAAAACCAGCGAGCCCATCAAACAAGTGAAAATATTATTGAGTTTATTTAGTAGTTCTTTCATTATAAATATAAACCACAATACCTCGTGTTACTGGCTAGGTCGAAGGCCTTTATGCCATTTCAAAACTTATATTCTAATCAATTCTATCCCTTCCACTCCTGTTTACCGTAAATGGTCTCTCCATTGCATCAAATCCACTGTATGACTGGCTGACGAATAAACCTCTGAAGGGGAAAAATGTATACCCTTACCCATTAATTTAGAAAACATTCTCTAAACTAATTATTGACAGACGAACACGTGAAGAGTTTTCTCCGTTCAGACATCGTGATCTTGAACAACTGAAATGTAATTGCGCAACAAAAATTCCGCTGCAACCCTGTCTGCGACTACTTGCCTCCAACACCTCACAATGTGGCTCACTTATTTTTGATATCAGGTCCAGACTTCGTTCTGATTACCACTAGCCAGTACTACATTCCTCTCCATATTAATTAAAACCCCTTACAGGGTTTACAGTCTTACAGGACTAGTGCAAAGGGGGTAGCGGAACAAGATAGGCAAATATGCCCCCCCCCCGGGATAAGAATTGTTTGTGTTGAAAATCGTAATTGAAGTGTAAAAAAGTTTTTCGCCGGACTTAAATCAATTTACCCGGAGTACTTCCTACAAATGAAAAACGAGATTTTTAGCTTGTTATATAAGTTACATTTTTTTAAACACGTTACGTCTCTGAATATTGACTTAAATTATACTTGCAATTTTTCGTAGATGATAAAAATGTTTTGAGGATTTTCGCAGACGTTTGTGTCCTATTTTGACCCTTACAATCGGCAAAAAAGAAGGGGAAAAATAGAAAAAAATATTTTTCGTTCATTTTTTATGAATTTTTCTCGTGTTTTGACATAAATCATAAAAACGGGTAAATACAAATTGTAGCCCTGTAAAATTCTGTAAAATTTCTCATAATTTCAACTTTTTATCATATAATTTACACCAGACATATTAATATAAATAAAACAAATATTTAAACGTTTCTTATTTATTTTCTTAAAACTAGGTTTTGTTTTATTAACTTTCGTATGTTTTGTTTCGTGTTTATTAGAAAAGATAAATAATGAAATACATAATTATAAGAATTATACAATAACCTACTGTAAATTGAATATTGAACGAATTTAATCCATTTAAGTCATTATTTATAGTCGTAATGTGGTTACAAAAATTTTAACTTGTATAAGAAGCTGGAAAACACTTATTTCTTTTATAGGAATACTCCGAATAAATTGATTTATGTCCAGCGAAAACCTTGTTTTTTTAACACTTCAATTACGATTTTCAATGTAATTGTTTTATCCCCGGGTGCTGATTTGCCTATCTTATTCCGCTACCTCCTTTGGATCCCGAGCGGACGCCGCTGGTAGGTTATCTTGCCTATTCTTTTTATTTCCCCCGTGTGGCCGTCTCACCTCGCCTCGCGCTTTCTGTACCCCACTCTGGAACTGACTGTCTCAACGGTCGCCTTTCTCCCTTCAGATATCGCTTATTTCCGCCCAATATATCGCTTTCAACCGTCCACCCGGAAGTTCGCTCTCTGAAGTATTGTTCACGCGACCGTTAGCGGTTCGACATACATTCTGACCGATCGACCGAACGAATGACGAGCAATGAGGCGAAACCGATACCGATGGTCCAAACCGGCTGAGCTTAGCTCAAAGTCAGCGTTGTCCCTGCCTCTGGAGCGACTCTGACCGGGAGGTCCTAGGGTTCGAGTCTCGAATTCAGCCACTGTCTGGAGGAGATTTCTAGCGGCTGGTTGCTCTGATTGGTAGTTTTCCGTGGTTTCTCCGATCAATACCAAGCGAATGCCGGAGCAGTACCCTAACAAACGGGCCACGGCCCGCGCGCGATCTTTCCTTCCTTTGTCTCCTCTTATCCTCTTCCCTTATACATACGCGTACACACACACATTCATTTACTATGTACTTGATTTACACATTCATTTATATGTCACGCATTCATTTACCACCATACATATCATGAGATAAGTGGGAAGCTTAGAACTTATCCATGCTGGGGCGGTGCTGCGTTGGGGGATAACAACTGAAGGGGAAAATTCCCCACAAACTGACGTGTGGGTCGGTGCCGGATCTCACGGAGCAGCGAGGAGGGAATCTCTGCCACCTCGCGGGATGAAACATTCACTACACATGACTATGACAGCTGACAGGCCGGAATCATCAATCAATCAAACCGACGACCCAAGCTGTCCCTCGAGTCCTCTGACATTATCAGTGTGACAAGTCGACCCCCAACTGAATGCCACACGTTCCCGCCTCGACGAGAGGGCGCCGTCAGTTGCGCAGCGTCAGAGAAGTGGCAAAGCTCGCAGCACATTAGCAGTAAGTGGTCGCCACTACGTTTGCTGTGTAGTTATTTCGCTGAGTAATATCAGGAAACGACCACTCCTCTTCACTTTCCCATCCTGAAGTGACCTTTGATATCTTGATTTCAGTTGTCGTCTTCTCTCATGCTTTCAACCAAAATGATTTTATTATGTACATTTCTCTTTTTTATTTTGTCATCATTCCTTTTTAAATTTTACATTTGCTTCCTATATTACAGTATAGGGATGAAAAGTATTGGAATCATTTCAACATGATCTGGAATATTGGTCTTCAAATCGTGTTTTGGGTTCAGATGTAACTTAGTATACACATTAGGATTAAGGTATATTAGTGTTTTTTCAACGATGGTTAACATTGGTGCAGTTGAAGAGAAGATACATGCAAATTTGTATCCTAAAATCGATTTGTGTATTAGAATGGGTAGATGGATGGATATGTCACACATAACTCTAAGATATTAGAAATGTTTGAGTTGAAACTTGATCAATACAAGATGAAGATTTAGTTGTGCCGTTCCGGAGCTAATTAAGATATTTCAATTTATGGGGTTACTTTACGTGAAGCCCCTATGACCTTTTCAATGTTTTCTGCTAAATTATTGAAACATTTTTCTTGATTTTTTCCTTGAATAGAAGAAAGTTCATTTCTGAGTACGGTGTAGTTCCAATTTTCATTAAAACCTCTGACAATAAGAAAATTGTAAAATATCCTTATATTATATATATATATATATATATATATATATATATATATATCCAAGTGAAGTGAGGGTTCTTTGAGAAGAGGGTGCAGTAGGCGGACTCATTGTTGGAGTTTTGATAAAATTCGTCTGATATGGAGGTGTCAGCACATTCTTTGTTCGACTGTGACACCGAGGTAGGTGATTGAAGGTGCCCATTTCAGTTCCTGACAGCCTAGTGTGTTTTGTTTAGTTAGTGTGTATAGTTTTGTATTTTTGTGTACTCGGCGTGTGAAACAAATGGGCTGTAACTTTTCAGCTGAGAAAGTCAAGTGGTTTTGTTCTGTCAACTTCTGCGTCAGGTTCTTTTGCTTTTGTAATGTTTTAAGTTTGTGATCGTGTTTTATCCCTCTCACTATGACAGCGATGTCATTTGCGTAGAGGAACAGTCTTATTCGTGGTATCTGTGGTATGTCGTTTTCACAGAGCGAGACTAGCGGGGAAACACGCGGAGCTGAGGGACCCCGGCAAATATCCCGCGCAATGAGGATCTCGCTTTCCTTACTTTTACCACGAACGTGCGGTTTGCGAGGAAAGATTCATCATCATTTGTTACAAATTGTGGGAGGCATCGCCTGAGTTTGGAGATTAGTTCTGTATGGCAATTTATCAAAGATTTTTATGATGTCGAGGTAGATGAGTAGCACATCCTGTAAAAGTATGAGATCAGCGGAGAGCTATACATAATGCCTGTAGTGAGGCTGACCCGGTCGAAAACAAATGGCTCTTCGCGTGTGCGGTTTCACATCAATCGGTTGAATTTGCGCGAGGAGTAGCCTCTCAAATACTTTTCCCATGATAGGGAGAAGGCTGACTTGCCTGTGGCTCGTCGCAAGAGTGAACGGGTTTCGTAAGCATGAAAATACTAGCATATTTCCAACTTTACGAAAAATACTTCAATGTGATGCATCTATTGTAAAAGCGCGTGAGTTCCGAGCTAATGACCTGGCCTACTCCTACCAAGAAAAATGTAGTGATGTATACTTAAAACATTAAACTGCTAACATTTGCATATCACAGTACGTTTTACGGTATCTTAAACTTACAATTAATTCTAATTACATACGTAGGTGATATCTAGTATCAATTATACTGTGATGGTAACCCCACTCGCCATATTATGTCTTGGGAATTTGGTTAGCATCGGGACTGCGAGTTCGTTCCCTTCGATTTTGTTATTCGATTTTATTCACTTGCTTTTAGCTATCCTTGACTTTATTCAGTCGCGTGATAGCTGACAGACTACAAGTTCTCTGGTTGGCTTTGATTATTGCACATTTATTCATTTAATTATCCTAAAAACACAAGCAAGACACTATACAATGGGAAGTTGAAGGTGATAATTGAAAAGTAGATAATTCTGATTACTGACATTCTGAATGACAATCAGGCCATTTACAGCTCGAATGAAATTTTGACAACAAATGTGCCGAAAATCGCAATGCCGAAATCACGAGTTTTATGACACATGACTTTTAACTACCACATGTAGAAGATTACAAATCTTCTCTCTCTTGTTTCTTAAGCACTGACTTTAGGAAATTGTTGTTTACACATACCATCTTTGGCGTCTTCGGCTTCGTCGAGGTCGCCAGGTACCTGTGCGTCGTCCGCCAGAGGGCCAGGAGAGAGGAGGCGCCTTTTGTAAGGCGCACTCTAAGGGCTCCCCGCTGCGCCCTCGCGTTTGTCGGCACACCATGGTTCGCCGCTCTCAGCTGGAAAGCCCGGCCACTTTCCCTCTTTCGCCCAGATGTCAGCGCCGCGGCACGCGATGATCATTCATACACGGATGCTTTAACTAGGCTGACTCCCGATCAAGTGAAGTTCATTGGTGAAATTCGCGGCTGCTATCATCCGAAAAGTCGGTGTCTCGCGTACTCAGTTGGTCTACAATTGATTCGGTGTCGGTCTAATCACGCAGCCACGGTTCTAGCTGGATTGATTTATTATTTCGTGTTTTTGGGCGCGTCAACGATCCGGCGCCGACCTACCGTCGGCTAGTGGGGTTTCCCCCTTCCCAGGACTCTCTCACCAGCGGGGCACCGCCCCAGTCGGGACAAGCTCCCGACCGGTCTCCCGGAATACGTGGTAGTGTAGGGCATGCTAGTGTAAGTGTGTGTGTAAGGGGTGAGTATAGGACAAGAAAGAGGAAGGAAATATCGCGCGCGATCCGTGGCCCGTTTGTTAGGGTACTGCTCCGGCATTCGCCTGGTGTTGATCGGAGAAACCACGGAAAACTACCGATCAGAGCAGCCGGTCGCTAGAATTCTCCTCCAGACTGCGACTGAATTCGACCTAGCTGAAAAGCTAGTGTCGAAAATCCTGCCGCCGTGGGGACTCGAACCTAGGACCTCCCGGTCAGAGGCGTTGCAATGACATCACTGACCTACCGCTCCCGGTCTTCTAGCTGGAGCTAGGCGGTCTGCGTCACTGCGCAACTTATATCTCTGAGCTGTGCGTTTCGTTATGTCGAACGGTAGTCGAATTAATCGCGGAAAACTACGATTATCGGAAACTTTTCCTCGCAAGCATTTTTCCTCGACCTCCCTCCGACAAACAAGTTATCCCCGAGAGACTTAACTCGTCCTCAGACAAGACACTTCTCCCCGCGTCAAAACTCGACCTCTGACAAAATCGTTCTCCTCTTTCTTTCCCGGCCCGCTCCCCGCGAAGCCTACTCTCCCCTGCTCCTGTTGATATGACGAATCCCCGCCTCCCCTCTACTTCGCCAATTGCAATCATTACACTAGACAAGCTTGCCACCGGGAGCAGTGTCTCAGTGCATCAACTGATGTCACTACAGTGCCTCTGACTGGGAAGCCCTAGGTTCGAGCCACGACGGTGGCAGGATTTTGGGCCCTAGGTCGAATTCAGTCGCTGTCTGGAGGAGAATTCTAGCGGCCGGCTGCTCTGATCGGTTCCGTGGTTTCTCCGATCAACATCAGGTAAATGCTGGAGGAGTACCCCAAAGAACGGGCCACGGACCGCGCGCGATCTTTCCTTCCTCTTCCTGGTCCTATCCTCACCCCTTACACACACACTTACACTAACACGCACTACTATACTACTGATGCCGGGAGACCGGTCGGGAACTTAGAACTTGTCCCGGGGCTGGCGCGGTGCTCCGCTGGTGGGAGATACCTGGTTAGAGAAAACCCCGCTAGTCAACGGTAAGTCGGCTCAGGATCTTGCTATCTAATGAGGGAAGATCACCGTCACTTCCCGATGGAAAACATGCAGTACACTTACGGGACTAATGACCTCGGTATTTGACGCGCCCGGAATCAGTAGTCAATCAATCAATCAAAAAACGAGCTTGGCCCTCAGTCACGTAATTGGCTGGGTAAAATGGATCACCACTCTCCTTCTTTCCTACGCTGTGGCAGCAGCTCTAATCCTGCCAGGTGCGCAAAGCTAATTTACCCGTGGGAGTGATTACATCGAAACTGTTCCTATTCATTTGCCAAATTACTGCAACTTTTAAAGCCTAGGTACCGGCCGGATTATGATTCGGATGTGTGATACATCACAATGCAAGTACCATATTCCACATTTTCAATATACGAACTCCTCTATTCAACAAACTGGCTAATATGCAATGTTCCAGCCTATTTCTAATTTGTGCTGTGACACTATGCTTCAACTTGATTGCCTTTCTCCCCAGACTTAACCCATGACCTGTTTACGATACCATCGTCATTTATTCTGAATTTTTGTCGGCCGTTTGACACTACAACGCTCGTCGTAACCTATTTTGCCTCTCGTATTTCAGTTCCTGGTTCACCGTGTCCACACTCTTGTCCCAGAGATCTGGTCACCAGAGATCTGTCTTTCAACGAAAGACCAGAATCGATTTTTGAGCCGCAGTGAGGCACGAAGGGTCAATCACATCTTTTGCTTAATGGGAGCTTGCTGTAATTCATGATATATACGAGTAGAAGCCAGTAACATCACTAGCTGTATTTTCTATGCATGCCCCAAAATATTACGCATGATGCCAGAATGTTTAATTAACAAGTTTATATAATTATAAGTTTATGTATAACAAGTTTTGATTTTTTATTTTGAAAGAGAACATTTCTACGAAATCATTATTTCTGAAATTTTATTTTTTCTGTACACGTCTTTGTTTTCCAATTACGAACGTCAATCTCATCACAGTTAATAGCTTCGTGATTTTTTTTCACTTTGTGAGTTTTTCAGTTTCTTTTTTCAGAATTAACTGAAGTTTTTGCAGGGAATTTAACTTCCCTTTCTCGAAGAAGATGTATCAACCCCCAGACTCTACTGTTCAGAGTACTTACTCTGAATCATTCTATTTCAGACACAATTAATATCCACGATATTTGAAACAGTATGAAAAACAGTGCCAGTAGGAAACCTAAACAAGCAGTAATGAACGCAGTTGTTTGAACATAAAATGACATCCAAAATGGGAACAGAATTTTATCAATTTAAATGTGTAAGTTTCGTTTAACGAGATCGTCCTCGTTTGCCGTGCCGTAGTTTCCTTCTAATTACATGGATGTAGTCATCAGAATTTTACAACGAATTCACGATGGCCTCCACTTTTTAGACAATTATTTGGAGCATATTGAGAATACAACTCGTATTCAAATGAACAGCTCGCTAATACATTGTCTGAAATTATACTTTAGTTTAAATTTTCAATGCAGTAATAATAATGGCAAACTTGTGCGCGAAGAGGATATTTTCACGATCAAATATTCAACTGCAAACTCTCTGTTTTTTGTTAGCAACTGTATTGTGATTTTCCAATTATTGAGTACACAAATAACGCATTGCGAACTTTCTCTAACATTTCAAGAAACCTTTTCCATTTAATTATAACATTTACAAATTTCAAGTTACCTCCCAATGTGATATCAGAGGCAACCTCAAATCACATCATCTTTGCGGCTTTGCTGACCGGGAGGTCCTAAGATTCGATTTCCGGTGGTGAAGGATTTTGGACACTAGCTACATAGCTAGGTCGAGTCCAGTCGCTGTCTGGAAGAGAATTCCTGCGATCGGCTGCTCTGATCGGTTGTTTTCCGTGGTTTCTTCGATAAATAAACGGCGAATGTTGGAGCAGTGCTCTAACAAACAGCACGCGGAACGCACACAAACTTCCCGTTATCATTCTTGTCAGCTCCTCTCCCTTTTTATTCACGCCCACACTTAGATGCGCCAAGACGTTTTGTACATTTGCACCAATTTTCACCCACACTCACACCCACACACACACACACACACACACACACACACACATATATATATATATATATATATATATATATATATATATATACTAGCTGACCCGGCGAACTCTGTTCCGCCTTAACAGCCGGTCCCATCTTTTTCTCGCGTCGCACTCACTGTGAGAAACTGTACTATCCTTGTTGCACTGCGTACGTGCAAAACGTGCGTTCTCACACAGGAACGCTGTTGAACGGGATAAACAGTATCCTATGTCCGTCTCCTAGCTCTAAGCTTCCTGCTCACCAAATCGGTACAGCCGTTCTTGAGTTATAAATAGTGTAACTAACACGACTATATACAGATATAACGGCGAACGAAAGGCGGCTATCATTATCGCCTTCTGTTATCAGTGCGGCGTTACAACAATGGATTACAACAGGCAACAATGACCGCTAACATGCGAAATCACGCGAAAACGTGCAAAAACGTGCGTTCTCACACAGGAACGCTGTCGAACGGGATAAACAGTATCCTATGTCCGTCTCCTGTCTCTAAGCTTCCTGCTCACCAATTCTCAGCCAAATCGGTACAGCCGTTCTTGAGTTATAAATAGTGTAACTAACACGGCTTTCTTTTATATATATATATATATATATATATATATATATATATATATATATATATATATATATATATATATATATATATATATATATATATATATATATATATATATAGCCGATCATTTAGGCGTTCAGAGCTTGTCGCGGCTGCGGCGGTGCACACCTACGCGAGGTACGTGAAGGAGAAAACCCGAAAGCCATCGACGTCGGTTTCAACGTTTCATCGAGAAGGACCACTAAGAGCGTCCCAGGGTCTAACATGCAGTACACTTACAGGACTAATTGCATTTAGTAGTTGACGCGCCTATTTCTCGTCTTCTCAATTCAAGAAACTATTTCTTTTATCGCCCGCAAATGAAACATTTCATCCGGAACACCCCGGTACATTGTCTTGTTCCGATGGTGTCTTCAACCGTCTCAAGTCTTGTTGAGGTTCTCGGCGCTAATCCAAGCTTCACCGTCTGAGCAATACCTCGCCTCCCCGGGGACATTGCCCGCGGTCCCCCCTCCTGCCCCTCCCACGCCCCCGCCCCTCAACGCACGGCGTAATGCGCAGGTCGCTGCATGGCGATGAGCGAACAGCGCCGCAATCTCCTAACAGTGCGGCGCGACGCTCGTTCATATGGACGACGCCACGTCGCGTCGACGCACAGAGGGGCAAGAGGTGGGGGAAAATTGGTCCAAAAAAGCCCAATATCAAAATATACTTCAGAAGCTCCATTTCACATGTCTCCATCGTTCCCCGATCAGGAAAGAAAGGAGGAATCACACCACTCTGTTCAATGCAAGTTTGAACAGAGTGATTTTGCAAGTTCAATGCAAGTTTGCACAAGTGATGGCGGGCGCACTTCTTCGCTCGCGCAATAAGGTTGATTGATTGATTGATTGATGATTGTGGGCGCGTCAACTATTGAGGTTATTAATTCCGTAAGTGTAGGCCATGTTTTCATCGAGATGAGGCTGTGATCTCCCCCCTCTGGATGGCGAGAACTGGCGCCGACCTACCGTCGACTAGAGGGGATTTCCACAACCAGGTATCTCCCACCGACCCAGCCGGGACAAGTTCTAAGTCCCCGAATGTTCTCCCGGCATGTGTGGTAGTGTAGTGCAGGTTAATGTAAGTGAACGTGCAAGAGACGAGAATAGGAAAATGAAGAGGAAGGAAAGATCGCGCGCAGTCCATGGCCCATTTGTGAGGGTACTCTTCCGGCATTCGCCTGGTGTTAATCGGAGAAACCACGGAAAACTACCAATCAGAGCAGTCGGCCGCTAGAATTCTCCTCCAGACAGCGACTGAATTCGACCTAGCTGAAAAGCTAGTGTCGAAAATCCTGCCGCCGTCAAGACTCGAACCTAGAACCTCCCGATCAGAGGCACTGCAGTGACATTAGTTGATGTACTGAGACACCGCTTCCAGTCGCGCTGTAAGAAGAGAGATGTGTTTTTCGATGCAAATATTTTTGCTCTCTCGACTAGCAGAATCGTACGTTTTATAGATACAAAACATGGCGATATGTACTTTAAATCGGTATTTCTAAAAAACATATTCCTTGAATAATAATTTTGTATTTCCAAGTAGAAACTTCACGTGTCACAATGGAATGAAATTTTTAAATCCGGTTTTCATGTTGTCTCTTAGTTCCCTTCCGGGCGTTTTCGGGCTGTGATATTAACTGAAGTTGATTTTGGAATTCATCTAGTTTTAGAAACATTAAACAAAGTTGGCGCATGTTTGCCTTAAGGTACTTTGATTATGATGATGCACATCTAGTTTTGTTAGACTTTCTACCGATAATATTCTTTTTTTTTATTTTTCCTTCACGATCTGGTACTAAAAGCTATTTATTAACAAGGATGGATCTGCATGGTGTTATGAAACACACTGAAATGAAAAAACTGAAAAGACTGCAACATGGAAGAAAAAAGTGCTTCGCAAGCTGTTAATTGCATCTAATCCACTGATTTCACAAATGGAATATAGAAAAAATATCACAAAGCCATTGGATCTAGAAGTTACACCAATGTTAAGGGCTTCAAGAAAAAATTCACTTTTGGAAGTAGAGTCATATGATAAAAGTTCTGACTTTGAGGTTATGTAAAAAAATATTAGAGGTTAAACAATTAAATAAATCATTATTTAATCATAAAATGCGTTTCTTATCGCCAAAAATTCAGAAAAACGCTTAAAAATACTTTTTGTCCATTGCTTCCCTTTCTGGCCCTACTGGGCGGCGGCTGAGACACTTTTGTCAAAATCGATGTGTGGAAACGTTTCCGGGTCGGCTCCCGGCCGTCTTCTTCGACCAGAGGAATCGCCAATGATAATGGTTTGAATAATTTGGAAAGAATTGTTTTGATCAAAATTCAATTGCAATACAGATCTGCCATTATTCACATGTCAGAAGTTGGTCGGCACTCTTATATCTGGTTCAAGTGTCGAGTTTGGTGATAAATTATATTTCATGATATATATATATATATATATATATATATATATATATATATATATATATTAAGTATTTTATTTATTTATTTTACGTCAAAAACAGTTTAAACTACGTATGACGTCCTATGGGGAGAAGTGAATTCTGTGTACATTTTCAAAATTCTGTGATCCCTACACTAAGTCACATACTACTTGAATTTTGAATGGAAAAAAAGCTTCCATGAAATAAAATCTATTTTCAAGGATAAATCTATATATATATAAAAGAAAGTCGTGTTAGTTACACTATTTATAACTCAAGAACGGCTGTACCGATTTGGCTGAAAATTGGTGAGCAGGAAGCTTAGAGCCAGGAGACGGACATAGGATACTGTTTATCCCGTTCGACATCGTTCCTGTGTGAGAACGCACGTTTTCGCGCGCTTTCGCGTGATTTCGCATGTTTTCGCGTGTTTTCGCGTGAAGGTACTTAACTGAAGAGTGCAATCTATGCACCAAAATACAGGAACAATAATGAATGATTAGTCTACTTAATTTTTTTTGTCTGTATTTTCTAATAAACAATTTAACTTAATAAATTCCAAAATCTGCTTATTTATTGCCTTTAACAGCCGGTCCCTATGATTACAGCTTTGCATTTCTCTCTTAAACAAAAATAAATTCCAAAAAACGCTCTGCTACGTAATAGATTTTTTAATTACATATTTAATATCAGAACGTTTTATTTTAAATTCTTCTTTGTTTGAGAGAAAAACACATATCTGCAATTGCTTTATTATCACGAGTGCAACAAGGATAGTACAGTTTTTCACAGTGAGTGCGAAGCGAGAAAAAGATGGGACCGGCTGTGAAGGCGGAACAGAGTTCGCCGGGTCAGCTAGTAAGCAATAAATTTAGGGCTCTTATCCATGATGTCCTTCGTAAAGGAAACTTCCTGCCGCGACAATACCGAAACGATAGTTTGAATAACTATATTTTCCACTGAGTTCTAGAGGACGTGCACAGATAATGAAGTTACATTTATGTCCAGAAGCAAAACAAGGGCCATCTCAGCATTTGCTCAATGGACCAGGGAAACTGGACGAAAAACCTGATCGAGATATTTGAGGTGTTACTTATTAAGCCATGAATTTCTTAGAATTATTCAAGTAATATTTTTCCAGGACATTGAGTTTATTCTCTAAGAAATCAAAATATTTTATAAATACGATTATAAAGTCGAAATGCAACACAACGTTAATTGACACACATCTGGGGGGGGGGGTAATTGGATCACATTTATACTCATTATACCTTCATAAAAAATTAACTCCCATAACTATAAAATGAAATGTGACCATTGTTGGGAGCACTTAAATGGTACCATACATACGAAAATAACAGTTTAATATTTTTATGGCCAACATTTACTGCGCTACATGGCCACCGAAGTTACATGTCAGTTACACCGAAGTTACATGTGTAAGGCGTCGAGCCGCTATGTTGACTAACGCATGTATTCAGTCATCTGGTCATGGGATTATACAAATCACAAAAGCAGCGCTTTGTGATTTGCTACTTCATCACAGGCATCACGCACCAGAGCAGGTAGTTTTTGCAGATTAATGGGTAGGGGTAGAATCCTGGGGGTGATCAATTTCTATAGTGCGACACTAGCTTTTCTGCTAGGTAGATTTCAGTCACTGTCTGGAGGAGAATTCTAGCGGCCGGCTGCTCTGATCGGTAGTTTTCCCTGGTTTCTCCGATCAACACCAGGCGAATGCCGGAGCAGTACCCGAACAAACGGGACACGGACCGCGCGCGATCTTTCCTTCATCTTCCTTATCCTATCCTCTCCCCTTATACACACACACACACACACACACACACACACACACACACACACTTACATTAACATTCATTACACTACCACATAATCCGGGTGACCGGTCGGGAGCTTAGAGCTTGTCCCGGCTGGGACTAACGACCACTCACGGGACTAATGACCAAATCTGTTGACGCGCCCAGAAACGCGAAAAAATCAATCAATGAATGTACAATGCCACCATTTTACAAGTGTGCCGGTCGTGCGGGGTTTTGGACTCGGTGAACGAGGCCACGGATGCAGAGGAAATCGAAGCTGAGTGGTGGATGGAACTGCCGAAGGTGGCTTTTCGCTACAGGAAATTAAACTTAAAATTTAAAAAATTTAAATTGCATTCGTGTTTTATAATTCTGGAACTACTCACCATGGCTCTGATGCGTTCTTGACATCTACACAAGTTCTGGTTCACTCGGTAAAGAATGTTCTCTGGTATTGCAGAAATTGTTCCTGTATGTTGTGCCGTAATTTTTCCGTGTGGGGATTTGTTGCGTATATGCGATTTTTTAGGAATCCTCGAAGTCAAAAAATCAGGCAGATCAGGAGAGCGTGCAGGCCACGAACCATGTGTGATAATTCTGTCTCCACAAACTTGTAAAACCTTAAGGAAACTGACAGTTCCCGGTTACTGAGGACCGTTGGCCGAGCCGAATTTTCCACGATTGCGTTACACTGATAAAACAGTCGCACTGTAGCAACACACTCGGTCGGGGAGAGTTCTCGCTAAACGGTTGATATTGGAATCTGTCCACAGCGGCAGACTAGCCTCCGTGGCTAGCCGTAGACAGTTCGGAGGCTCCAACGGCAATAGGACGCGTGTTGTGTTGTTGAAATGGTCGTATGCCTGGACGTCGAACGACAATCATGGTTGGAGAACTTCCTGAACGGACCGTCCAGCTATCATGGTGCCCGCGAGGAACACCAGGAGGTGAAAAGGGACCACCAGGGTATCTCTTCCCACACCATCACACCAATGCGACTGGACGTGCGATGAAATGCCCCAGCCGGTCTTCGTGATGCGCTTCAGTGCGCCTCCGGTCACGAATTCTGGGATCGTTGTTACTATAATGGCTCGGACGCTTAACCACGTTGGGCCGCTAATTTATGTGATGACTCTGTAATGAGCTTATTAACTGGGACGGGTGCTAGGCACGTAGGGAGGATTAAGGTGCGTTGGGCGGTGCTGACCTCGCCCGAAACATTGCCGGCTCTAGAGATTTTATGGAGTCTGGATGGTCCGGAGATTCTTTGATTAATTGTTAAGTGATTCCGGGCGAGTCAACTACTGTGGTCATTAGCCCCGTAAGTGTAGTGCATTTTTCTTCATTGGTAGGTGGCGGTGATCTTCCTCCACTGAATGGTGTGATCTGGCGCCGATCTACCGTCGACTAGCGCGTTTTCCCCAACCAGGTATCTCCCACCACCGGGGCTTCGCCCCAGCCGGGACAAGTTTTAAGTCCCCGACCGGTCCCCCGGCATGTGTGGTAGTGTAGTGCATGTTAGTGTAAGTGTGTGTGTGTGTGTGTGTGTGTGTGTGTAAGGGGTGAGTATAGTACCAGGAAGAGAAAGGAAAGATCGCGGGTGGCCCATGGCCCGTTTGTTAGGGTACTGCTCCGACAGCTCCTCTGGTGTTGGTCGGAGAAACACTCGGAAAACTACCGAGCGATGCAGCCGGCCACTAGGATTCTCCAGGCAGCGACTGAATTCGATCTAGTTGACAAGCTGGTGTCGAAAATACTCCCGCCGTCGGGACTTGAACCTATGATCTCCCGGTCGGAGAACCTGCAGTGACATCAGTTGATGCCCGGATCCACCGCTCTCGGTCCCTGAGTCGGGAGATGATACATATTCTTTACTAGCAATCAAATACACGTATTGCTGACAATCGCATCACGAAACTGACGGAGGCGTAATTATTTCAAAGAAAGAATATTCTATTCTAATAATAAACATATTCTAATAAGAAAAGCTATTCTTATTAGAATATATACGTTTACATATAAAAAAAGTCTCTTAATTTCGATATTGCAGACTAATTATGTCCTGCTCCCGTCGAAACCTGCAATTAAACTCCATCATTTATTGGATGTGGTTCAATAATTCGGTTCATTACCTTGACATTGGCGTGAACCTTGCCAATTGTATGGGACGCATACTATGAACAGACGTCGGTTCGCATCGTGTCGCGTTCCAGACAGCCTCTCGGGGTGGATTTCTGAGTCGATTGATGAAGGGCGAGCTCGCCGTACGGAAATGTCGCAATCCCAAATCGTGGACATTCAAGCACAAAGAGTGAATACGATGGTGATGATAGCAAGACCGGACAATTTGGTTTCTGCCTCACACGTGTCTAAACCATTCTGTAAAACTCTTCAGATTACTGAACAACTGTTTCCCTTTTATCTTTTTCTCATTGGATTCTGATCGTTCTTTTGTTTCTGTGTAGTAGAGCAAGGAGTTTGTCGGGATTACACACTTGCGCATGACAAATTGCTTAGAAAGAGAACATAGGATGTGCTGCCTACTGTCGGATACTGTGCGAGTGACTCCCTTTGTCAAGCATTGTCTCTCAACGGGTGACAGTGTCCTTCATTGTGAAGTAGGACGCCTGTGGTTAGAGGCGAGTAGTGGGAGCGGACGGGCGGATGTATGCCGGAGGCCGAAGGGGTCTTTCCTTCTCGACACTCATGAGTAGAGACCGGAAAAGTATGTAGTATGAAACGTCAAAATATGTACATAAATATGTAATGAAAATAGGAAGAATAATGTAATAAATACGTATAATCGGATATAATATGTAATATTAAAATACTCTAATTATAAAACACATTTACATAATATAAACGTACTTTTATAAACAAAATTCCTAAACAAATGTTAAAAATAATGCAGAACTTTTAAAATTAAATTGGAAATCACAAGTAGATGCTCACTTTGTATCATCCAACTTTACAATCGGTAGTAAAACCTTCACAAATTGTAATCCAAGAATATAGTTTAACAGCCAGACTAGATGCAATAGAAGACATCTTATAAACTCGCGATATCTGCGACTAGCAAACAATCACTGCAGCATGTAATATTGTCATCATAGTGTTATACAACGGCGATCGCCAAAGTTGCTTGGAAATTAAGGTTGATGGTCGGCAAACGCAGCGTCAATGGTACTTTTCACACCTAAAGGTGAAATTGATCTGTCACTGCCGCGCACTTCCCACCACTGTGAGAACTAAAGTAGGCGCGCCGGACTGGGAGAATTTCCGACCGCGTATTCACGTAGCGTACCTTTGGTAGAGTACGCGGTAGCACTCAGTATCAATATAGGAAAAATTGCTGAATTTTTTAAAATACTTTTCACAAACACGTGAAAGAAAATTGAGAGAAAAAATGTTGAGAAAATAGCGAAATATGTAAAATATGCAAAATAGTACCAAATATATAAAAATATGAAGTTGGATATTGTGTGATAACGGAGTCAATTTGCCAAGATTAAAATTTTGAGAGTGGTAAGTAAAAAGAAAAAAAATATGTAATTATATAAAAATCCGGTCTCTACTCATGAGAGGCAGAGGGCCAGGGGACGCGATGTGTAACAAATTGGGATTGAGAGGAATAATTTAAAACATTGCTGTAGAATGTGCAAATTTTGAATCCTCCAGTTAAGTGGATTTATTTACCAATGTTGGCATACCACACCCGAAGTTAGACACAAAGTTGAAAGGCATCACTGTGAAAGAGAGTTATATTTAATATATACAATTCTATTATTTTCAGCTAATTTACCATTTTACGTTGGTTGATGGTAATAGATATTTCTAATGTCATTCTCAGTTTATGAATTAAAACGAACAATCCCATCGTCATTGCGGTTTTGCTCAGCAGTTAATTCAGAATAATTAATTTAATCGTTATTGTAGACTGTCGTTTTCCGTTGTGGATTCCTGTTTTGAAGGAAGGGCCTGGGCATGCTCATAGGGAGCAACAGGCCCGGTGATTGGTGTCAATTGTGGTGGGTAATTCACCCGGATGGGGGTTCCCCCTCCCTTCTCCCTTCGATCCCTCACTGAAAATGAATATGAACAGAAAACGCAAAACTTTTTTTTTCAAATTGTCGTGTTTATCATTAATTACGTATTGTTATTTTATTTTGTGTAACTTTGACAGTTCATTTTTGCAATGCAAAAACAGCACTGCGCTTTACATTTTTTTATACAAACTTATTTCACAAAACTTACAAATAGATTTTGTTGGTCATATCACAATCAACTCGTAAAATCTCAATACTGTTAAGACGATCTTGCAACGTAGTTGATTGCATATAGTACGTTTTGAGTAGACGTAATACCGAAAAACTACTCATTTCTGGAAATTGACCTCAATGAATTTTTTTTCTCTTACCCCAAATTCTGTGTGGGTATTTTACCCACTCAGAATTTTTCGTGAGGGTGTAGCTACCTAACATAACCACATTATCCGCCGGGTCTGGGGAGCAACAACTAGTGACCCGTGATCTTATATAACAAATCATTTTGCTTCCTTAACTATATTAAATTCCTGATAAAATGACGTAAAGATACAGTTTAAAAATTATAGTATTGATACACTGAGGTACACATTAGTCTCTCCTATTCTTGTCATTGTATGAGTATAATTACATTTTGTTTTGGAATGTACAATTTGAAAAGTTTATGCGTGTTATTAGTTGTAATTAAGTCATCCTTATCATTGACTCGTCGACTCCATATTCTCTAATCATGAAAATAATTCTTGTGTTTATTTCTAACTATATTTTTTTGCAAAAACATAATACATGTACGCCAAAAATTGAAATATTTTTGCAGATTTTAATGTACTTTATATTTTCATTTGCGTTTATATAGTCAGCGTGTGAATTTCAGTTCCTAAACAATAACGGCCGTTTGTTTCTTTCAGCGCCTTTTATCTTGTTGGATCCAAAGACTACTGTCGCGTGAGCCTTCCGGCCCTCGCTCTCGAGACCTTTTTCTCGGCTCCACTCTCGCTCCGGCACTCACGCGGTTTAATACCTCTTTTATTTTTAAGAGCATTTCATTTAAAAAGAATAATATTGTACCGCCCTGAATTTCCACTACCACATTACCATCAAATATACACTTGCACTTCAAATCATCATGAACAATTGCAAATACAAATAAAGTAATGTTGAGTAATGCTTTTCTATATCTAGTATATAAAAAATCATTTTTTTTTGTTTCTTCGTAATTCGTTCATCCGATTGTAATAAAACTTTGTCAATTTATTCCACATGCACAAAGATAATAGGGTTAGTACAATTGGGATGTGCATATTTCTTACGCAAATAGATGCAAAAGGAGAGGTTGATTATGATTTATGAGTTTATGATGACTCAAGAGTTCCTGACCGGAAGCGGTGGCTCAGTGCATCAACTGATGTCACTGCAGCGCTTCTGACCGTCCTAGGTTCTGAAGGTCCTAGGCTCGAGTCCTGCCGGCGGCAAGATTTTCGACACTAGCTCTTCAGCTAGGTCGAATTCCGTCGCTGTCTGGAGGAGAATTCTAGCTGCCGGCTACTCTGATCGGTAGTTTTCCGTGGTTTCTCCGATCAACACCAGGCGAATGCCGGAGCAGTACCCTACCAAACGGGACACAGACCGCGCGCCATCTTCCTTCCTCTTCCTTGTCCTATCCTCTCCCTTTACACACACACTAACATGCACTACACTACCACATATTCCGGGAGATCGGTTGGGAGCTTAGAGCTTGTCTCGGCTGGAGCGGTGCCCCGTTGGTGGAAGAGTCCTGGTTAGGGGGAAAACCCCACTAGCTGACGGTAGGTCGGTGCCGGATCTCGCCATCCGGAGGGGGGAAGATCACCACCATCTCCCGAGAAAAAAACATGCACAACACTAGCGGGACTAATGACCAACGCAGTTGACGCGCCCGGAAACACGAAAAAATCAATCAAGCGTCCATGAAAAGGCTCTACGCAACCCGCCGCACTCTCAAGTATTAGGCGCGTCTTCGCTGGATATTTTGATTGTAAAATATCGGCCGGAATTATTCCTTCAACGTTTTCATCTTTCAACTTTCACACGAACAAGTCAAATTTCCCCAAGACAGTGTCATAATGAATGTATGTCCAAACATGAGGGACAACGTTTTAACAATAGGATACTTAACAACCATGTCCACACCATGCCATAAAACTCACCCATACTCACAAGGAAGTATTTCATCTATAAAAAATCTGCAGTGCGTAGCGTAAAACATGATTATCAATTACGTACCCAGTAACGTGTGAAGTGTAATTCATTGCAACAGCGAATCATTGCCAGTTTTATATATATATATATATATATATATATATATATATATATATATATATATATATATATATATATACTACGTGCGTGTATATATATATATATATATATATATATATACGCACGTATATACACGCGTGTGTGTATATATGGACGGTGCGTGTATATATATATATATATATATATATATATATATATACACGCACCGTCGGATTCGACTGGGCTTATAAGATATACCCTCTAACCGTTACAAATAATACGAGAAAGAATGTGCTGCTGTAGCTCTACTCGTTTTCTTAGTTTTTTGTTTATCTTTTATTGGCTCCAAAAGGTATTTATCAGTCTGTTTTCGATTCCGTAAATAGGTCAGAAAAGCAGACTAAAAGAATAGTCTCGTAGATTTTAAAGAATTGATGATCCATTAAAAGAGAAACTGAGTCGCGAAGGTGAAAGAAAGTGAAAACATACTTATCTTCTGTCACAGTGAGAAATTGTGCCCATCGCGGCCATCGCCGCCCCTGGCCCTTTCTGTTTGACGCAGTAGCCATCGACCGCGCCCTCTCCTCCTCAACCTTGCAAACGTGACTTCGATGCGCCTCCACCACTTCGTTGCCTTTTCTGCTTCCGCGGACTTCGTCGCCTCTCTCTCTCTCTCTCCGCCGCCCGTCTGCTCTTATCGCAGACGCCTCCGTATTCTGGGCCGCAACCATTCCACAGTGGGACGAAGAACTCCAAAGAACTTGTACATTATTCTACCATTAAAATAATCGACCTGAAAAACCGTCACCAAACAAGAGGAGGCAGTACATTTAATACAAAGTTGGTCGTATGTAGGGAACCGATTTCCATATAATTACGTTTTTACAGGAACTAGATCGACACTAGCTTTTCAGCTAGGTCGAGTTCAGTCGCTGTCTGGGGGAGAATTCTAGCGGCCGGCTGCTCTGATCGATAGTTTTCCGTGGTTTCTCCGATCAACACCAGGCGAATGCCGGAGCAGTACCCTGACAAACGGGCCACGGACCTCGCGCGATCTGTCCATCCTCTTCCTTGTCCAATCCTCTCCCCTCACACACACACACTAACATGCACTACACTACCACACATGCCGGAAGACCGGTCGGGAGCTTAGAGCTTGTCCCGGCTGGGGTGGTGCCCCGCTGGTGGGAGAGTCCTGCTTAGGGGGAAACCCTACTAGCCGACGGAAGGTTGGCGCCAGATCTCGCCATCCAGCGGTAGATAATCACCGCCATCTCCCAAGAAAAAAAACATGCACTACACTAACGGGACTAATGACCAAAGCAGTTGACGCGCCCGGAAACACGGAAAAATCAATCAATCAAACAGGGACTAGATACCTGCATTCAATTATATTTTATAGTTTCCAAGATATTTTAAATGAATAACAACTATTTTTATTTCACATTTTTTTACATATTTTGTTATAATTACATATTTTACCTTTTATGTCATATTTCTTACATATTTCGCTACATTTTAATATCTAAGTACGTTGAAAAGGAACATTTCAGATGCGCGTTTGCAATATATGTTACAAATCATATGTAATGGTACTGCGATTCTATGACTTCTAAACTTCTCTCTCCCCACCCCGCTTACTCCCCCCACACGCTTACTCTCCCCCCTCACTGCGTATTCGGAATCAGGGATGATCGGATTTTTATGAACACATGTAATTTCAACCACGTGCTTGCTCATATTTCAAACTGCAAATTCGTTATTCGATCTAAAACGAACTAATAGTTTTTACTGAATAGACTTACCGCGTTATTCGATTTGGAGGGAGAGGGAGAGGTACGGGTTCCCTTTAACTCCGTCCCTGGGATTCATCACTCGTTCCACGGTACTACTATTCACTTGTACACCGGCTCCCCGGAAACATTGTAATATGTACTATGGACGTATATTTCGAATAAACTTTTTACATGTGGTGAAGTCTCGGGTACAATTTCTTCAGTAGAGATAAAACCTACTTTCAGCCACACCGAATCCTTGTTAAGAACTGATCGGCAACGTTATATGGTCGAAAAACGCTTTTAGAGAGCAATTTTAAATCCAATAATGAATTTTTATTTGACATATTTTCTATTTTTCTTACATTTTTTGGAAAATATAAGTTCTTATATTGTGACCATCCGTTTTGCCGAGGTCTCGGAAAACGGAGCACATCAATATTCAAGAATAAGATAAGCTGTTTGAACGCGCGCCAACGCGCATGAATACAATCCGAAAATGGAAACTACGAACTATATCCGTAAGAGAGCGTCTCGGTAGAGTATGCGACACCGGTAGTCGGGAGAAAGAAGGAGTTTTTTTTAGCTGAAGTAACAGCTGGAGAGTGAGGACCTACCGATCACGAGAAGGCGGCACCTCGTACTGCTACGGACTTCAGGACTGCATCTACGATAAAAACTCTTCAAGACATTCGAGGAGTTTTTTATTTTTATATTTATTCTTCTTATACAATAGACTCAGTTGTCGTATTGTAGATTCTTTTAAATATGGAATTAAAAGCTAGTTACATTCTATAAAAGAATACGAAAAGAGTATCAACGGAAAACGAGACGGAGGCCACATCGTGAGTTGAACAACGGTACTGGAAAGGGGCGACCGTGCGGTTCTGCAGAGGGGCGGCTTTGCTCCCGACCGAGCTGCAAGGACAAGGACATCGAGCGATTGGAAGAGTCGACGCCGCAGATTTCTCTACGCCGTGAGAAGACACAGTAAGGTCGTGCCAACTTGAACAATTTGTAGATATTAGAAGGAATAATTTGTTTCGGAAAGAAAGTATTAGTACAGGTTCTTTATACCGATATTCTGTGAAAAATAGAATCAATCTTTTCTTTCAAGAAAAACTTAGCTAATTGTAAAGTTGCAACTAGGAAATTTACGACTGGAATGATTAGGCAAAGTTTTAAGTATTCTTTGAAATTGATTTAAATGAGAGAAAGGAAACAGTGTAGTTAATTATTAAGAGTGTAAGTTGTTTTCTTTTTTTCAGCAAGACAAAATTCTTGTATATGTAAAGTGTTTTATGTTCATTTACTGTAACAGCAATTTAATTAGAATATACTTAAGTAAGTGGAAAGTGATTCGACTTGAGTTTCTGTGTAAGTGCATTCAATCCACAACGGCCCACATGACCCTGATCCCCGCTATTCTAATTGTATTTTTTTATTTTGCGCCCACCTTGAAAACCCATTCTGAGCTAGCCGGCAGAGGGGTGGGGTCGCAATATATGTATATATTTTGCATTTTTTACAATAAATTCCGTTCCCCAGTCATATGCATTGACGTTCACTCCCACTTGGTCTTGTGTACTCCATAACTATTACCAGGAGGGATGGTTCAGGGCATCAACTGATGTTGCAATGCTTCAGACCAGGAGATCATAGGCATCGAATCACAAAAGTGGCAGAATTTCTAACACTAGCCACATAGCTAGGCCGAATTCATCTGCTGATTGGCGAAGAATTTTGCGGCCGGCTTCTCTGATCGGTAGTTTTCCGTAGTTTTTCCGAATATGTGCTCCGATTAATAGCCTACCGGAGCAGTACCCTAACAAACTGCCACGGACCACGCGCGATCTTTCCGTCCTCTTCCTTGTCCTATTCTAAGCCCTTACTTACACACACTCCCACACACTTACACGCACTACACTACACGCATATCGGGAGACCAGTCGGGAGCTTTTGGATTGTCCCGGCTGGGACAAGCCCGAGATATCGGGTTAGGAAAAACCCGCTGCAGACAGTAAGTCGGCGTTAGATATCACATTCTAGCGGAGGAAGCCACCTCTTCCCGAGGAAAAACATGGACTACACTTGCTGGACTAATGACCTGATACGTTGATGGGCCCAGAATCATTAATTAATAAATCCATAACTACCGATTGGTAACGATACGAACATCCATGGAGGACCAAGAATATACCGATGTGTCTATTGCTCACTTTTATGCTGTTCAAATTTTGAGAGAAATGAGAACAACACCACCTTTTGGTGACTGTTATTTTATGTGATTACCTAGTTACGTTAGTTGTATCGGATGTTTTCTCGGCAATGACATTAATTCTGCAATAACACATACGTTACTTCTAATATTCGCTGATCAATCGCCAGTAGAGTTACAGTCTATGAAAACCATGTGTATATCAATCCAACTGTATTTCGAAGGTAAACAAACCTTAATTGCAGAATCGACCGCATGAGTCATTTCTCTGGTGTAGTAATAAGTACTTTTATTTACTAGATGGGATCTCCTCCAAACAATAAATGAAATGAAAAAGGTGTACAAATATCTTCTTTTCGATATTAATAAATTGCTTTTTTGTCTCAGTACTTCGAGCAGCGAAGTAAATAAAAGTCGTTAGTACCTTTTTTTTATTCGTACATTACAAAATAAAATGGTATGCTAAATTTTAATCCGTTATTTTCCTTTCTTTGTAGTTTCATGAAAAATATATTGATACATATGATACTTACTGAATGTCGATTTATATGTATCATATCAAGCCGTGCAAACTTTTTAAAAAATGCGCGAAATAATCTTCTAAATTTAACACTTCTATCGTAAGTAAATAATTTTTTCCTTATTATCTCCAAATATTTGTATGCATACGTGGAGGAATCAGATGTAGGGCCATTTTAGTCCTCACTGGGAACTTTAGTGGACCAGTGCAACACAACCGCGCCACACGCCGAAAGAATCCGACGCGTAGCGGTGTGTAGACACAAAGAGCCCCAAAACTTCAGACCCCCTGGATAAAAACGTCTTCCTTTCTTCTCATGATCTCCGTTTCTGTTCCTTTCGTATTTTCTTTTCTTGTGTTTCTTGCGCCCTGAGGATACATCCAATTCTCGCTCAAATGCATCCCTATCACTGTTTCCAGACATATACGTTTGAGGACCAATGTGAATGAAAAAAGAAAGACTTTTTTTAGTGATGATAAATCTCCATGACGTTGCAAATTCTGAGGTAACAGGCTTTATCGAATCGTCGCCTAGTACGTTTCCTTCACTCCATTTTTCTTCAAAAAAATGTAGATCGTTGTTTCAAAAATATCATTTTTCTATGTAAAAACTGGACAGTGATATTGTCAAAATGGAATGAATAGATTTTAATACATTTCAACGATACTCGGTCAATGGTATTGTGAATTAAGGACGGAGGACAATGTGTAAAGTCGTCTCAATTATAAGCGGTGAAATCCCAACGGTAAATTATTAGGAATGAAAAGATTATATCGAATGGGCGTGCACAAATTTACCAGCCCCAGCGTGCAATTTGATTCCATGTCCCTAAGAACCGAGGAAATTTTGTGAGTTCCGGTTTTATCAATCCTGCCTATTTAGGTGGGCTGATTAATTTTGTTTAATTTTAGTTGTTGAGTTTTTCGATAGTGCCCCAGTAACTGCTGAGGGCCCGGCGCGAGTGTAATGATACACGGTATGACTGTGTAATGATATTCATTATAACTGCATAATGATCAATATAATGTTGTGTTTTGTATCTTATTACAGTGTGTATCAATATTAATGTATGCTCTTGTAAGAATTATAACACGATATAAAAGAATAAGATTAAAAGCTTTTAATATGCAACATAATGTGAAGGAACTGCATCGTTATCTACCTGGCAGAAATTTGTCCACTTTGTCCCGTGGACGCTTAGACACATGGATCTAATAATTCTAAACCACTTGTAACTTGTACCACAGCTTCTGGGTCAATGACCCCATCTCGATCAGGTTTTTGTTCAGTTTCCCTGATCCTTTGAGCAAATGCTGAGATGACTCCTTGTTTTTCTTCTGGACAAAAATGTAACTTCATTATCTGTGTACATCTTCCAGAATTCAGTAGGAAATATAGTTATTCAAAGTATCGTTCTCCATGTTGTCGCGGCAGGAAATATTATTCCTTCACGAAGGACATGATGAGGGATAAGAGCCCAAATTTATAGCTGATTTACCCTTGAAAATAGATTTTATTACATCGGAGCGAATGTTTTGGTTAACAATCCTTACAAAAAAACCCTTATTTCTTTCTGTATTCAAAATTCAAGTAGTATATGGCTGAGGGTAAGGATCACAGAATTATGAAAACGTGCACAGAACTTACTTCTCCTCGTAGCACGTCACACACAGTTTTTAACTGCTTTTGACGTACAGTAAATAAAGTAAATAGAAATTCTTAGATAATCTTCGAACACGGGAGTCACCACGAAAGCACACAGCGCATTCAGACCATTAGGACATTGATATGTTTTGAAAAAGGAAGGACCAGTGATGCCCAAAGAGAGAGGAAGTTCGATGGACAAACGAGTGGACTAGGAACGAGGGGAGGGGGCACATGCCCCTCAAAAGAATGCATCATGCTTCACGACCTGGGTAAGATAAGATCCGGGTGGGTTAGATGATGGTATCTTAATTAGTATTCATGTAATACTATAACTTTGTCCTTTATAAATTTCATCTTGTAAGTTAACTTTTTTTTCATGCATTGTGAGAAACAGATCTTCTCTACTACTTGTATATCAACAATTCTGCAGTCTTGTGAGTGGGCTTAGATCACAATAATTCTCACAAAAAATTTGTAATATCGATATGACTGAAACTGCGATGCCCTGTCCGATTTTATCTTTGCAAGTGCGATAAGGTCCTAGTAAATAATATCACATCACAACTTATTGGGTGGTATCTATCGCATTTCAAACCACACATACTGGCCTCAAAAAGTGACATGGATCCATTTCCCTCGAAACCTGTATAGTCTTGGCTGCCTAATCTTAGCTTTCTCATTTTTTATTCATTGATTAGGGATTTCAGGCGCGTCAACTTCAAGGCCATTGGTCCCGTATGTATAGTGTATGTTTGCTTGAGTTTGGCGGTGGTCTTCCCCCGTTGGATGGTGAGATCTGGTGTCGACCTACCATTGGCTAGTGGGGGGTTTCCCCAACCAGATACCTTCCACCAGTGGGGGACTGTCACAGCCGGGACAAATTCCCGACCAATGTCCAGGCATGTGTGGTAGTGTAGTGCGTGTAAGGAGTAGGATAAGTCAAGGAATGGGAAGGAAAGATCGTGCGCAGTCCGCGGCCCTTTTGTTAGGGTACTGCTCAGGCATTCGCCTGGTAATGATCGGAGAAACCACGGAAAAACTACCAATTCGAGCAGCCGATCGCTAGAATTTTCCTCCAGACAGGGTCAGAACGCGACCTAGTTCCCTAGCTGGTGTCGAAAATCCTGCCATCGTCGAGATTCAATCCTAGAACTTCCCGGTCTACGACACTGCAGAGACAGTAGTTGATGCCCTGAACCATCTCTCCTGGTCTCGGTCTTAGCAATTTCGCCCACTTATGATGGCTGATAATTTGTATTTAAATTTTTATATTAAATTTTTGGAAGGTGTCTGAGGGGCCGAGGTTCAATGGATTGATTGTTAATGATTCCTGGCGCAACTACTATGGTCGTTAGTCCCGTGCGTGTAATGCGTGCTTTTGCTCGGAAGGTGGCGGTGGTCTTTCCCCGCTGTTTGGCGAGATCCGGCGCCGACCTACCGTCGGCTAGCGTGGTTTTCCCCAACCAGGTATCACCCACAAGTGGCACAACGCCCCTTCCGGGACAAGTTCTAAACTCCCGACCGGTCTCCCGGCATGTGTGGTAGTGTAGTGTAGTGCATGTTAGTGTAAGGGGTGAAGATAGAACAAGGAATAAGAAGGAAAGAACGCGCGCTGTCTGTGGCCCGTTTGTTAGGGTACTGCTGCGGCATTCGCCTGGTGTTAATCGACAAAAATACGAAAAACTACCAATAAAAACGGCCAGCCGCTAGAATTCTCCTCCAGACAGCGACTAAATTCGACATAGCTGCAAATCTAGTGTCGAAAATCCTACCACCGTAAGGACTCGACCCTAGGTCCTTCGGGTCAGAGTTACTGCAGTTGGTTGATGCCCTGAGGCATCTCTCCCGGTCCGAGGTGGGAGTCGCCTTTTTTCTGATTGTGAAGCTGCTGTGGGGTGTGGCCGCCCCCCCCACCACCACCACCTGATAGTCGCGTTTCCGAGATGGCGCCGGCGGATATTGGCGCGGGCGCACTGCGGCCAGGGCCGCCGCTGGCGGCGCCGGGCCTCGAACCCGGAAGCTCCGCACCTGCGCGCAATAACCCCGCGGGCGGCCCGGCCGCGCCGTCGACTCCGCCGGCGGAAATTTCGATTCCCCTTCGCGGCGGAGATGAAGCCTCCATTTTACGCCCTCTGCGGCCGAACCTCTCCAACGCCATATCCGCAGGGATCCTGGCTCGGCTGCAGCCGAACCAATGTACAGGCCCCAGCGGTTAACGGCAGAGGCGCAACCGGGATTTTTGTAGGGTGGAGCTGTAGGTGAAGTCACCAGCCGACTTCGTGTTTCTTGTAGTGAGTTTTTTTTCATTAATGCAGAATTAAAAGTGCATTTTCCTTTCTTTATTTTATACGTATTTGATTGATATAATGAATGAATTTTGGTTACTTGAAATTCATTTTTCATTTATACTGAATTAGAAATGTATTTTTATTTGTTTTTCTCAGTTATGTTATACATATTTGATTGAGATATTGAAAGAGTATTGTTACTTGAAATGAATTTTTCATTTTTGCTGAATTATAAATGTATTTTTTTATTTATTTTATTTATTTTAACTGTCTATTAATCTTCTTATTTTCCAATTATCCCATTGAATTTTAAGACAGTTATATAATTTTTTTTTATTTTCAATTGTATCTTTTCTCTTCTTTCCTATAACATTTCGATGAATTTTTTACATCATTATCAATTACTGAAAATTATTTTTTTTAGTTTTAACATTACAATTATTATAATATGTTATTAGATTGCAGATTATATCTAAAGATTGTAAACATCAACATAGATTATGATCAATTGTATTCATCTTGGTAAGTCAAAATAATTTGGAATAATTAGTATATAGGTAATTGTAATGTAAAAACAAAAAAGTTTAATTTTCAGTACTTGCTAATGATGTAAAAACTTCATCAAAGCGTTGTACGAAACAAGAGAAAAGATACAATTCAAAATAAAAAGGAATTGTATAACTATTTAAAAATTGAAGGGGATAATTTGAAAATAATAAGAAATGTATTTTTGTTTTTTACCTTTATTTTATTCGTATTCGATTGAGCTATTGAATAAATTTGTTACGGCCAAAAATTATTTTTTAGTGTGTCACTTGTCTATTTTTGAGTGTGTCGCTTTTGAGTGTTGTCACGTGTTGAGTGTGTCAGGTCGTGCTGAAGCCTCATGAGTCCCTCTGCCCTTGAGCTTGCCACACCGAGGGTAAGTTTCGTGGAAAGAAAAGAGGCGAGATTACAGGACATTTAGTGTTAGTGCTGTCTCTCCACCATCACCATTTAGGCGTTCCTTCAGTTCTAGCTGAGCGAGCTGCCATTCGGGAATAATAGGAGTGCACCCCTCGCCAGCCCTTGTAGAGTGCGCTGGTCAGCTGGTCAGCTGTCGCCGGCAGGCAGGCGCTTGGCGGCCGACGCGCCATTGTTTGGCGATGAATGTCGGCGCGCCAGTCGCCTCGTCCCCGGCCACGAGTCCAGCTCCAGGCCCCGCGCCCACGCGAATTTCCTCTTCCGAAATGTGCCTCATGCGATAGCCCTCTTGCTTCCTTGTTTCCCTCGACACAATAGACTCCCAGGCTCGAGGCTACAGTACAAGTACTTGAAATGGAACACCGCACTCCTAGTTTTCCTTACGAAACACAAAATGTTTTAGTAATCCGTAGAGACCGGATTTTTATCCCTTTCAGACCTAGTGGCTATAATTGTGTACATGATTTTTTCTAAGTCGTAGCTGGAGAATAAATTTTGTGAAAACAATTTAGACACTTCATATAGTTTATATGGTTTATTGTTTTGTTGTATTTATTATTAAATCTGTCTTGTTAGTCATTGATGCTTGTAATAACTACGTTTCATTGTTGGTTGTGCACGTCGTCTCATACACGCAACACATGGATCGAAATATTCATATTTTTTTCCATGTAATTCATTATCTTTGAATTGTCAGATTATAGATATGAATTCTAGTAAGTCTCTTCGAAGTATCTGTACAAAACATTTCGAGAGAGACAGTTCAGTATAATTGCTAGTTGTGCCGAAACTTGATGTACACAAACGTAACCACCAGGTCTCAAAACAAGTAAGTTGAATATTTGTGTTAGTTTTATTGAACGTCAAATAGTTTATTGCTCCTGGAAATGTAATGTGTAGCGTTTTGCGTACTTTTAATATTTTTAATTATAGAATCATTTCAGAATTTCGACTTTTGATCTAAAATATGCGATAAGAAGATTTTTCATACAGAAAAAGATTGTTCGCAAATCTTGGAACTTCTGATGAATGGAGACGTGTGTGATTTGGATTTGCCTTCCGACGATGAGGATAATGATTATCTTAACGTCGCATCTGCTGCCACTATTTTTCCTGTTGCCAGTCGTCCCCCTAGAGTTGGCGCTGATGAAATAAAGAAAGGTAATGAAGATTTAACTTTTTTAGGGGAATCACTTGAAAATGATGTAATTGAAGGCTGTAGTCTAGGTGTTTCCGACCTATCGGACAATGTAAATTATACATTGACAGAAAAAAATAAAATCAAGTGGACTAATCAACCAATTTCTGTTTCGTTTGGTTCATAGGAATCGCAAGACAGGGGTGATGTTGAAATTTTAGCTCCAGTTGTTTACTTCAAAAAGTATATTCCTGATTACTTGACTTGTGGCATGGCAGAAGAAACAAATATTTACGCTTTGCAAAAGGGAGCTAATTCCAGGCAGACAACTAAAGAGGAAATTGAAATTTTGTTAGCCTTTCATATTGCGATAGGAGCGATGAAATTTCCTAGAGTTCGAATGTTTTGGAATACTACTTTGTTTACAAGTGTTCCTTGAAAACATGCCAAGAGATAGATTTTTTCATCTAAGAACTAATCTTCATGTAGTTGATAATTTAAAAATTTCCAAAGATAACAAAGATAAATTTGTGAAAGTTAGACCTATTTATGAAGAAGCTATACGCAAACGATGCTTAGAATTGGATGCTGAAGAATGTTTAGCAGTTAATGAGTCAATGATTCCTTTCACGGGTCGACTAAATATCAAGCAATACGTAAAAGGATTCTAAACAAAAAAATAACCATGCCACCCCTCAACACAAGGTATAAAATATGCCACAAGACAAGGCAGAAGCACTAGCAGAACACTTCGCTCAAACATTCAAACCTAATAATACATCCGTACACTCAGACCACCAGGCAATAATTGATTCAAATAGAGCACCAAACTATGACGTCCCTCAGAGAATAAAATTCATTTCACCCTCCGAAGTTAAAAACCTCATAAAAAATTTGCCCAAAAGAAAAGCTCCTGGACACGACCTAATTAGCAACCAAATAGTAAAAAACTTGCCCACATCCACAATTGCACATATAAATAACATCTATAATTCATCACTCAGATTAGGCTATTTCCCACGTTCTTGGAAAATATCAAATATAATCCCGATCCCTAAACCAAACACTAATCATAGTCTTGCAGCGAATTATAGACCAATAAGTCTCCTGCCAACTATTTCAAAAATATTTGAAAAACTAATTTTAAAAAGACTCAATAATCACCTAACAAAGTCAGAAGCTATCCCAAATCATCAATTTGGTTTCAGAAACCATATCTCAACTGCACACCAATTACTCAGGATAACTGAATATATTCACACTAGCTTTCAAGAAAAGAAACACACAATAGCAATACTCTTAGACGTATCTCAAGCTTTTGACAGAGTCTGGCACCCCGGATTAATCTACAAACTCAAAACTATCGGAACACCTAAATACCTACTAAACATTAGCACACAATTTATATCAGACAGATCTTTCATAGTAACCATGAACAATCATAGCTCCAACCCACGCACAATAGAAGCAGGACTTCCACAAGGCTCACAACTATCCCCAACGCTATTTAATCTTTACACAGCAGATATCCCCATCACACGTTACACGCAACTTACACAGTTCGCCGACGATACAACAATATTCATATCAAGTCGCACGTTGCCATATAGCAGTACAAAAATTCAACAACATTTAAACAAAATAGATGAATGGGCAACAAAATGGAAAATCAAACTAAACCCGAACAAATCAAAATCAAACATTTTTTCATTAAGACCATTCTCTGCTCCCTACCCATTACTATTAAAGAATAGCATAATAAACTGGACACCATTGAATCAACCTATCAAATACTTAGGACTAAACCTCGATACAAAACTCAACTGGAAAAACCACATCAACATTAAAATACAACAGGCCAAAGTGAGATTAATCCAACTCAAACCTTTACTGAATAAAAACTCCAAACTTTCATTAACAAATGCAATAACACTACACAAAACCATCATAAGACCCATAATGCTATACGCATGTTCCATATGGACAAATGCCGCACCATCCAACGTAAAAAAATACAAATAATACAGAACAGATTCCTCAGAACAATCACCAACGCTCCATGGTTCATTTCAAATCAACAACTCCACAGAGAATTAAACATGAACCCGATCACCTATCAAATAGCACGCATATCCAATAATTTCTACTCCAACATAAACTCAATAGACCAACTAAAACAATACAATCTAGCCTCAACGAGCAACACACAGACCAGAATAAACAATATATACCCATTCGATTCATTCCAAAAAATATTCTCAAACATTTGTGAACAATAGATACTCTCATGAGTAATCTACCCCAATGTAGTAGCAATAGTATAATTAGGTTAAGTATAGTATTAAGTTAGTAGTAAGTCATCATTACATATGAAAGAGTGTAATACTGAACTATGTACAACCCAACAAGCAATAAATAATTTTTTTTTAAATTTAAAAAAAAACGTAAAAGGAAAACCAACGCCTTGGGGTATCAAGATGTTCATGCTTTGCGGAAAAAGCGGGCAGGCATATGACTTCTTTTTGTATCAAGGAAACTCTACGGAATTCAGTAGCAATTTGTTGAATACATTTGGTCAAGGTCCAACTGTGGTTTTGCAACTCGCAGAAAGATTAAATCATTCACAGGGTCGCAAATTATTTTTTGATAATTATTGTTCATCTTATAAATTATTTCAAGCTTTAAAACAAAAAGAAATAGCATCTGCTGGTACTGTAAGAGTATGCAGATTTGGTAAACCACCATTAATTCCAGATAAGGAAGCGATGAGAAAACCAAGAGGTTATTCAGAAGAGATATGTAGCACTGATGGTGTTGCATTAGTGAAATGAGTGGATAACCGGACCATTGTTTTGGGTTCAAATTTTGTATGAAAAGGAACAGTTGATCATGTGAACCGTTGGAGCAAGAAAGAAAATAAATATGTAACAGCGCAAAGACCAGAAATTGTAAAGCTGTACAACCATTCAATGGGAGGGGTTGATTTATTTGATCAGCTAATTAGCTACTACAGGATTTTTATTAAATCTAAAAAATGGACATTTAGAATGATTTTTCATGCAGTTGATTTTGCAATTACACAGAGTTGGTTAGAATACAGTAAAGACGCGGAGACACTGAAAATGCCTAAAAGCAAAATACTGGACCTCCTTGAATTTCGAATGAGGGTGGCGGAAGGGCTCATCTTATATGGGAAAAAATTGAAGCGAAAAGGGGCGGACCGATATCTTCTCCAACTCCAACTCCGTCTCCGCCAAGTCGGAAAAAATTGCAAGAAAGAAGGCCAGCAGAAGAAATAAGATTTGATTGTGTTCGTCACTTTCCCCTTCATGATAATGAGCCACTTCCTACGAAATGTAAGTTTCCAGGTTGTATTGGAAGATCACGAATAATGTGTGAAAAATGTAAACTTCATCTCTGCCTGACAAGAAAAAAAATGTTTCAGAGAATTTCATCTTAAAAAATGAAGAATTTCAGTTTTTACATATTTTGTTAATAAAAAATATTTAGAAACTTATATCTTTAATTTTTATTTCACTAACCGAATATACCTCCTTCAATGATGCTCTGGTATGAATCGCAATGTTTGAGACCCAATGTACACAATTGTAGCCATAATTTTTTTTAGAAAAATAAAAGTCCAAAAACTAAATTATTGATATGACAATGTAAAATGAGTCCCAAATGGCCCAAAAAACGTGTTAAATAATTTTTTCAATATCTAAAAAAAAGTCGGGTCTGAAAGGGTTATGTAATTACATATTTTTTGTCTTTCTACTTACGGTTCCCAAAATTGTAATCGTTGTCCCAATTGTCGCTCTTCTAAGACAATATCCAGTTTTTTCGTTACATATTTAGTACTATATTATATATTTTACATATTTTGCTATTTTCACAAAAAAAATTATTCTATCGATTTTGTTCATTTTTTTACATATTCTTTAATGAAAAGAAGTACTTTAAAAATGCAGCATTTTCCCGACATTATTCGTGAAATTGTCATTGACGCCGCGTTCCGTGACTCTTTACCTCAAATTCCAAGAAACTTTGGTAATCACCGACTTTTAACAGTTCAATGAGAATGTTGCACGGTCGAGTATTGTTTGCTGGTCGTAGATATCGCCAGTTTGTAGGTTGACTTCTACTGCGTCTTGTCAGGTTCAAGATGCATATAACATTACATAAATGCACCTTGGTCTGTTTGCTAAACTACGGTCCTGGTTTACAATAGATGAAGCTTTTATGGGAAGTTGTATGATGCAAAGTGTGTATCATCTTGTGCTCTGCAAATAATTTTTAAAACGTTTGTATTATTTTTAAAATTTGTTCAGAAAGAATGTTATAAACGTGAATTAGTAATATGTGAATGTGTTTTATAATTAGAGCACATATTACATATTACATTCGATTTTATATATTTATTACATATTCTTACTGTTTTCATTACAAATTTATGTACACATTTTGACGTTTCATTCTACATATTTTTCCAGTATCTAGTAATCAGGTCTTTAAACACATTTTGTTTTTAATTATAGCACAGTTGTAGACTAGTTTATCAGGGGGCGTGCAGGACACATTATTTGATTTCTTTAATCGTCTATTAATGTAAAGATCGTAATATTTGCGAGTGACCTGCAATAGTCTTTCCACGGCACTACCGAATCAAGATATTGGTCTTAAATAGTCTATTATTATCTTGCTGCTATCGCCGAAAGTGACTTGTTCTAAACCCTCGTAGATACCCGAGAAAATTCAAACCAGTCATTAGTATGTCGATGGTATAACATGAGTTAACATTAAAGCGGCTTTATCATAATGAGAAAAATATCGCCTACTTTTCCGCTCATCTGGTGATAAGAAAAATCGTTTTGCATTAAATGAGATTGCTTCCGCTTTTACAACTCCATCTTCTTTTAAAGAGCGGGCCCACCTTGCATCGTTTAAGCCTGGGAGATCTTCGGTACCGGTTCATGCTGCTCGTCAGGCAGATGAAAGTATCTTATCATACGAATACTTGTATGCTCTACATTACAGTCACTGTTGTGCTATAACCAAAGAAAGCAAAATAACATACTCTTCTTTGAATAACATTAATTTAACTCAATTCGTTAAGTTTTCTCACTTTTTCTAATCCACACTAAGTTAATTATCATTTCAATGTGTTTCATTCTATTAATACTCATGTTTCGTTTCCTTTTATAAATATAGTACAACCATTTACGTTTTTAGTGAAACTAGAGCTCTTACTTCAGTAATGGATGACTCGTTCATCGCATTAGCCCAAAAAGACAATATAAAATAAAAATAATATAATTGTCGTATTGACTATTAACAGGTTCCGTTATTTATAGTATCTTCAGTTTTAAGACAATCAATGGAATTGAAAACATTCCATTAAATTTCATATTTTAATTATTGAAATAACATATTTCATTTTACAGATACAACGTTTCGTGAACTTGTTTGTTTACATCATCAGGTACATAAACTCTATAAATTAAGACATAATATTTTTTCAAGTAACAAATAAAATATATTAATAATAAAATACAGGTAATACATGTAAACACAAATTACAGTATGAACAGAAACTCACCATATCATAATTTATTTGTAAATTTTAAAAAATTAAACAAAAATAAAATAAGGATGATATTATATATCTTTGTTTCAAGTTAACAGAAATGAAACAGAAACAAAAAGATACATTTTCGTTACAGTTACTATTGAGGCTTTCAAAAACTATTTTGGTTCAAATCAAACACAAACTTCTATTTCATATACTTTCCTAATTAATAGAAGAGGAGAGATTTCCAATCCCGACATTCCGGGAGGCAACATCCAATATTGTACGAGTTAAAATTTGCAATGAGAACGACAGAACTTCCCAAAATTGTTGGCAGGATTTTGCTTATTCCCATGAGCAATGCTTTCGTTGAACGAGTCTTTTTCAAATATGAATAATGCTTGGGTTAATCTGTGAAAAGAATACGAGAGGAATTAGTTAATGCAGAACTTTTTACAAAATTTAACTATCATGTGATATTTGCCGAGTTTTATGCCTTCATTAATGACCCAAAACAGAAATGCTTAATGAAAAAAGCAATTTGTAATGAAAAGTATACACGAAAATAAGGCATTTAAGTGCACTGTGAATTCATTTATTTAAATTTATTCGTAAAAGATTTCGAATAAGTTTGTTAGTTTAATTAAAACAAAATGTATAGTTTGTTAGATTGGAATTTGGTTATTTGGAATTATTTATGTTTGTTTTATACTGATAAATAAGTATTAATATCTAGACAATATTTCAAACCTCCGCTTGATACAAAATCCCCCACCCACCCCCAGCTTGGTGTATAATATAAATTCTCCAGGTGAATAAATTTAGGTAGGTAGTAATTCTAATAAGTACTGATGCAGAGTTAATTAATAAACAGGAAAGTAATAGCTTAACTCGTGATTTTAGGTAGTTATCTGGGAAGACGAACATCATGCCCTGAAATCCTGCATTGAAAAAGCTGGAATCGTAATTTTTATTTTCTCGGTATTTCTTCCACAGTGTATTGTAAAGCTGTGGGGAAAACGGCGAAATTTTGACAGAAAAACTCGTATTCTCTGGCCCTGGTAACGAAAAAGTGGATGGATTTTGCCTACAATACAGTAATTGTAGAAATAGTTGTACTGTAATTTACATCTTCTAACACGTTGTGTAGTCATAATACATATTTTATGGGTCCTTGATACAGAAAAATCGATGGATAGCAAAACGTGTATCCATCAGCCTGTCTGTGAACAACGTTAGCGGCTTAACCGTAATTATGTTCACCAAAATTGATATTCCCTAATCAGCCTGGTGAATGTCGCGGTCCCTTGAGTTGTAATAGATATTTTAATTGATGAGTATATATTATTTATATTATTTATATAAAGCTCTTGGAACATTTTCAAAAAAATATTTACATTTTCATTAAAAATATGACACCAAATTTTTTGATTAATTTTTGTCCTCAGATAGTGCAAAGGGCATGATACGGATCTTAGTTTCGTTGAAATCTCAGATTTATTGAAAATTGCAAAAGTTTACATTTTTTCGGTGTCTTCCTACTATTACATTATGAAAATACTTTTTTCTTATTTTTTCAAATAATGTCATGTTCAATTTTTCGAAAACAGTACCATTTGCTCTAATTATTTAACCATTAGTCTTTATTTTGCTTTCACATGACGTCTCAAACAGGTCTGGTACATTAATCAATACAAATACGTATCAATACAAGTACATTAATCTATACAAATACGTTTTCGATACTTATTTATTTATTTTAAATCGCTCTGTAACTACATAGTCATAAGCGATCAAAACATGTTTTACAATTTTACATGATATATCAATATACACATTTAATTATAAAACAATATTTTATGACGTTGTCTTTTAACAAGTTAAAACATTCACAAACAAACACATTCATAACAAGCGTGTTTACTTTCCTTTTTACAAGAAAGGCAAATACTATGTACATTTTTCTAATTTTTGCTGCACAGAAATACTTAATAATTTTGTCACCTTGCGAAATATAGTTTAATAAAGATAGGATATCATTTTCAAATTATGATTTTTTTATATATAATAAATTTTAATTTTCGATATTTTCTCATATTGTATTCCATCAGATACCGTCCTAAACCCTGCCAAACATATCTGGATCACAATGTCAATGTCATTGCTGTATCCACCAGAAATCAATATTGCTGCATCTGATAGCGGGGTCTATTTTCGTCCGCGGAGTATATTCCAACCGTATCTTTCCCTAAGGGAGAAGAAAGATTGCGCGGGTGTATTCGATTTTCTTGGCCCTGCAGCTGTATTTGCGTTGGCTCAGGCAAACCTTTTCTGCAGCTCACCTCCAAACTCCCTCTCATTCCACCTCCCTAGTTCCAATAATCCAATCGATACGTAGACTTTCCAGTCGAAGTGAATCACCAAATACTATTTGAATTATTACTCATACCCACATTTTCACATTTCCACGAAATTTTCAATTATGTTTTAAGTCATTTGTCTGAAACATAGTATTTCACAATCAAATAATCTAATTTTAATACTCTCGCAAACTAAATTATCGTTTGCATTTAATTTTGTAAATGAAATAAGTTCAAATATTCATGTTTATGAAATACAAGTAGAGGCAAAGTAAAAAGGAGCCTTTTCATCACACGATTACCTGCTTATAATGAAAGTATATCTTTTTACCCGAGATTCAGAGAGAAATAGAACTGAAAATGAACTAGGGAACTTCAACAACATAAATCGGAATGCGATACAAAAAGTGCTACTTAAGATAATAACAAGAGGAAAGAGTAAGTTACTTTTATGAAACTCAAATAATTTTGGAATGCTTTGAGCTGATACATCCAAGTTTTTCAAATGCTTTTAAACGGTACTCTTTCAAAATATTTTCTTCAAAAGCTTCGTTTCTCTCCTTCTTTGCCTCTTCCTTCTCATCCCGTGTTTTCAAAGGCGCATTGTGCAGGCTAATGGCAATCTGCTGCGCGAAACGAATCCGCGAGACGAAGAACGGGTCCGTTCGTTCCGATCCGAATCCACAACCGAATCCCAAGCGGCTTTCTCACCTGTGCGAGCTCCACCCGACTGAAAGCTACCGCCCCAGGCGCGGGCGCCAGCATCAGCTCAGCTGCTGGTGCCGAGTCACGCGCGAGAAGCTGAGAGAATCATAGGAACCATACTTGTTCTCGATTCCTTCTTGTTCCTTCAATATTTGGAAGTAGTTGCTTTCTATGTTTTGTTCGAAGAAAAAAGTACTCTATAAAAAAATTAAAAAATAATACGAGAAGGTAATAACAAAATAATATAAACTTTGGTTAAAAGGTAATGTAGAAAAAATACCATTCAAGGGGAGTTGAAGAAAACCTGTGCTACTTCGAGAAACATTCTTACTCATCCACATTGTAAACGGACTGGTTTACACATTAAATACTCGTAACATTGTTCTACAATCTTTCTTCCTGTATTTTAATAGCTTGAAAATGGAATTGCAGCAAATAACGTTGCTTTCATATTTTCTCCATCAGATATAGGTTATGTGAGAGTTATTCAAATTCTTTATGAATTCGTATGTATTTCAATGTATTCGAAACTGAGCGGAATTCAAAAAATTGATGAACTTCATGGTATTACTAACATCGGCAGATGCCGGAGGAGTCAGATGAAGGAATTCAATAAATACAATTTGAACGGAACATTTCTCCAAAGTATTTCCGTGTGAAAAATGCATGTATTATCCCCGCACTCCGAATCCACCAAAACAGAGTGATACGTTTTTGTTTGTAAATATTTCTTAAAGAAATTAATGTCAACAGTTTGATTCAGGTTAAAAAATATTGTTTTCTTTAAGAAACGAAAATATAGGAAAGTCATTTCACAAAAGGTTCTCATAAATTGTAAAGATGACTCAAACCTATTATTAAGTAAATTGTTTATTAATGATAAGATGTTAAATAGAAATATGGTTGAGTGTTATACCGTGAAATAAAAAATGAGAATTAAAGAATTTTTCAATTACGAGCATACAAATATTTTAATAAAACCACGATTATTTAAGTTACAAAAGTAAGAATTATGGGAACATGGTTGATTTTAAGTGCTACATATGCTCCAAATTTATAGAAAAAATATTTTTAGAAGCAAGTGAATTATGTCACAATGGCTCGAAAGATCGGGGAATCAGAATAAGACCGCCCTCGGCCAGCGCAAAAGGTCCCTTGCCATCGTTTTCATACATTTCTCTCTCCGGTATCTAGATAAGCTGCTTGTTCTATTTGCCTCATAGCTAAAAAGTTGCTGTTCCCTTTTCCATTTTTTGTCTTAGTTGCCGGATAGGCTTCAAATTAACGTATTTGAAAACCTTTGAACTATGTTAGCTGAAAAGTTGTCAACGGCGAAAAAAGGTCCTAAAACGCCGCAGGATAGATTAGCTTGAAATCTTTATAGCAATACCATTGTCTATGATAGTGACGTTTGGGTGCACTTATATCGGGGACTGTAGATAAGATCACTTTCGTACGCTTTTATTTTCATTGGTCGAAGAGATAAAAGCGCCTAAGGCCTCCGGCCACCCGCCGGCAAGAGCTGCTTAGCAGGTTGTATGAATACAGGCGCTACTGTTTGATTAATCTGGGTTGGAATTACACATACGTGTTCTATATACAGGCTTTTTTTAATTTCCTAAAGCAAATGAGAACTTACGTCAATGATTCCCATAGTATGTCGCCGCAAATGAGCTCAAAAGTTGAAACATTGTGCCTTGTTTTGGTTTTAGAGAAAAATATACTATTGAATTTATAGAGAATCTCATGAAGCAACCAACATATTTTTTTTGTATTGGTAACACATCAGTATTTCACGTTCTATGTGAAAGATAATTGGTATAACTTATTTTTGAACATTTCCTTTGTAAAATCAAGGAAATAAATATTCTTTTTTTCTGTAATTTTCATTGTGTTAATACATAAAGTGTTCAGTTAAAAGACCTCATCATTTCTTCCTAAGACAATCACGATTGCCGTACGGGACAAGATTCACACGACAAAAATAAACTTCGTTATTGCTTTGCCTTGATCTCTCTGGTTCCTCCATGTCAGGGTTTACACAGGAAAGGATATATGTGGTTGGGTAAATATACAGCAATGATATAAATTAACGAAGGAGAGAGAGAAAGAATTGGCAGGGTATACCATAATATATTATTATTGAATCATACAAACTATTTAATTAGGTCTAATTCACTGTTCAGCGTTATAACAACGTGTTTACGAGCGATCAAGTTCTCTTGCTAAATATTTTTCACTTTTACTAATTTATCATTAAGTCAATTTTCTCTTCATTTCACATTTTTACCCTTTATCCAATGCTTTGTGTTTGTATCCCTTCTTGTACATTTCCTATGTTCATGATGTGCCTTTATTTAACAAATTTCTTTTAAACATTTTTTGATAAAAAGCAAAAATAAAGCATTAGAATTCTGACAGGACAGTAAAACGCGTCAAACGACACATAGCTTCTCAGCTAACAACGTTGTGCGAGAACACAACTTACAACTTAATACTAAAATTTACTTATTTGCCTAATCAAAATAATGCTGTTATGCAAATACTAGATAATTACCCGACATTGGTTGCCCCCTCTACCTTGCTTACCCTGCACGCCACCTCCATCCCCAGCCACGCTGCTCCTACCTTCCATGCCCCGCCCACTTCGCATGGCCCATTACTTCCGGCAACGCTCGGCAACAATGCCTCTAAGATGCTGTTTGCTTTAAACTGAGTTTTAAGAGCATATTTTTGGGCAACATTTTAAAACGCCCTCCCTCCGTATATTTTTTCCTGTTCCTCAAACGTATTTATGCAAAATTTGGGAGCAATTATTTTAGTAATTCAATTGTTGTTGAGGAGCATGTATGGCAAGTGTTTTTATTTACACTCATCTATTGGGCAGGAAAAGGAATTCTATTATAGTGTATCTTCGTTCTACCCTGCCCTCATCCACAATGACCTCTTTTATTATCGCCCCATTTTCTAAAAAACTACTCTTCTTACGCCTTATGATATTTCAGACGAATTTAATTTATTGAAAATATTTACATGGTCAAATATTCTTGGGATTCAGATCTTGGAACTGATATTTACTAACCAGTTCTCTGAATCCGGCCCTACCTTCGTGCGTTAAAAGTCACTCAAAACTTGTACTTTCAAGCGCCTGATCCGTTCTTCCGAGTGTACAAGATAGAGACTCGAATTTTGAATTCGTGTAGTTTACTAAAAATGACCCGTTCTCCGGAAGACATTCAGTTACCCATGGGAGAGGCTGTAGCAGATGCAGCCTGGGAGGTGCCGTGCTGCGAGTGCGACTACACACGGGGATCAGAACGGGTTTCAGGGGATTGTTTGCCTTTAGGGCAATGATAGATAATATGCAAGTAGAATAAATAAATTTAATTGCATAATAATTATTAATACAAGTGGTTTTGATTTATAAAAAGCCGGAGGACCATTGATAGTTTATGAAGTTAATGATTGCTCTTCTTTCTTGAAGTACACTTGGCAGCTTACTTACAGTTTGAAGCAAGGAAGGCAGCAACCCAAATCACTCGGCTGAGTGTGTCGCTGTCCGGGCTGAGGTAGGCTCCAGGCAGTTCGGTGGTGCGAACTGGCATGGGCGCGGACTCAGATGACCGGAGCTGGTGGTGGAGTTTGCCGTGAATTCGGCCAAGTGGCGGCTGCGGCTCGCGAGTGGCACGAATTTGAGGCAGGTTAGATATGGCCGTACTAATCGCCTTGATAGGCGAGGCAGGAACAGTCGACCTTGATGAGTTTTGCGAGTCAGTTTGACAAGTTCGGAGCAATGTAGTTAGAGAAGTTCTGTTTAGTCTGTTCTGTCTGTTCTTCCTCTTGTATGTCGTTGTTCTGTTTGTTGTCTGGTTGTCGTGTTTTTTGTTTGGTTCTGTGTGAGCGAAGTCGCAGTATTTATTATTGCGGATGTGATTGAGGCCTTGGAGGGGAGAGTCACGTGGCTGTGACTTGGGCCTATGGTAAGGCGGGAAAGTTTGGAGTGCCCGCGATCGGCTCCCTATTCGTGATGTGCCTTCGGGGGGGGGGAGTTTCACGTGACATTGGCGGCGTTTGGGAGCAAAGGCAGTGGCACGTGGGGTGCCCGCGATGGCGACCCGTTTGTATTTGAGATTTCAACGGAATTGAGGCATCTGGCATGCAGGTGGCCGAGGAGTGGGGCGGCGCGCCGGCAGTGCACCTGTGTCGGCGAGATACATTGACGGGCTTATTTTTGCGAGGGAGGCCCGAAGCGATTCCCAGAAATGTTTGTACACATTTGGTTGCTAATGAGGGCTTAGACCCCAGCTGGCGACGCTGAGAAGCAGCGGTCATTGTTCTGGGCGGGCGTGGGCCCGTGCGAACGGCGGTTTGCGCGGAAGACGCTGTAAATGATTTTATTGCCCTTTTGTAGTAGTTTCCGAAGTGTAGAAGCGTGCCGGCATGCACAGAGAGCGACTTGTGAGAGGTTGGTGAAAGTAAGCGCTTAATAGTGGGTGGCCGCGCGGGAAAAGCTGTTAGGGGCTGCGCCTTGGTGGCGAGATTGAATTGATTGCGAGATTGAACAGAGGCCAAACACAGATCCTTCAGGAACACCTGGGGTAATTGTATCAAAATTTGATTTAGCTTTGGATAATTAATTTTCAAATAGCCAAAAGATTCCAGTACTTTGCTTACGTCCTGTGAAGTATAATGTAATGAGGTCATTAACTCCACCCCTTATTCCATAATAATTTAGTTTTGTCAACAGTTTTTCATGAGATACATTATCGAATGCCTTTAAAAGATCCTATTTTCCTATTTGATTCCAAATTTCCAATGATTTCATGTATGAATTTCATGACAGCAGTGATAGTAGAGAAACCCTACCTGAAGTCATGTTTTGATTTATTAAGGATATTATTAGATTAAAGAAAACTATTAAGTCTTGCTAATATAACTTTTTCATAAAGTCTGCCAAATACCAAAGTTAGGGTTGTAGGTAGGTAATTCCTAACATCTTGGGTATTATTATTCTTAGCACGTGGTCTTAGAATATTAATTTTTAGAGATTCTAGGAAGTGAAAACTGATACAAATTAAGTAAATTAATATATTAAGAAGCGCAGGACTACATTTGTTTAAGAATTATTGAAGATATTTCATCACTCCCCGACGAGCAACGTTTTTTGAGGGAATTTAACATTCGATCGTCACCATGCAGGCTTTATTAACCATTTGTAAGTTATCAAGTACACTATTTAAATTATTACTTTAAGATATTACTGTAAATTATCTTGAGCCATTTTTGATAAAATTTTGAAAATGGCTCAAGAGCTTCATGGAAAGTGCCTTCAAAATTCAAATAATTATGTTCCAACTGTCAAGGCTTTAGACCTACTAGATCGATTGATGAATATTTATGTTGGAAAAAATCCTACGAATAGTTTAGGTGCTATTGTTGCTTACTGAGGACTGACAGAGACGGTCCGACGGACAGATAAAAGGAAGGATATTTTGAAAAAACAAACGATTTTTGGTAGGAGGGAACCCAAAACGTGTATTATGATTAAATTCTCGAAATAGATTTTCCGTACTTTCTCTATACTACGTATGTTACGTAGTACGTACGTACGTTTAGGAGAAAGTAAAATTATTGTGTATGAAAAATGGAGAAGTAAGAAATAAGGCATTAAAATGGAAAAATAACTAATAATATTAAGATGGCAATTTCAGTCCATTGAAGAAAACCAACAGATTTTCGTAATACCAGAAATCGCTCAAACCACACGACACCCCTTGCGTGCCGGAAATGAGAAAAATGGCTTAGGGAAGAAGTTAGTTTAACGTGATTAAAAATCTCGTAATACTTCCCGCTATCTAAAGCCATTTATCAAAGGGCTATAAATCAAGATTAATGAAAAGCACTTGCTGAGAAGCCTATAACATTAAGATACTTCCACTTTTATTCTGGTTATTTATGAACCCTTCAAAGAAGGCACAAAAAGGAAGTAAGCTACAAAGGCGAGCCTCCTGGAGAAAATGTTCACAGACGCTCACACGGACGGACGGATGGACGGACAGACACGCAATCGGTCGGATAGACGCGCAGAGACAGTCAGATGCGCAGAGGGGCAGACACACATTTTGAGAATAATACCTTTTCGGCATTAGGGGACCCAAAACGTGTATTTCCGTTCAATTTCAAAATAAGTTGTCTTAAGCTTTTCATAGCTTTCTCTATATTACGTATATTACTTCGTATGTACGTACGTATACGATAAAGTATAAAGGCAGTTATTTTGAATTGACAGGAAGTCTCTCCAATTTTATTTACATATCTTTAAGTCAATCGTTTGCAAAAATTGACCCTGTATTTCAGTGTAATGTACTCTGATAGAACAATATACAACGATATTTATTGTATAAAATAAACTTTGCGGTAGGCACTCGTGTAGTAAACTGTGCGGTTTACCTGAAACTGAACCTGTGTTGTATTCCTAACACTTTACTCCAATGTGAGGTTTTCGTCGAGTTGCTAATAAATTGTCTCGCTTCAACCTGCTAATAATATTGCGCGCGCGCTATTCATTCGAGTATCTGGCACTACTGGGATGCGCTTCTCAGAGTAGGGTACAGCGCTAGGCGAATCCTCGTGAAACTGATGCTGGTGCTGCCTAACATATGCATTGTAGCTTCCTGATTACAATAAAATCGTACGCCTAAAGATGTAAAACAATAAGAAAAGAGGTATCGCGTATTATGAACTTGTAAATTATCTTAACATATTTCAATATTCTTGAAAACCTTGAATAATTATGAAATTATTGCTCCCCACTGCCTGGTGGTGACAATGAGGCTAAAGAGTTTTGCGATCTCCTCAATCATGAAAACATTTAGTACTATCCAGCCAATGGTCTCAGCTCGCCGAAACCCCGTTGTTACAGAATCCCTGGAGCCCATTAGTATGCCTTGCGACACTTGGGCTGGAGTTTATTGCTTCTTCGTCTCTAAGAAGGAACGTAGAGGCATGCTTCTTTCCATTGATCGCATACTGGCTCTGAGAGCAGGAGACGCTTCTTGAATTGGCCATACGTACAAAATTTTCTCCCCTTCGCCCAAATGTTTATTCAGTGAAGAACATTTTTTTTCACTTTATTTGAAGCTCACATGGAGTAGAAATGTAATGACTATGTAATGTCGACAATCTGTTTACGGTTTTTGTACACGCTAAGTATTTTGCTTTCAGATTCCACAATGGGTGTTATGCTTATTAATTTTTATACAAATTCTCTTTAGTATGTTTTCATTCAGGTTTTCTGAAAAAAGCACGATCATATTTAGAGCTTAAAGTGCGAGCTGCTAAAACGGAATAATAGCTGTGAATCGTGGCGAGCAACGTTTCGTTAATAAATCCCTGGCAGTAAAGCGAGCTCACGTCCTCTGTGAAATCGCAAGTGGGTAGTAATATTGCGTTATTGCAGAATAGTTCGTTAGGGATTTAAAGTATCCACTCTGGATGCAATCTACAATTCATTAGGTGCAAATTAAAGTGGTTGTTTCGACTATGGAGAAGCTTTTCGAGCAATGCGCGCTCGCCGTGGTTAGCAGTAACCGTTCTCGGTCTGTAGTGTATGTGCGTGCAGATTAGTGGCTGTTGGCACCTCCCTAAGCGGAATCTGACGACGGGCTGAGGCAGGGGACGGCGGGGGCGGCGGGAGAGGCAGTCTAATTGGAATTTAATTATGAATTGGGGCCGAGAGCGACGCCGCGTTTCATTAGCAGCGGCCAAGAGCCTCATGGATCGGTGTTGGCTGACCCAGTGACCGGCACCTCAAGCGACTCTCTCGCCCTGGCACCCAAAGCATCTCTCCTCTACGTCGCGACCCAACCTCACTTCCTTTCGCTTACTTTTCCCATAGTCCTTCCTCTATCGTCCTTCTTCTCCCTCTCTCACCTTTTCTCTTTCTTTGTCTCCCATCTTTATTTCCCTCTCTCTTACTACGGTTATCTTTTTATCTCATCCTTGATGATATTTATTTTCTAAAGCATTTTTCTCATTAATGAATTCTCCCCGATATTTCGTTACTTGCATTCACCTTTTACTCCCTTTACTACCCACGCCTCATCCTGCTCCTTTTCCGCTGTATGTCACCAGCACTTTATCCACATCTATGTCGTATGCGCACCTCCTCCCCCTTCCTTCTCCTTTTTTGATTGATTGATTTTTTCGTGTTGCCGGGCGCGTCAACTGCTTCGGTCATTAGTCCCGTTAGTGTAGTGTATGTTTTTTCTCGAGAGATGGCGGTGATTATCTCCCGCTGAATGGCGAGATCCGGCGCCGACCTACCGTCGGCTAGTGGGGTTTCCCCCTAACCAGGACTCTCCCACCAGCCGGGCACCGCCCCAAGCCGGGACAAGCTCTAAGCTCCCGACTGGTTTCCCGGAATATGTGGTTGTGTTGTGCATGTTAGTATAAGTGTGTGTGAAAGGGGAGAGGATAGAACAAGGAAGAGAAAGGAACGATCGCGCGCGGTCCGTTTGTTAGGGTACTGCTCCGGCATTCGCCTGGTGTTGATCGGAGAAACCACGGAAAACTACCGATCAGAGCAGCCGGCCGCTAGAATTCTCCTCCTGACAGCGACTGAATTTGACCTAGCTGAAAAGCTAGTGTCGAAAATCCTGCCGTCGTGGGGAGTGGGAACCTAGGACCTCCCGGTCAGAGGCGCTGCAGTGACATCAGTTGATGCACTGAGCTACAGCTCCCTCTTTTGTACTTTCTTCGTCATTAGAGTTTTCCAACATTATTGCGTCATCCCCACCCCTTGCTATCTCGTCCCACCCCCTCTGCATTCCCTCATTTCGCCTGATCCCCATTTCCGTTATCTTCCCCTCCCCTCGTTTCTTCTTCTCATCCTTTACCGCTACCTTCTTCCTTCGCCCTCTGCTTTTCATCCCACGTCAGCTTCGTTCTTTGCCCTTTGCGGGCGACGTGGCTTCGTTTGTCATCGTGCGTGGTTTTGCTTTGCGGCTGCTTCCCTGAACACAGCGTCAGATCATAGTGATGAACAGATACGAGTATAATGACGCCGCGTTCTGCGCACTTGAGCTCTGAGTACGCACTCCAATTGGAGATCCGAGTTCAAAGATTCGCATCGACTACGCACGGCAAGGCTTCAAGATAATTGCGATACGCTTCAACGCGTGTAGCAATCTCCAGCAAAGCATTCTCGTTTTTATTGGGCACGTGTATAAAAGAAGTTTCTGTTAATTTTAGAATATTAAATATGTTTAATATGTGAAATACTCCTTCGTATTCACTACTCGTTAAAAGATGACATAGAACGTTGCAGAACATTCTTCCCGTGACCTATGAATGTATTAAAAGTCTACTCTTGTCGGGAAGCGATTTCGACTTTTTAATAAATATATTTCTTAAATAAAAGTTAAAGGTCACAATGGGGTGCTGAATTTATACCAAATGTCAAAATGTTTTCATTACTTAATAACCCTTTCACATAGATCCTGCTACCGTAAAAGGTAACCCCTTCTTCGTTCCTACCTACGCGCCCTGAAAATCATTACTTGAATTGACCCAGAAAAGAAGCAATGTTTCCGGAAGTTGGTGAGTGGGTGTGAGAGAGAGACGCGACAGTTTGAGGAAAATTTTATTATTTCGTTGGAGATCTTTGGAAACAAGACACACTTTTGACATGTTTTCACTCGACTGCGTGAAGGAAGGAGGGTTGTTTTTCGTCGTGGACTTATGTCAATTTCCTTCCACCCATATATCTTTTAAACTGATTAACAGATGTTTATGATCAAAGAAACAAAATGAAGCTTCTTTGAACGTTTAAATAATATTGACTGTATAAATACTTTAAAAATCAAAATGGCAAACTTAAGGAAGTCAAGGATTTATCGCCAAATTATTTAGTTTAAAATATGAAAAATTATGCTCATGTCTGTAGATAAAATTACTATTGTTTTATTTTTTCTTAATTCAGTGATAATCTTTCTTCAAAAAAGAGACTCCTTGGTGATAAGAAGAAAGTTTCCTAAAGGGGTAAGAATTCAGGCCTAGAAATCTATTCCGTATTTGCGTGTTTTCTTCAGCTCCCAAATCTCTACTGTGATACATTTTATAAGTCCAATTGATTAAAATAGATTATTAAATTATTAAATTTTCTGCAACTTTAAGCATGGGTTCGACATACAACATACACTCCTTACCTGTTGAATGTGGTCGTGTGATTCTATACAGAATCACGATTCCTGGAAGTTCTATTAATTGGAATCAATTATTAAATTGATGACAACTTCTATAAATTATCACCCATTTTCAATAATAAAAATTTAACATTTATCCTTATTATTTACACATGGCAGTTCTGACAAACTTACATAAACTTCTTTCACTTTAAACATTGCGTTGTCCTTACAACACGTATTCTTTGACTGAAAACGATGATTTTTATCATTAAAAATGAATTCTCAGCTCCTTGGCTTATCACATTACCAGGACTGCTTTGCTAACTAAGTTGAATTATGAATAAAAAAGTTGGCTGAAATGTTTTTGACATCGTTTCATAACATGAAATGTTCGGTTCTAGTGTAGTAGAAACTATTTGCAGTGAATAACGAACTATATGTTTTACCTAATAGTAATTCATGGAAATAACCAAATTTCGGAGCTATTCAAATGAGATAAAAACATTGCGCAGTTTGTACCAGATGTCCAGCAAACATTCTCAACGAGTAAAGAGCTAATCATACTAAAAGCACGAGGTCTGTGATGTAGAAGTGAGGAATTTACTTTTGACATACACATGGACATTCCGTTCTCAATCACTGTGAATGTAAAAGTCGATGCAGGCACTAATGGATACCTATTCAATAATTACTCAACACAGAAGTTCGATATTGATAAATAAATACTCGTCACAGAAAATTCATATACAATATCGATAAATTAAATACTCGACACAGAAATTCCACATACAATGTCGATTCAATACATACTCGTACTCGGCGCAGAAATTATATATATAATACGTTTCAATACAATTTGTCGACTCGCTTCTTTTTATGATCAGTTGGTTCATTATGTTCTAAAATGAAGAAATATAAACGGCATAATGTCCCTGATTTGCTTTTATGGCCATAATTTTGACTTTATTCGAATTTAGTTCTTTTTCAATTACATTATTCCGAAGAACAAGGAGAACGGTTCCACCAAGACATCATGGTGATGGAATCCTGATACAAAAGCAAACAATCAAGAAATATGATTGGAGACTACGTATAGAGAAAAGTCATGAAAGTTTACCGGAATATAAACGCAAGGCAAATCTATGTAAACTCAGTTATTTCCAGGTCCAAATCCACGATTAGTGTATCCAAATCTAACATTATGTTCGTATAGTACATTTATAACATTTTTTTTACAAAGTAGTTCCATTAGATAGTGTCTTATAATAAAATTAACTAACAACTTGAGTCTTATAATAAAATTAACTATTGCGTTCCTTGAAAGTACTTTTATTTCCTAATTTGACGTAAATCATACACATTAACTTTTACATATTATTAAGCAGTGTGGCACACAATATTATATTCGTATGATACATTTGCTTTCTACATACATTAGTTTCCTTCAGTTGAAATATATTTTACTTTTCCTTTCGCGATTTAAGAGAGAAGAAACCCCTACATTTTTACGGAGAAAAAAATTCAAAAAATAAAAAATGCTTACTTTAAAAAATAGTTATAAAAATTAGTTTCTCACGCCGTGACATTTCTACAGAACATTTTTAGTATAAAGGATATCTAACATATAAAGGATATCAAACGTATGTAGGCTGGAAAAAACACTTATTGATTATTAAGAACAAAATTAAGACAAAATGGGATACGATCTTTCTTGGATTATATTTATTTCGTACAATATAAGCGCGAAGAAATATTGTATGTAATGTTTCATGAATATTGATAGGTGATTATGATGAATGACTGTTCGTGCTCTTAAAATATTAGTTTCTCTCTAGCGTAAACACTAGTAATTCTATAGATCTTGTGGTGCACTTTAGTGTATTGTTCTCGGATCACGTTCATGTGAACGTGACACTTTGGAGCTTACTCGTTATCTCCTCACATCACGATCCATTGCATGGTTACATCTTATGGATTCTGGGGTGGCAGTAGATATCTTGTGATAAAACATCCTAATAAAGAATAATGTTAAATAATCAAATCAGAAAATAAATTAAACGTTTTAATAGATTTTATAAATCATCCAGAGATAAACTGTTTTATGTTGTGATCTACGCTACTTGGATAATAATTGACTTTATTTTCACTCAGTATTTATTAAAAAGCAAATAATGTTATTAATTTCTCATAGCCTATTCATTTTCTATCTCATTTTTCAAAAATTCAATTATGTGAGTTGTTAATATTTGGAAAATGGTTCCTGAGAGCCTGATTCAGGATTACATGTTTTATTAAATATATTTAAACGTATGATTTTTCTTTTACATTTTACTATTTCACATTATTAATTATTGTTATGTCTTGTGTACATTTACATTCCGATTCACCGATGAGGACGAGTCCGTTGAATAACATGGTAAGAAGCTTTTGCATTCGTGACATTGTGAACTTTAAGTCCATGAAGGATTTAAAAAAAATTTTTTTTTGCTTGGCACGAAGGGTCAGCCTGTTTACATTATGTTTACGGTGCATTGAATATACTAGCATGGCTTTCTAAACATGAGTAAGTTAAGTACACGGATACATTAAGTAAATTCAATAATTGCTTGTGAACTAAATGTCTGAAGCCGCATCAGGTTCATGATGAGGTTCGAAGAACATTCACGGTAGTTTCTGCTTTAGCCTACTGTGGTGAGAAATTGGTTTTCCAGTTTTCCATGTACGGCTGAGGGAATCTGAGGGATTTTGGAATAGAAGCAAGAGGGCACGATGGAAAAACGTACGTAATCGGGGTGATGCCTGGTTCGTTGTGACTGAGAGATCGGTGAAACCAGAGTGTTTTGGAATGGTTCCGCGGAACTTGTTTTGGACAATCTGCATTTTTTTATATTTGGTTGGCTCGCCGTGGCCCATGGGAGAATCATAGAATAAGATTGGACGAATCATTGATTGGTATATTGTGTGAATAGCAACATGAAGTCACAGAGGGGATGAGTTTTTGAGAATGGGATGTAATTGATGGGTTTTGTAGATGATCAGAGATATTCGATAAATTATATTTGATTTCTTAGGGAGTTTTCTGTGCTTGTTGTTTGGGAGCCAAGAAATACTTTGTCCTTGATACATGATAGGGTGGATTATTTGGTCGGTGTAACGTGAAGATTTTGGCATGGCTTTTTGCTGGGTGAATTTGGATGTGCCATTTCTTGGTCCAGTCGAAGAACTGGGAGAGGTAATGTTGCAGGCCTTCTTGCGCGGTGTCAGCAGTGGCGGTTGGCACGAAATTCTACACAACAAAACATCGATTTTCGAAATTGTAACATTGATGTTAATAAAACATCGGTCAAAACCATCGATGTTTTTAAGCATTGTTGTGATGTTTTAAAACTGGTGTGGTAATCTCTAAAATAAAATTCGTGAGCACAAAATTTAATCTTACAATGACCATGTTTATTAAGTTAGAATGAAGATTAAACTAAAAACAAACTAAAAATAATAATAAGTAAAATACCTAGACTGAAAGCCTGAGCGCTCAGAGAAATTTCAAGAGGTCGTAGCTTCCTATGGTCACTGAAGAAGGGTACGGGAAGAAGTGGGGAAGTATTACGCCCACGGTATACGCCGCCTCTCCATGTGCAAAGCGACGTACGAAATACCAGGGCATCGGGGTCATTCTGAGCGAGAGATAGTCTGTGCGATGAAGACAGTGCTATTAGTGCACTCACTAGTGAGGAGAACGTGAACTTCTGTGCCACTTCGCTAGTGGCACCATGCCATCCATAAGAGACTCATAGTAACCTACACAGTTCTTCATACAGCGTTAAATGGACTTATCCGACACCAATTCCTAGATGGCTCAGAGGTTTAGAAGGAAGCCGACAAATAGCACTGCGCCCTGTTCATTTGAACAGAGTATTGATAGATCATCGAAGGACGAAGTGCTCGTTCAAATGAATTATTATAAAGAAAACTATTTTGAAGAAACAATATTTTATACACAATTGTGGTAAAAGTTTTCTTTTCCTTCTTTTTTGTTGGAGGTGCCATGGCACACTGGCACTACCCTACAAGCCACCACTGGGCGTCAGTATGACGGTTTCAGGAATATATGGTGGTATCATCGGCGAACATTGCACCACATATTCCGGGAGACCAGTCGGGAGCTGAGAGCTTGTCCCGGCTGGGGCGGTGCCCCGCTGCTGGGAGAGTCCTGGTTAGGGGAAACCCCACTAGCCGACGGTAGGTCGGCGCCGGATCTCGCCATCCAGCGGGGGAAAATCACCGCCATCTCACGAGTAAAAACATGCACTGCACTAACGGGACTAATGACCGAAGCCGTTGATGCGCCCGGAAACATGAAAAAATCAATGAAGCGAACATTGCAATGGACCTTTGGGGATACTGGTACGGGTGGCATAAATGTTGCACAATATGGTGGAGAGTCCACGAAGGGGCGAAGAGCGCGCAAAGTACGCAGTGCGTGTTGTGCCCGGGCTGCGCGCTGCCGGCGAGCGATTAGCCCGAGGCGGCGGCGGGCGCGGGCGCTGACAAGGCGACAGACGCGCGTGCGGTCGAGGGCGCCCTCTGAGAGCGACGAGGGCCGGCTGCTGCTCGCCCTCGCCGGGTCGCAGCTGACAATGAGGCCGCGCGCCCCTGCGCTCGGGTCCGCGCCGCTAATAAGACTCCGCTGGACGCGCGACGGGGCGTAATTGCCTCGCGGATGAGCCGCTTCCCGTGGGCCGCCCGGCCGCAATCTGCCTGCGCGCATGCGCACTTGCGGCACGCGTTTTTTTTTTTCTTTTTACTTAAAGTCACATCAACGTCCAGGTAATTAGCGACCGCTATTGGAGTTAACGTTACGGTAACTGTGAAGATGAAACGCTATGGTGATGATAAGGGGTGAAAGGACGAACACAAAGACAACCATGCCCGAGACGGGACCCGAACCCGCGACCCTTCGGTCAGAGATCATTACGACGCTACTGCCTTAGTGATCTCGGACACCGGATCTGCCGCGAACACACGTTGTTTCATAGGGAAAGATACCTTTTCTATACACAGTTCTAGTCGGAATGCGTTGTCATGTCATATTATTTAATTACAAATTATACCCAATATGTTTTTTAAATATTACAGCGGAATAGATAATTGCTCAGTAACAAATACATGGAGAACTTTAAATTGATCCCTAGTAAATTTTACTCTCTCTCTACTTACTTCCTGAGAGAAGAAGGTACTGTAATCACGCGTCGTAAATCCGCCATTTTTCGACAGAAACGTCACCTATATTATTTCAGTAGTATACATACCTTTTGCGGCTTTCAGAAGTCACCAATCGTTATAAATGAGGTCTCCAAAGAAAGGGAATTTCATGGAGACGGGACGAATTGCACTGTTACTTTAAAAATATGAAGGTTAAAACAAACAATGAGAAATGCAACCCGCAACACACTGTCGCATTTCTTAATGTATATCGTGAAATAACTCCTAAACGAAGCGTTTTAGAGCTTTAAAAACTAACATTTTGAGGCCTCCGACCTCAAAGAAAGGTTTTCACGCCGTAATCTATAGGATGGGATCTTTTTAAAAGGTCTATTACATTATGTTGGCTCGATGCTTCTCGATACTACCCCTCCTGTCCTGGCCTGTAAAATCTGCAACTGTATGATAAATTAAACTAGTGACTTGATATTTTACGAGATTGAATTACACGGGTGTACCTCTGCTTGGAACTAACGTGAAATAAGAATAGTTTGGATTGACAAGGGTGTATTGTATTGTTATCAATTACAAGGAGACACAGAACAAGTGATGGTAGACAAGAGAGTCTTGAAGAAAAATATATAATACAGGCTTAATATGGAAATGGAAAAATAGGCAAGAGGGTGGGGTTTAACATGCGAGAGTTCTCGCACGGGTACGCTAGTGCCTCTTAATGCCGTGCTCTGGTAACGAAAAAGCTGTTAAACATTGTTCTTGTATGGAGTAAATTACTTAATCCAACACGTTGTGTAGTAGTAATTCATATTTTGTATGTCCTTGATACTCTGGTCTTTACCCTATTCTTTCCTCTTAATTATTTTGGACTCTTCACTTAAGAAAACGGTCTTCAGGGATGGAACAACATTACGTCCACTGCTAGACTTTAAATACTTCTACCAATTAGAAATCCTTCGTCGTGTAGCACAGAAAGGTTGTAAAACACCATTTTTGCGTATTGTAGCTGGATATATTTTTGGAGAATCTTTGTTTTCTAGGTGCCTTGGTGCAGTGTTCCGCTTAGTTTCAACGAAAACGTTGGAAGGGAATAGCTTGGCCGAGCGGAGAGCTGATTTCGGTGCATCAGCGTCGCAGATTGCTCCTCCGCACGACTCCAAAGTAGCTCGGATTTCTTTTATGCGGATCTCCGGCCATCTCGTTTGTTGCTGCCTTCCGCTTAAAGGCCTGCTTGGGGGGGGAGAATATCGTGCTGGGGAGATGGTGTACGAACAATCCATAAGGTTTGGGTGAAAATCGAATCTGATCCATTGCTTTGGTTTTTTGTTGTTGTTTTTTGGAGTGCCTGTGTATCTAACTAAATCATGGAATCACACACAATCATGGAATCTCTCACAAGAATGGAGGCTGTATAGTTTTCTTTCAATTTCTGCGAGAAATGGAAATTTATAGCCTATAAAGCAGGTATTGAGTAGTTGATACGCTAATTATATTGTATCAGACTGGCATTCATAGCTTCTTCTATTTATTTTTATTACTGTGAATTGACCTCTTACAAATAATATGTTATGCATCTTCAAGGCAATGTAAAATGAAACTTAAATAAAAGATTTATTACAAGAAAGTACAGTACGTGTCTGAACTGAATAAATGATGAGGGATAGAATTTTTTTCAAGAAATTGTTTTCAATTGCAAGAATTTTTGATATTTCTTTCTCTTTAAATACTTTCATTTATACTCATTCTTCTCTTTCTATTAAATTCAGTAAAAAGCAATTTTCTTGTTTGCTAGTGTTTTTAAATATAAAATAATAGTATTCCACATTCCTCCGCCAGCCCACCAAAAAGCTTAAGAATAAAAAGCAATTATTACTTAGCAGTTAATAACTCACTTAAGCTCAGTAGATAAAATAACTAACGTGATTGAAGTTCGTTAACTGAATCGATATTCAACGTGTGTAACCAAGTTCGTTTTTGCGATATCGGTCGTGTATCAATAGCTAATTGGCTGTCTGGGAGACGCCGTGGCCTATACACAGATGAGGAAGGCATTTAGCCCTGAGGAGTGTTGAAGAATACCGACCTAAACGTTGACACCTGTTCCTAGAATGCGGCATCTCCCGGTCAGCCAAGTAGTTACTGACTCCAGCTATGGATCCCATGGTCTCGTCGGTCGTGTGTCATTCAATACTGTATTGGTAATATCATTGTTGGATAAAGCGAAACAGCACATCTTTCCGTCAATTGGTCTTGGCACCGGCGAAGAGTAATTTCTTCCCGACCTAGCTCTTTGGATTTTTTCAACCGTTTCTCTTCAATGTAACAGCGAAGGAGTCTTTGTTGTGGTGCACAACGTGCTACTGAAGGTGACGGCGGTGCTGATGTGTGTGAGCTGTGTTGTTTTCGTTTCGCTATGTTAACCTAATCTAGGTTTGTGTGGGTGTTAAGTGAGTCCCTAAATTACGCACTTACTATACGGTCCGTCTGCAATTATTTGTTTTAGTTCAAACTGTGTACTTTGAATTCATGATGCAAAAAGTGTTACATATGTTGATCTGAATTCTAAAATTTTCCGCTTATCACGTAGTGAATTTTAGTCATGTTGCTGTGATTAAAACATTAAACTTTAAAACTAATTACGTGTTCAGTAATGTATCAGCTGGACCGTATTCTAAAATTGCTACGTTAGCGTGTGGCAGGTCTCAACTACTAACTCAACGTAATAAGCATGTGACAGTGCATGTGGCATTGCATCACGTGTAACTCTGAAAGCAGTTCATAACAAATGTTTGTGACTGGAAGTTGGTTTATATCGGAACAGGCAATTCAACTTCACTCCTCTGACGTCGACGGACCAGCTGCCAACCATCCGGAAGTTGAAAATATCATCTTTATGTCATAATACACAATTATTGTATTATTCGTGTTTGAACTCGCAAGCAAAGTATATGTGCACTACCAACCATTTGGCACTGAGCCAGTTTTATTGTACTGTTAAACAATTTTTTTCCCATCAGGAAACTGAAACCATTCCTTTATATATCAATGAGTCAAATTCGTGTGGAATGTCCATTGCTTTTGAAGTATAAGTGAAATATAATTTCAGTTGAAGCGTATTGAAGAAAGGAACAGTAGTACAATGATTGGCATACAATGTTTATTTTGATATTCACCGTTGCGTGTACTAAAGAGTGTAGAAAGAAAAGAAACAGTTGCTTAATTAATACTCATAATATTAATTAATTATCAGTATAAGAAGTCTTACTGTTGTTTAATAGTTCGTCATTTGTGAGTGTATTATTAGTATTAAACTTTTTTTTATTTTTATTGAACTGCTTTAGGTCTGTGCCACTAGTGTGGAAGGTATTACTGCCCAAACGTCACTTTTTACGCTGGCGAGCACTGAATTTCTTTCAATCATTTTCTTAAAAGAAAAAATATAAAAGTAAAAAATACGTTGTTTTTTCTGTTAATACAAGTACTAACACATCATTTGGAGCTGCAAATCATTTGTATCTAGTGTTCTGAAACAGGAAGCGCTCTGTAAATTCTTTAACGAAGGCCGGCCCATAAATGTCGCTTTTCGTTCGTCCGTTTGGATGCGTTATATCGATATAACCGTATAGTACAGTAAATTCTCATTAACATGAATTTCAAGGGACCGAAATTATAGAAGTTCGTGTTATAAAAATTCGTGTTATCCGAGTATTATAAAGGTCCGTATTACCGTAACTCCTTGCTTGGACCGAAATTTTGTTCGTGTTACGACAAAATTCGTGTTATGGCGAAATTTGTGTTATGGCGAACTTTGTGTTTCGGCAAAATTCGTGTTTCGGCAAAATTCGTGTTTCGGCAAAATTCGTGTTTCGGCAAAATTCGTGTTTCGGCAAAATTCATGTTACGGCGAAATTCGTGTTACGACGAAATTCGTATTACGGGGAAATTTGTGTTACGGCGAAATTCGTGTTTCGGCAAAATTCGTGTTACGGCAAAATTCGTGTTACGGCGAAATTCGTGTTTCGTCTAGAGCATCCTGCGGCTGCTGAATTACCCACAACGCCGCGCGCGGAGGCAACGCGGACAAAAGAAAGCGCTCGCGCGCCTTTCACCGATGTACGCGACGTCGCCGCGCCAACTTCCTTAATATCGGATCTCTCCTCGCATCGATTAGCGGATTCTCGGAAGCTATCATCTGAAATTCTGTTTAGCGCGTACGTCTACAGGATGATGTTTATATTCTTATAAGAAATTTAATATGAGAGTATGTGCGCCTGCCGTGCTTAGCTGCTATATGTCTGTGGTGAAGTCGGAGAGAGAGGCCGGTGTAAAGCAAACGGTGGTTAGTCCGCACTGAAGTTGACGGGACATATGCAGCTATGGTCTAACGGTTTTGCTTCTTCTTATAGAAAAAAAGCTCATATAACCACGCTTGAAGCGCTCTAGTAGTATAATTTAGCAACATAACAATTGTGTAGCACTAAAAGATGCAAAAACATGCTGCCAGAGGGCTCCAGCAATGACGCACGAACGCGACGACAATGAGCAAGCGCTATGCGCACGAAATTAATCTAGCAGTTAATGAGGTAATAGCGGCTCTCTCCTCGCATCGATTGGCAGATTCTCGGAAACTATAATCTGAAATTCTGTTTAACGCGCACGACTACAGGATGTTGTTTATATTCTTATAAGAAATTTAATATGAGAGTATGTGCGCCTAGGAATTTTTCATCAAAGCGGTTACGCAAAGTTTCTCTAACCGATGCCGTAGGAGAAATAATTATGACTCAACGAAAATTCGTAAATAATTAATTTTTTATGCACTTAAATGAGTAAACTTCTGAATCTTTTTCAGCTGTGTTCCAAAGACGACACGTTCAGTGGTTGTCTTTTAATCAAAAACAGCGACCATTGATGAATTACTGAATGACTCAGTTTCTCGTACTAGTTTGTTTTGTAATCTCTTTAGTCTGGGGTGGGTTTTCGATTTTACCCTCTCTCTAGCTTCCATCTGTTGCATCGGTTTAAAGAAAACAATGGAGACTTTTTTGAGAAATGTTTCTTAGAGCGTTTATGAAAATGCCCAATTTTGAGCTCTTTTTTACAGAAACGTTTTGAGTTTTCGAGAAACATCATTGAAAATCATTTGAAGGACGTCTACTCACAAGTGTAATACTGTATACAAATCGACGGTAATGTAAATTTTAATGACGCGGAAGATATCTTAAAAAAATTACATTCTTCTAATTTTAGAAAAATAGAAACAAAAGAATGCATGAAAATGGCGTTTTATTTTGATGACGTCTTCCACCCATTTTGAGTGTCGTATTAAAGTGAACCTACAAAAAATAGTTAATGAACAACAATCCTTTTTTACCCATTAGGTTGAGCTTAATCGTGACGCCCCGTGGATCCAGCGGCGACTCACGGTCGTGCAACCCTCTCATTAAAATGGACAACTAGTGGTGCTACAACAGTACATATTTTCTCGTACTATTTCTAAATTAGCAATTTTCGAAAATTTATAAAGTGCAACGAAAATATCATCCATTCTTTCAAGCGTCATTTCTATCCGTGGAAAAAAAAATTGGAGCGTTTTTTAAGAAAATGTATTTTTTTATAAATTGCATTACGCGCATTGCATTGCGTTATGCGAAAACGACTCGTTTTTTAATAAAATTGTCCATGAAGTTTTAAAGAGCTAACTTTTTGTCTAAGGCCAAAATCTCCATCTTCAATTTTGTGTTTTGAAGTGTTAACGTTTCGTAATTTTCGAAAATACGGAGAGTTTGCTCAAAATGGGCCTAGAATCATATTTTTACCGTTCGTTATACAGACAAGAGAAAAAATTGTTAAAAAATTTTAATTGCCTATATTTCGCACAAAATTGCACGAAAACTACACTTTTTTTGAAATATTGTACATGACCTTATTCAAGATCTATGTTTAAAAAACAGATTTCTTTAAGGAAATATCTCTATCTTCAATATTATAGCTCAGTTTAATTGAACTACGCTACGCGACCACTAAATGTTTTTGAAACTTCATGTTAAGTACCCTTAAATATAATTTTTTTTGAGACTTCCAAAGTCTTGAGTTCGTTTAGATTGGTCGAGAAATATCAGTTTTGGAGAAAATCGGCTTAGCGGATTAGGCGCTAAAGTTGACTACAGACTCGGCCACACCGACATTTTGCCGTCAATCGATTTTCCGGTACCAAGGACGCACAAAACATGAACTCCGGCTACGCCACGTGTTAGATGAAATAATGTACTATATATGGCAACAGGATTTATACACCTTTTCGTTACCAGCGCCCGGCAATAAGAGATTTTCTTCCGAAAATTCACCGTTTTCTGGCGCAAGATTACATAACTTTCTCTTCTTGTGAAGTAAGTGCGGGAAAGTAAAAAGGACACAACATTATTCCTTTTGCATTTGTTATTCTTCTGAAGTTTGTTATTGTTCTTTTATACGGCAATGAGTGGCATTCCTGCCGCTCGCGGCACTGCGTGTCACACTGTGCAAAGTGTATTTCTGTTAGAAATCTCGAATTCGATTTTCCGCAGTATTACGTAACGTCCTATCTACTACCTTTATTACTCCTTGTATTGGCTAGTGAGTTTACAATAAAGCAAAAAGTCTATATTTTTTTTCAAGTTTCACAAATTTGTATGAAACTGACTTTCTGTCGTTCATTTGAGTTTTGTACTCGTACTTTATGAGGTTTTGTACTGAACCAGAGCTCCGCGGATGAGAATCGTGCGCACGCATTCTTGAGGCACTATCACTACGTACTGACACCAACGAATTAAAAAAACAACTCCATATAACGTTTTAAGATCCAAAATTTAGGAATGTTTTGCATTAACAAATAAATTTAGCTTGAAAATTGAAAATGTAAAAAGTTACCAAAAACAAACTATTGCATTTGAAACAAATTTTCAAAATTTCATGATCGCAAAGGTTTTCATGGAAATATGACGCATTCCGTATTATTATATTTTCTATATTTTGGCAAAAAAGTTAAGGCAACTAAAGAGCAGTTTTCAGAAAATATTGTTTACGTTTTTTTAGTTGCCCCGAGTTCAGTCAAAATTTTGAGTTAACTGCTTGTATTTTCGAAAATATTATATTTAAAAATTTAATTTTAAAAACCAGTTTTCATTAAGAAACAATATTCATCTTCAGAAATGTATTTAAAAGATGTCAAATTTATTGTTACAATTCGAAACAATTTTGAGGTTTCGATACATACTGACATTTTTATAAATGTTTACTATTTTGAGCATAATAGTAAACAATATGAAGGTATTTGTGGGAAAATTTTGAAAACGTTGAGGCTTGATGTAAAGTACTCGTAACTCTACAAATTAAAATATACTATTAAAATTATAATATATTTCAAATTCTCAGAGCTAATGTGTCTAGATGCGTCTAGAATCGATCGGAGAACATCCATTTTGGAAAAATATTCTATGAACGTTTTAGAAGTTAGTGGAGAAGGACGGTCGGACACACATTTTGAAACAAAACCCCTTTTTCGCTATCACGGTCTAACAAAAATAGTTTTTTCGTTGATGAAAGGTATTCTTTCTAAAGCATTACATAACGTTCTCTGTACTACATAGTAGTGTACGAGAAAGTCAGAAGAAACAACGTATGATTGGCTTCGGTTCCTTTCATTCAGACCGTCAAGAGAGTAAATCAAATTTATGATGAGCCCTGTTGCAATTTAATTCCTGCATCGAAATACAGTAGCTGCGGTGATAAAGGGCCAGGTCATTCTCTAGGGAACGATAGAAAACTGTCGTTGGAAATTTTTCCTAAAATAAACTAAATTAATATTTCCTCTGATTTTTTAGTGTATGCGGTGTAATAAATCAAACGAAACATTCTCAATGGGTCGAACGGTTTTTTGTTGTTGTTTTTTAATTTAATTATCTTCGGTAAAGCCATATTTTAAAACCGTGAATGTGCTACAATTATTTTATGATTTTTTTAGATGATTGTAATAGTTTTAATCCTTACTAAATAACGTAACATTCTGCTGAATAAACTCCTAAGAAAGTAAAAGGTTTATAGCAACGTATTCAGCAGAATTGAATGAAGTCTTCTTAAATGGAGCTTTTACTCGAACCTGAATGAACCTGAGCGAATTCGAACAACGCTATTTCGCAATGGCATCGGCATCGCTCCTTCGAGAATTTTCTTCAGCAAGTGTAGAAAATAAGCTCAATTGTTAATCAATTACGAGCCTCCTTTAATTCAAGAAAAGATTAGGGATGCAAAAACTCATTTCCAAGCTATTAAAATATTGGAATCTTATTACGTAAAACTGTCATCTGAAGTTTTTGCTCGGCATGTTTTGCTGTCTCGTAAACAAGTGGATGAATCAATTGTCAAATTTTTTGAATCTCTGAGAACTTTAAGCAAAGATTACAACTTTAAATCTACAACTTCGGAAGAAAATAAAGATGATTATGTATGAGGTTTGTTTTTAGAGATCTGTTGCCTAGTAATATAGGCCAAAGACTTTTTTAAAACAGTGTTACCTCTTAAAGTTCCTACAGAACAAGCCAGATCAGTTGAAATAGCTCTAATTTAATCTGAACTACGTACTTATTCTGAGCATGATTTTGATAAGGAAAAACATTTTTTAAGTGACGGTAAATTGTATGTAATAATTGGCTTCTTCTTCATGTGAGTCCTCAGTCGAATGAACGACAGCATTTTGTTTAAAAATCATGTTTCAGAATACAATAATATACATATTTCAGTGGTCCAGGACCCCTGTTCAGATGCAGTAATTGGCTATGATTTGTTGAATTTCAGACAATTCAGACTTTATATTTTCATTACGAAATGTTTGCTGATCGCTATCGAGATCCTTTTCTATTAAAGACTTTCATTTGATCTGATTCATGGTCTCTTAAGATCTTTGCACATATCTTTATGCCATCCAGGAGTAACACGCTTATGTAATTGGAGTCGTAGCAAGAATTTCCCGTTTTCTTTAAATGATATATTAAGTATATAATTATTAATTATTAAATGATATATAAGTATATTCTTTAAATGATATATAAGTCTGTCCGTACCGAACTCAAATCTCGTTTTGGGAAATCTAGGGCAAACTTAATAAAAGCAATATGTCTATTAGAAAGATTAAATATAGATTTTGTACTGATCATGAGTATTCTCGGTATCCGTTTGGAACACCTATTCACACCGACGACTACAATTTTTGTGCTTGATGTAATAATACAAGTTATATATATATATATATATATATATATATATATATATATATATATACATATAAACTTCATCATAATTTAGTATTGATTTTCTTGAATATCAGTTGACCTTTCCAATGAAATAATGTGATAAGTTTATGAAAACTATGAGCCCAAATTGGGACGTTTAACGTTTTCCCTTGTGTAATAGTGTCGGTTCTGGACTCAACCTCCTCCCACATCCACTCCCATCCCCCACCCCTGCGCTCCGAGTGCGCGCGTGCGTGGGGTCGAGTGGCCGCCTTGCCACAGGGGCATGAGGGCGTGGCGGTGGCGGGCGACGCTGGGCTGGCAGGTCGGCCGAGGTGTCCCAGGGGCCGCGCCGCCATCGCCACCGCCACAAGTTCAAACTGCGCCCAGGGGACGCCGGGTCGGCCGCGCCCGCAGCCCCTGTCCGCCCCGGCCGTGCTTCAATGGGGGCGCGTGATACACAGCACGGAGGCCTGCAGCGATGATGTATAAATGATTAATAGTACCGATAATGGCGGTGATAGTAACAGCACATTCTTGGGAGTGACGGCATATCAACAACGTCGTAACCGATTTTTTGTCAATGATACAAAATCCATTTATCAAAATATTAGGGTCATCTAATATATTAAAAGTAAAAGTAAATGTTTATTCGTATTTTATGCGCTGCCTTACCAATCTTCCGATTGCGATAAAACTTTATCAATTTATTGCTTGCACTTGTGCGAAGAATAAATAAATAGTACAATGGAAATGTGCGCATGTCATAGACGCGCGTTGATGATGCTTTTGTGCGTTTATGCTGACTCCAGCGCCCCTCAACATAAAATCTACGCAACCCGCAGCACCTTCAAGGATTAAGCGCGTCTTCACTGCATATTCTGCCCCAGTGATTGTGAAATATCGGCCGGGATTATTACCTGAACGTTATCTCGGACAAGAAAATCAAATTTCTCCAAGAATGTCATAGCGAATGCATGCCCGTGATTAATGACGTAAAACGTGATTAACAATGACGTGACCATACAGTGTGTGAAGTGTAATATATTGCAACAGCGAAGCATTGCTGGGTCCTCTGGTATTATAATAATGCTTGTTTTTCTGAGATAACAGGAAGAAAGCAGCTTCCAAATTTCAAAACATTTTGACTCTCCATAAAGTTATCATTATTTTCTGATTCGGTATGAGAGTTAAAAATATTTTCCAATTTTTTTCATGTTATACAAGAATTTGTAATTAATATTGGATGTGATACAATTCGTGCATCAACAGCAGATGTGACAACAATGCAGAGGAGCTAATTCTCAAAGGATCATTTGCGCTTATCGTAAGAATCTGGATCCAAATTAAACTTGACGAAATCCGCGACAGCAAGAATTTTCGGTATCGAATTCATTTTCAGATTAAGCTCTAATGAACTCATTGAATTTTGTATTTGTTTCTTGATATGACATCATTAGAAATAATATATTTTGACTTTGGTGTTTTATAAGGAACTAGTGGACTCGACAATGCTTTGCTATCGCAATGTATTACGATTCAAACGCTACTGATCACGTGATTGTTAATCACGTTTTACGCTACGTTCTGAAAATATTTTAAAAATGGACTTTCTCATGAGTATGAGTTGGTTCTATGTCCTAGTTTGGACATGGCTGTCAAGTAACCTATTGTTAAAATGTTCTCCCTCAAGGTTGTACATGCATTTGCTATGACAGTGTCTTGGATTAACTTGTTTTACTTGTCTGAGATAACGTTCAAGTAATACTTCCGGCCGATATTTAACAATCGCAGGGGCAGAAAGTGCAACTCAGAAGCGCTTAATACTTGCGGGTGCGGCAGGTTGCATAGAGCTAATGTTCAGGGGCGCTTGAGTCATAAACTCATAAATCGTAATCAACAACGCCCCCTTTCGCGTTTATGTGCTATAGACACACGCACATTCCCGTCGTACTATACCTACAATCTTTGCACAAGTGCAAGCAATACATTGACAAAGTATTATTGCAATCGCATGAAGGGTTTGGAAACGCATAAAATACGAACAAATAAACTTTTGAGTACATTCAGATATTTGCGTAACATAAAACTTCTGACATCATGTTCATTGGCAAAAATTTATCCTTGACACTCTCCTCCCCAACATGCACTAGAAATGTGTAATATTTATAACTTGTCGTATACATACGTATACAAGGGAGTAATTTACGTAGTATAGAGAGAGTTATGTAATTCTGGGGAAAATCAATTTCATTATCTCAACGGTAATACACGTTTTGGGGGTCCTGTGATACCGAAAAAGTGTTGTTTTATTTTTCAAAACGTCCGTCGGTCCGTCTGTCCTTCTGTCTATCCGACCGTCCGTCTGCGAATACTACTAACGCCTAAACCACACGTGCAATCTTTTTCAAATTGAAAACACCCCTGTCCATCCGGCTCTAGTTAAATCTTTCAAATTTTGAAAAACATTCTGTAAAATTTGGGGGAACTTTACGTGAAGCACACCGGACATTTTCAGAATTTTCTCAAAATCGGCTCCAAATTTTTCTTTAAATTTTTTGTAGGGGTAGTACCAATTGCACCCTATGCGACGACATAAACACCAAATTGCTGTATTCTTTTGTTTTTCAAAAACTACAAAAATGTAATGTTTTTACTTGTCTCTCAGGTCGGTAATATTTATATTAGAGGCGATTTCTTCACAATATTAGATTTATGAGTACATGTGCTTTAAATAATGTCAAATAAAGTTTCTCGAAAACTCAACAGTTTTCTGTAAAAAAGAACTCAAATTTCTCCATTTTCAAAAACGCTCAAACGCCTTTTTATAAAGAAAATGGCTCTAAATTTTTTCTTCCAATTTTTCCAATGGATACTGCTAATTGTACTGTTTAAAATGACGTAAAGTTAATTTTCGTGTATTCTTTTGTTTTTTCAAAAATTACACAAATGTATTTTTTGAATATCTCTCACGCCGTTAATATGCACATATCCATCAATTTATATACATTATTTCATTTGTGAGTGGAAGTGCTTCAAATGACTTCAAATGAAGTTTTTCGCAAACTCAATAGATTCCTGTGAAAAAGAGCTTAAAAGTTCGCATTTACAGTAATGCTTAATCGCCATTTTCTTAAAAAGGTCTTCAACATTTTAAATGAAAATTTCTATTTTGTACGAGGTTTTATTCTTCTTTAATATTCTTGTAGTCATATTTCGGTTCTACTATTAAGATACCAAAAAGTTGAAAAAATGTCAAGAAAATGTACTTTCGGTGACGATAGATGGCCGCTGGTCAGAGAGTGGAGCAAGGCCTTAAATTCAGTTCACAGCAAGGAAATTAGAAAAATTTGCTACGAGAAAGTCTGTGCCATTCTGTAGCATCTCTATTTCAGAACTACCTGGATAAAGAGTCATATTTAAAGACAATAGTAGAAGACTGCACTTCAATAGCGGATCAATGCTTCAATCCAGCAGTCTAAAAGGGAGTAGGGCTCGCATTCTCCTTTAACGCCTTTTCCTTTCCATGAGAATGGGGCGCGCGTCTTAGGGGCTCTTGCCGTGTGCGCGCAACCGCAAGAGGGCGACCGCCGCGCCACCCGCGCGTGGTGGGGCTTGCGGGAACGAGCGCTCCATTCTCAAGCGCGTAAGCCGGGATTCACCTGGAACGGCGGCGGCGGCTGCGCGCGCTGCGTGGGCCTCAAAGGCACAGGCGACGCTCACAATGAGCGACTCATCCGCCGGCTCATCCCACACCTGCCCATTCAGCCCTAAGCGCTGCGTTTGCGGCGGGCGCGGCTCCCTCGGTTGCGAAACACCCACCCAGCGCCCTGGGAAAGCGGGATTTGCTGCGCCTCGAGAGGTGGCTCTGTGCATCAACTGATGCCACTGCAGTCCCTCTGGCCGGGAGGTCCGAGGGTTACACTCCCCATGGTACCAGGACTTTCGACACTAGCTACATAGCTAGGTCAAAATCAGTCGCTGTCCCCTACTGCCTGATGACCAGGAGCGGGACCTCAGTGCATCAACTGATGTCACTGGAGCGCCTCTGACCGGGAGGTCCTAGAGTTACACTCCTCGCTGTGTCAGGACTTTCGACACTACCTTGTCAGTTAGGTCGAATTCAGTCACTGTCTGGAGCAGAATTCTAGCGGCCGGCTGCTCTGATCGGTAGTTTTCCGTGGTTTATTCGATCAACACCAGGCAGATGCCAGAGCAGTACCTTAACAAACGGGCCACGAACCGCGCGTGATCTTTCCTCCCTCTTGCGTATCCTATCATCTCCCCTTAAACTCACTTACACAGAACACTACCCTATACACTACACTACCACACATGTCGGGAAATACTTAGTTGGGGGAAAACCCGCTATTCGACTGTAGGTCAACGCCGTATCTCATCTAGCGGGAGAAGCCATCGTTTGATCAAAACATGCACTAAACTTACGGAACTAATGACCTTCATAGTTGACGCGCCCGGTATCACTAACAACCAACCGACCTCGAACACGAGCCAAGGGAGGGAACTCTAAAACTTTGGTTCGCTCGTAAACAAACATTAGACCGCGTTTTTTACTGTAGAACCTCTGAATTTAGTTTCACTGACAATAACGGCTTCGACTCTTTTGCTAATTTGTTTTATTATTACTCCAATTTGTGTCCAGTGCAGAACCCTAACATCTATTTCTTCTCCTCTCCGTTTATTACACCTTTAAAACTATTATTAGGTGATTTTTTTAATAATTTTAAGTATCCTGACTTTTCTAGTTTTCTGATTCTACATTTATTTTTTGTTGTTGTTGTTTTTTACTTTTAACTCGAAGCCAAACAATCTCTCTCAAAAAAAACTTCTCTCGCTTCCAACAATAGAGGAACATTTGATCCGCAAAAAATCGTTCTTTCGTTACAAGTACATAAACTTGTTGTCCTCAAACGTAATAAAGGAATAGATGTAACTATTCCTAAACGTTTTTACTGTTTGTTCCTCTTGAAACTATTGCAACGTGTCTTAAGCGGTCACAGTTGGTTCTGAAACAATTACCACTAAGACAGGTGTTAGCTATACAAAGGTCATGCGAACATGACAAGCGGACATTACCTATTTGCATATTAGTTTGGTGCGCTTTTAATTATGTTTATGTTAACATCTTTTAATTTACACTTAGGCTACAAAATATGGGAAGCTTCTTTGCACATTCTCATTGCAACAATTTAAAACCATTAAATTGCCTGTTGTCTTTTTATTCGTAGACTTCATTCCCAACTAGAAAAATATAAAACTCACACCCTCAAAGAACTTGAAATCATCTATGAAAATCATCTACATTTTCTAAAACAAAGTAATCATCTCGCGAGAGGGTGATTAAATACTCTGTTTTAAGTATTCTGACAAGACTTCCCACCACAGGAAGATACTGAAACAATAGTAATCTTTACCTCTCATCTACTTTTTATGTCCTCTTGCAAATGCAAAATTGCCAAGAAGTTGTGACTGTCTAATAGACATTAATCTACAAAATGTCAGGCCAGACCGCTGGCCGAGGGACAAGGCGGTCGAGGGACAAGGGCGATCTACAAGTGCCATGGGGAAAATGAATCTGTTGAATGAAACAATTGCAATTATTATAGATGACCGCTTAATAAAGGTAGCCATTTCGACCTTTTTTTCTCCAGTTTAAAACGCTTTGTTAAGAGAGACTCGTGGTTCTTTCTCTGCCACAACATTCCGTAGAATACACTGTTAATGACATCCGATTTGTCTCCATTTTCTTCCCTTAGTAATATTCCGAGTCCATTAATATTCCGAAAAAAACGTGTAGCTCCCCCAATTCCATTTTCATTTCAATGTAGTAAATTGTTATTTGCTGTGCGTAATATAACAAGATTCTCTTCCAAGGATTAGCAATGTACGTTTGGCTCAAAGAGACAATGTAAATATTCTCCAAAAAAAAAAAGAACTCCATAGTACTGATTAAAAAAATTATTAATACACACATGTAATACAGATTGAGAGAAATGACGACTCTCATGTTGGATTACAAGTCAAGAAAAGTTAAAATAAACTACTATAGTAAAAATTAACGCCACTCAATCACTTTGAAAGTTCTTCAATAAATTACTTAAATAAGAACTGCACTTGCATAATTTATATTTTCTGGATAGCGAATGACTGAACTCAATCAATTTTTAGAGTTATTTTAAAATGGTGTTTAATATTCTTATCACGTTACTTCGGGAAGCATTGTAAGTACGGTTGGTGACAGAGAGTGCAGGGCAGCTCAGTGCTATAAAATGAAATATAGGACACAATAACCATAATAAGTACTATGATGTGGAAATAAAGAAATAGTTGAACGTAGATAAAACATTTTTTTTATTTCACGTGCAGTTAAGTATATTACAGTTATTAACTATTTCACGCTTATAATACATTTGCCTTTGCCTACTCGTACAGAAAACCCATTGACTTTTCTTACTCTAGTAGAAGTACAAGAATTTGACCAAATTCTTCCGCAAACAAACGTCTTCATCTCGCAACGCGAAAGAGGATTCTGCGAGGTGCGAGAAATCCTCCGAAAGAGACGTCTGCGAAGATCCCTTCTCAGGCAGCGAGCGAGGTCTCGTTGTGACAAGCGAGCGCCCGCGGGGCGACGGCGGCGGCAGCTGGCGGCTGAAGCACGAACTCCCGTTGCTGGCGGCTGGCTGCCTAAGCGGCGACTGTCACTTGTCAGTTCCTTCTGGGCGGAGATGGGCGAATACGAAAGGCGAACAGCGTTCTGACTCGCAACTCCCGTGGGCGCCTTTCGAGAAACTGGGCAAGGAACCGAATTCGGAGCAGGACTGAGAAGGGGAGAGGTAGGACAGCGAGAGGAAAGGAACAATAATATTCGAAACGAAGGGGATAACTTCATGTCAAATGATAAGAAATAATAGTAGTTGATGCAATTAATTTATAATGGTAAGCTTTATTGCATGAGTACAAGTGTTTAAAACGAGACATGCTAGGAGCGGGTTATAAGCGAGTTGCATACGCTATTTTTTGTATAACAGCATTATAAATGTTTAAGAAAATCAAACTAATTTTGCGAAACAACTTACTTGTGACGTCTCGGGTATTGGACATCTGTACGAGAAAACGATGTTCGTCTGTTCCATTTACCGCTACCGCCCAAAGATTCTCTCGTTGCGATTGGCTGAATGTGGGATGACGCAGTTATTCGTGCCGTAAAGTCTAATACGTCATCATTTGTGCCGTAAAAGGCATTTTTATGAACGATTTCTTGCAACAGAAAAGATCGTTTATAAGGCTGGTATACAAAAATAATGTATTATTCAACTGGTTTATAATTTTAAGCTTCATTGCATGAGTACATGTTTTGAAAATGAGCCAGGTTAAGAGCTATTTTTCAAATTTGTACGAATGCAATAAAGCAACATTATAAACCAGTTACATACGTTATTTTTCTGTATAATAGCATTTTTTAAATATATTAATTAAATATATAAGCATCTGTCGTCGCTAATAAATTTGTAAGAGAATCAAACTTACTTTTTGGAAACAAGTTTATTGTGTTATCACAGGTATTTGACATGTGTACGAAGAAACGGTTTCCGACTGTTCGGTTTTCCACCACCCTTCACGATTCTCTCGCTGCAATTGGCTAAATGTGTGATGACGCAATTATTAGTGCCATAAATGACAAATACGTCATCATCTGTGCCATTAGATGTCATTTTATGAAACATTTCATGAAACGAAACAAGTTATATAAATAATTTTAGAATACAAAGAAGAGTGTTTGAATTATATCATAAGGAAGTATGTGTCGTCTTTTGAACAGAAAGAGTTAAAATTTGAAACTTGGCAAGGGATAGTATGAAAAACAACTCCCATTATCCGAACCTCAATTACACTAATGGATTTTGGGGAAAATTTCAAAATTGGGAAAATATTTGTAACTTGTCTCCATTGGAAACGAGATACATTTTCAAGGAAAAACATGATTTCTTTCAGCTAAACTTCTGACAGTTTGGGACATACATATTGAAATGTTCATTTTAATATGTGTGTATTTATTAAACATTTCATAATTTAAATTGTTTATTTTTTATGTAAATCTTAGGTTTCTGTACCTAATGTTTGTCAAACTTTATTTCAAGAATTAATTCATCGTTTTGTCTATTTTTCACAACTTTTTACTAAATTTCTAAATTTTATCCAAGTATCCTAATTTCCTTATATCCAAATGATTTGGGTTTGATTTAAGAAATTGGCGTTATATTGTAGTTGGGGCACCTTTCGAGTGAATTTCATGAACTCTTTTACACTTTCGATGCAAAAATAGCTACTGAACGATGAAACAAGAAACTCAACGATGGAACTGTCTGAATTGATTTGCTGACCCGTGCGTGTCGTGGCAGGTAAAGGAGTTGCGTCTCATGGCAGGCTATTGTTATAAAGACACAGATACTTTTCAAGAAAACATGAAACATTGATGTTGTATACGTATTTACACGCCTATCATTGACAGAGTTAGTAATACATCAGGAAGTAACTTACGTGAAACAAATTACACGTAACTTAGAAATATTAATTGTATTTTGCTTTAATCATGGAATGAATAATTGGATATTTTCTTGTTTATTCAATGCAGAGATGAACACTAAATTTAAATAAAATATTTATGCAAAATGTAGGAATATATTCTTTGTAAATACTACAAAAAAATTGTTAAAATTGAAAACGTAATTGCAAGAGCACGTTAACTCAACGCAAATTGAAATAGCATCCAACTTTTTAGCATTATTACTGTCAAATTACTGAGTATAAATATTCTGTTTTGATAATACGTTTTGTTTAAATCTTATCTACATTTTCCCGACAGAATAATCAAAATGTTATAGTTATTTTCTCAAAACTAATAATGCATGAGTTCAGTATAAGTTAACATGTTCTTGCTACGACCTCTAATTGATTCAATTACATTGCATTTACCGCTACCTCTATATCGTTGAAAAAAATCACGATATATTCAATTACGAATAATGCCAACATAATATCAAATATTAAATGTAAAATATTGAGGGCATTATTTAAAAAACTTCTACGTTCATTTTTTAATTTTTTACAGTTAGTCACTTATAACCTCACTGTGTAAATAATGATTGACAATTCAATTAAAATTTCAATGATAGTATATTTTTACAAAACATTTGTATGGAGAGGGCAAGTTGAAATATTTTCACTCGTATTTTTGTGCATTCCGCGCGCGCGCCGCTGCCAGTGGGTGTGGAGGGGGTGGGGCAGCGGAGGCTGCGCGGCACTCAAAGGCGCTCGTGCAGCTGCAGATGAATATTCGCGCGCAGCCATGCGAGGCGCGGGCGTCGGCGCCGGCGCGGCCTAGCGCTGCTTCCAGCGACACAAAGTAGCGCGCGCTCAGGCCACACGGGCCTTCGGCGCCGGCGACAAAGGCTGCGGTAGCCACGCAACGCCTCCGAGCCTCCCAGCCTTCGCGCCCCGCGCCCTGAATCCCGACCCCGCGATCCACTCACATGCCTCGCGCCCCGCATCCCGCGATCCGCGCTCCACGCCAGGCAACCTCCCCTCCCAGCTCCCCCCCCGCCCTCTGCCCCATTCATCGCGTCCCTGCTTATTCCCCACGATCCCCACCCTTTCCCCGCGCCTCCCGCCCCTTTTCCCGGACCTCGCCCCTTTCCCCGCGACCCCCGAACACTTCCCCGCGATTCCCGCCCCTTTTCTCGCGATTCCCGCTCTTTCCCACGCACACCAGTCCTTTCCCTGGGGACACCCGCCCCTTTCCCTATGCCCCTTCACCTTTGCTCGCGCCCCCCGCACCGTTCCTCGCGCCCCACGCCCCTCGTCCCACATTACCCGCCCTATTCCTCGGGACACCCGCCCCTTTCCTCGAGCCCCCGGCCCTTTCCCCGCGACCCCGCCCCCTTTCCCCGTGATCCCCGCCCTTTCCCACGCGTACCAGCCCTTTTCCTGGGGACACCCGCCCCTTTCCACACGCCCCCTCACCTTTGCCCGCGCCCTCCGCACCTTTCCTCGCGCCCCGCGCCTCGCGCCCCACGCCCCTCGTCCCACATCACGCACAAGGCACCTCCCCTCCCAGTTACCCGCTCCTGCGCCCCCGCCCCTTTCTCCGCGGCCCCGACACGTTTTCCGCGTCCCTTTCCACTCACCCTTTTCCCCGCGCGCGGTGCAGCCCACGGCTCTACCCGTCCTCACCGGCCCCTGAAGGAACTGCCCCACTCTCTAGCCCTTGACCTTTCATGCGCATTGGCATCATCAGAGAATGGTCACGTCAGGAATTTCTCTTCGTCGATATTTATCTCCGTCTTGTTTCAATCATCAAACAATAAAGTAATAATTTGGTACAGTTTTTGTACTCGTATTAGTGAAGTAAATATCATGCAAAAATTACGAAAAATCGTATGAGTACACTGGAGAGTTAGCTATGGTAATATTTGCCACGATTGATACACATTTCGTAAATGTAAGATTTCAGTGAGGTAACTCGAATATAATGTTATGTGAAGACCGAAATAGAAGTTCTGAAACACTTGACTTGCAAAACTTCAATTCATTTCAAATGATACTATGAAGATGCTAATAAAGCATGCAACAAAGGAAGTATCTCTAGAGAAGAATATTTTTTGAACTGTGACAAAAAGTGCCGCAATAGCTTGAAGCAAAGGAAAGAGGAGCACAGCACTGTATGATCTGAATTGCGAATATTTCGTGCCGATGGCTCTCCGAGGAGTCGATTGCCAGGACCAACAGAACTAGGGCGGGCTTCCAGGAAAAGACTTTCACTCGCTCGATATAGTGCAATATTGGTGACCCTCAACAGTTGTAGGTCTCTCACGAAACTCAACTCTCCACCACCCCCTCCCACTTTCCGTTCTCCACCTTTATGTTGTCCCCTCTGCATCCTCTCACCGACTCCATTTCGCCTCTTCCTGTCCCATCCCCCTCGCCACTCGAACATCCTTCTGCGTCATTCAGCAGAGGCCCCGCTGCGCCACACGCCTAACGCGCTTCTCGCTTTTCTCCACAATCCGTGGACGGCGGCCCATCCCCGCCATTCACGGCTGGAATTCTCCGCTCCACTTCCTGTTTTACGCATCCCACGCTTCGTTCGCAAGTCCCGCGCCGGTGCTCCAAGCCCCTCTCACTTCACCACGCACACTGCGGACCCTGCACCCGACGTTCCGCGCCCCTCTACTTGCACTTCACACCCCGCACCCGACTTTCCGCTCCTCACGCCCTGCTCACGCACCCCACTCCCCTCACCTGACTTTCCGAGCCCCGCTCCCTGTACCCCACTCCCTGCACCTCACTCCCTGCACCCCTCTCCCTGCACCCCACTCCCTGCACCCCACTCCCTGCACCCCACTCCCTGCACCCCACTCCCTGCACCCAACTCTATGCACCCCACTCCCTGCACCCCACTCTATGCACCCCACTCCCTGCACCCCACTCCCTGCACCCCACTCCCTGCACCCTACCCCTGCACCCCACTCCTGCACCCCACTCCCTGCACCCACTCCCTGCACCCCTCCACTCCCTGCACCCCCACTCCCACCCCACTCCTGCACTCCCACTCCCTGCCCCCACTCCCTGCGCCCCACTCCCACTGCACCCCACTCCTGCGCCCCACTCCCTGCACCCCAGCTCCCTGCACCCCACTCCCTGCACTCACTCCCTGCACCCCACTCCCTGCACCCCACTCCCTGCACCGCACTCCCCGTTCACCACCCTTAACGTTCCGCGCCCAGCGGCTCTCACACCGCACATCATGATCCACATCCCGATCCGCAACCCGCACGCAACGTTCTCGCCCTACTCCCCTCCCTATCCTACTTTCCACGCCACTCTCCCGCACCTCTTACCTCGCACCATACGTTCGGCAATTCGCATATGTTCCACATCCCACGTCCCATATTCCGCCCTCTGCACCCCTCACCCCATATCCTGCGTCACACATTCCCCGACTAGCGTCACACGGTCTGCACCCCTCACCCTCTCGCCACGTTCCACGCCCTGCGTCACACCCCCAAGTCCCTCGCCCACCCTTCTCTCACACGCGGCCTGCCCACCCAGCGACATTATCCGCCTCGTGCGGATATTGGGGAATTAGCGCGGGCGGGCGCGCCACAGCGAGGCGAGGGAAATGAGGGGGGTGAGGGAGATGTCGCCGCTGCGGCACACAGGAAGTACAGCCTGCGAGGGGGCGCCGATCGATGCACTTCCGGTGCGAGCGGCTGCGGGAGGCCGCAGGTGGGTCTTCCGCCCCACACCCGGCGCCCCACTCGCCGCAGGCCGCGAACCCGCTCAAACGGAACAATAGGTGAAATGCGAGACCCGCACACGAATTTTGTCATACGACCCTTTGCAGCAAAGCCAGTGCTGATAATCTACGGGCGTGCAAGTGACGGTAATACAGGTTAGTGTAGTTTATGAAGGATTTAAGGTACCGATAATCAATGTAATTTACGATTCAGTAGCTTGAATTTAATATGGTGGTTTGCGATTAGTAAGGGCAATGAGACCTCGCACAGAATAGTGAAAACATTCGCAAAACACACTCGTGTCGCCTAATGACCCATTGACAAATTCTAAGCTGTAAATATCCTCGTTGGTCGTAATTATGTGTTCCCCTAATTTTGTTCTCATCCGTCGCGTTAGTTTTATTGATCAACAATGCCATATCAAAATATCCAGATCTAGTTTTAAAATAGTACTTCACGCAATTACAAATTTCTTCAAGACTTGGTTGCTGCAAGTATCTTTTCTTTTCTTTTTTCCTCACTTTTCCCGGCTACGGTATATTCGTCTTCGCTTTACTTATCATTTTAATAATACTGCATTATTTCTCACCACTACCCTTCATCCCCTCTTCTCTCCCTTCATCGCTATCCCTCCTCCCTCTTGAACCGCCTACAACATCTATTCCTGCTAGTCCTGCAGTCTTGGGAAGTCTAGCGTCTCGTGCTTGGAATTCGTTGCAATCAATTCGAATGCATTCCTTTGCGATGCATCCAAGAGAATCCTCTAGCAAAGTTAAAGGGAATCTACTGCATAAGAATGAGGTTCTGCTTCTTTCGACCCAACCTCACAGCTTCTCCGGACTCATCAGTATCCCTCATTCGGCCCCCTCCCCGTTCTCTGCATCTGCCCTCCACCTTCGAGGCCATAACTTCTCCCTGCGCTGGTTCCATTTTCTGGCTGTGGCTAGCTAACTCGCATTTAATTCAGGGCGACCTCCTAGTGGAGCAAACGGTTATAGGAAATCGCTTGGCATCCCAACTCCGCGAAGTCGATAACACAAAGCACTGTACCTGAAGCACTAAAGTTTTAGAATGAGCTTCCTTCTCTAACTTGGTTTATGAGTCTGGTCTAACATTGAAGTTAGCCTTCTCAAAGAAACGTAATATGAGAGTTCCTGGTTTACGTGAAGTCGATAATGCGCGCCTCGAGAAACCCGTTCCAGCAGCGGTTCAACATGATATATTTTAATAACAAAACCCACCGATTCAGGCATTAAATGCCATTGCTAAATCCTTTACATTAAAAATATTGCTTCAACACGAACGTTTAAATATATGAATAGAAAAGTAAATATGTATTATACGAACTGTATGCGCTAATCACATAAAAATGTCAGTTTCATTCATTCGAAAGTACACAAGTTATTATCCGAAGGGTAAAGTACAGTATTCGAAGAGTATTTTACACTTTGGATAACCTAACGCAAAGTCTCATGGCGTTCCCAAAGGTCTTAGGGAACCTAATAAATTTGCTCCTGTGAGTACTCGAGTGGTACCTGGCAACGTTTCTCCCTGAGAGCCCGAGAGAGGAGCAACGGTGCGTTGGCCTCAGTTGGAGCCTTGGCCGCCAGGGCGAACGAGCGCCGTGGCAGCTCATATTTCCCGTGTGTTCGCGTACGCATGCATGCATCGTTTCTCGCTTTCCAGCCCACACAGCCCAGTCGTGCCCTATCGAGTCTCCGCGCGTGGGCGGTCTCGTGCTGAAGCCCCTGAGCCATCCGTCCTCCTCCCTCACCTCCTATGCTCTCGCGGATCGGTCCAAGAGGCAGCCAGTGGACTTCGGGTGGAAGACGACGGCGAACTCGACAGTGCCCGTTCCACCGCGCCCTTCTTCTCTCCCAGTCCTCATTTTCATTTAACCCATACAATTTCGCATGCCGCTGGATGCTGCAAGCAGAATTAGCTGCCCCGTCTGAGGCCGTGTCCCGTCCTCCCTCTTTGCCCTTTGCGTCCTCCTGTGCTCCTAGTAACCTACTATCGACTCTTCCTGCCCGTGCTGCACAGCAGAACTATGCCAAACCTCCCCAGCCACACCGCACAGTCGCTGTTTTCATTTCTTCCGCTCTCCTAACACTCCACGATACTTTGCTAGTTCTTCGCTGATGTCCTAGTTGTATTTCATCAGCAGGTGACATTCCATTGCTGATCCTTCCTTGCCTTTTTCTGCTAGTCATCCTTCCTCAACCACTCAGCCAATCCCCTCCTTATCAATTTCATCTTTCCTGTTTTCTTCAACCCTCCTGCAGCTCCCCTCAATCCCCAGCGCGTCGTTCCATCTCTCGCGCCGGGCGCGGGGTGGGGAGCGACGCATCGCCTCCCTCATCTCGTGGAGCACAGAAGCCGCGCGCCTCGCTCCGCCAATATCCATGCCCCTGGCGCGCTTCCGAGAAAAAGATTATTTCTTCAATACGAGAGATTTTCGATTGCAATTGCTATTTCCTTTTGCCTTCTCTTCTATACTAGAATATATGGCGCGTATACTTAGTCTAGAGAAACGTATAAAGCTGCAAAAATCAATGTCGCGATTTTGTAGAAATGTATGTTTTGCGTGTTTTTGCTTCCAAAAAAGTGTTTTTGGACAAAAATGCCGTCCACCCATCTGCCCATCCCTCTGTTAAATATTCTTAGAGAGGGCGAAGATTTATCTCCAACTTACAGGTGAGGAAGCCGTGGAAAGAGGATTGTAGCTCTTGCTGCGAAAATACTTTTTTCTGATAATATTGGAAATCTGGTGCTATGTTGGACCAAGTACTTCGAAAAGCGCGGTTTCTATGTTGAAGAATGTCCTCATTGTAAGTTTTGTACTATTTGTACTTCAAATCAATTGTAAACAGTGACTGCAGACACATTGATTTACCTTCATATTTATGTCCTATACAATTTCCCAAAGTATTGTTAACATTGACTTCATGTTTTCTTCTTTCTTAAAATAGAGAAAACATCACCTATAAAAATATGGTTCCTTGAATGCGTTACTACTGACAATACAGGCGGTATTCACTGTATGAAAACATAATATTGAGGAGAATGTGACTTGTTATATTGTGAAAAAGTCTCCAAGTACCTTGCGATGGACTATCTGCGCCAGTAGTCATGCAAGAAGCAACTAAATAACAAAACTTACATTTGGCATGTAGGTATACATTTGTTGCTCACAAGTTTACTTTAAATATTAATGGTGAAATAAATATTTTAAAAAATTACAATTAACATAATGCATGTTTGCACGCAAGTGTGTAGTTTGAAATAAATATACAACAATAAAAACACTTTGTTGATAAGTGAAATATTCAAGCACAAACATTATTCTACTTTATTACACTTCATTGCTGAAAATAATTAAATATTTGTTGTGTTAGAAAAAAATATATTTCCATTTAGAGAATACGCTGTATATTCGTTTTCATTTTATAGCAGAGACGGGAAATTAGAAACAGATTAATAAAATTCCATCCACACATTCGCCAATATTGGTATTGAATATCAATATCGGTCTTTGATAGAGTTCGCATGCTTCAGGGGCAATCTGAACATGGGATAAACAAAATTTCTCATTGTTCGTCCATCCAATTTTACAGTTAGTCGACGGCGGAAACTGATTTTTCGGAACTGGGAAGTATTGACAGCAGAAGCCAGTTCAATATTTACGGGTATTTGGTAGTGTAGGTACGTTGTTCTTCTCAGCAGAATTCTAAAGTGAATGAATGACCGGGAGAGGTGGTCCAGGGCATCAACTGATGTTACTGCAGTGCCTCTGACCGGGAGGTCCTAAGATTCGAGTCCTGACGGTGGCTGCCGCTGTGTGGAGGAGAATTCTACCGGCCGACTACTCAGTAGCTCTAGTTTTGGTGGTTTCTCCGATCGTGCCAGGCAGCCGGAGCAGTACCCTAACAAATGGGCCACGGACCACGCGCGATCTTTCCTTCCTCTTCCTTGTTCTATCCTCACCTCTTACACACATTTACATTCATATGTACTACACACCTACACATGCCGGGAGACCGATCGGGGGCTCAGAGCTTGTTCCGGTAGGTATGTTATTGCTGGGGCGGTGCCCCACTGATGGGAGATATGTAGTTGTGGAAAACCCCGCGAGCCGACGGTAGGTCGACGCCGAATTTCGCCATTCAGTGGGGAAAATCAAGGAAAAATATGCACTACGCTCACGGGACTAGTGGCCTTAGCAGTTGACGCACCCAGAAACACTAACAATCAATCAATCAATTAAAGTAAATAATCGAAATATATTGGTGAATGTCAGGAATTTTAACATTATAACGCGACTCACCAAACAAAACTGCTATCACAAAAAGAGTTGCCTAAACAACAGTGACAAATGTCACATATGAAACTTTCTTATAAGAAGCTAGTGTCCAGCATCAGCTGCTGAACAAAGCAGGTCCACTGCCGAAGAACCACCAATAAAATAATCATGTATCATACAGCAATAAATGTAATATTTTAATCAAATCAATCATTACAAATACTGTAATACATAGTATAATAATTGCAGAAACGTAGAACATGTTATAGCAAATATTTGACGGTGTGCGGCCTCTTGTTTGGAGACTTGTCGCATATCGTCAGCTGTATTATAAGCAACGTCAAAGAGACCCACTGATGGGACTGCTAGAAAAAAATAGTAAAAAATTGAAAAAGGTATTATAATTCGAGAAAATCGTTGTCGTAATTTTATAAGTCGCGGTACGGTAGTCTGATATTTCATAAAATTTTCAATTAATGTTTTACCTTAAATGTGTTTATAGTCATTAATTACAAGGTAGGACTCTGAAATGAAATGATGCTAACATTAAAATACGTTCTACTAAAATCTATACTTATTATTTCATGTATTTAACAAGTAATTTTATTAAACCCTAAATACATTTATGTAGCATTTTAAGATCACCATGGAAATTAGATTACCTGTTGAAATAATATAACTCTTATAGTTTCTTGATACAACTTTCATATTTTTATTTTTTACTGATGGGGAGGCTACGTTTGAGCATTGCCCGGGGTCCAAAATTCTCTAGCCTAGGCACTACGCATAGTCTATGGCAATCCAATCAGTACGCTCAGTATGAGAATGGTGACATAACATCAATCGGATATTTACATTTTTCAGTCATTTAAACTGTTTCATTGTTTCAGGGGTTATCACATTTTCTAGACATCTTACAAAATCATGTATTCCTCTGACATGGTCGGACAACTTTAGATTACTTTAGATTATTTGAGAAAAATGAATGAGTGTTCAGGCTGAGTATTTAAAGACCAACAAGTTTCGGAGCATTGCTATCAAGGTAACTTTTTCAATGTAGCGATACATATCATGATATGCAGAAAAACATTCAGTAAGACGTAAAATAGGATGAGAATGAAACATTGTAAGCTAAGTTCAAATATTTTTGATATTCAAATTTAAACATAAGTTTAATTATCTTTATTATTAAAGATATTTATACGATATGGTAGAATTATTCTAATACTTGCATTTGAATGCAGTGGTACAACTATTTTACATCACCAAACAGATTTTAATGGACACAAAGAACATATTTGCTCTCTTAATACAGAACTAATTGAACATGAAATGCTGTTTCAAGATGTACACGCAGTACACATGTGCTGTGCGGGCTGCGTTTCCGAATTCAGTGAGGCACTGACCTTACAAGGGCCTCTGCTTGGTAGTGTGACATACCAATATGTGGGACCTTGTATTGCGTCACATTTATTGTAAACAGGGTAAATTGTAAGGATAAACATTTGTAAATATGGCGGCATAGCAACGGTAGACAAGTTGTCGTCAAGGTCAACAAACTGCATTGCTTTGAACCACGGGGCGCGGCTAGTTGATAAAGTAAACTGTTTGGGGATTGGCCGAGAAAGCAATGACAGTCTGGGGCGCGGCTAGTTGAATTTGTAAGCAATTGAGGGATTGGCTAGGCATGGAATTTTTTCTAACAAGAAACAGTAGAACGATAGACCGAGTATTGAAGGGCTGAAAGAGGGGAATATGGAGGCATTCCGACTTATGCCGTGGTGCTGTGAGGATCATGTGTAGACAATTGATGTTGGGAGTTTGGAAATTGTGAACAATTACTTTGGAGCGTATGATTGTCGGACTTAGAATATAGATGGAAGGTGCGGAAATTGGAACTTGGAAATATTTCGAATGCAGCAACTAGAATTGTGAACTTAGGTGAATTTGTCAGCAACAGGACTGGGAGTATTTGATGCAGATAATAGCTGAACTTTAACATTTTAAGAATACGTGTAGAAAGAACTGGGAACTTTTAAAAGGAAAATTAATTAAGTCTTACCAACTTATGAGGAGATGAGGATCAGTGACTTGAATACACTTATGCCAGAACGGAAGAAAAGAAGATGGTATTTGGACCTGGAGCCATCGACACCGGGGAAGATTGAAAATGGTCCTACGCGGCGACATCGGTCGACAACGCACGTAGACGGGTACTGCAATATAAGGTTTGAGACTGGTCATGACCGAACGTTTCGTATTGTTACCAATGAAAATTGAATAAACTTACAAGTTTCTGTGAATAGAAAAGATGATTTTCATTTAGCCAAGTCCAGCAAATGAGTAGCTATAAATATATATTTGCTTTTCAGATTCCTCGACCATTCTGTACAGATGGCAGATCGAATAATCGGCTATTAGCAGTCAATAGCGATTATTTCTTATAAGACCCATCGACCCAGTTAGCCGGATATTAATTTAATGGAAATAGCAGTTGAAGAGTAATTTTAATAATTGAATTAACGTAATTTTTTCCTGGTGCCCATATTCCTTTATACATTTGGAACGGGTTACGCTGAATTAATATTAGACGAGTAGAGGAAATATTAAATTAAAAAAAATAAAATTAGATAGTTTGTTTCAGTAGGTTACACCAAACCAATGATTCCTCGTTATTTACAGTCCTCATTACATTGTTTAGTCCCGATTCTTCACCATAGAAATATACTAATGAGACGAGTTATGAGGCAATGTGGATGAAGTGAGGTTATTTGTCATAGTTTCCTCGCCCAGTCAGAACGTGCCAAAGCAAAATGTTGCCTGAGAGTAACACCTTGCACAACACGTACTACTGCCCCTGAATGACCCAGTCACAATCAAATATATTTTGAAAGCTACAAATGGCTGTTGAACACATCGATAATCAAACCCGGTATTCGTGTAAAGAGAGCACGTAAGCCGTATGTCATCTGGGAACAATAGATTTTTGTATATTACGATAGAAAACTTAGAAAGAGAGATTATGCCAAAAACATTATTAAGAGATTATGCCATTAGAAAGAGAGATTATGCCAAACATGCAAAAATTACTTCGTCGTCATCGATTGAATGGGTTAATCATCTACATGTTATTAAATTGGATCAATATATTTGATCAAACCCTAAATATTAGAGATCATTTCGATGTTCATTTTTTCATTGCTACAATAGTTGTCGAGCTCCCATTATTGGTGGCCCACGTGTAGTAAAACAGATCATCTTGAGTACACAACACAAAACCATCTTATATCATTTTCAGGAAAGAATCTTGTAATCTTACATTTTTTACTTTAGATATTTGAAAAGTTTCCACTAATATTTCAATTATAAAATAGTAGTTTATGTTGAATTAGGCACACGTGCGTCAATTCACTGACTAGGTCAATTGTTATTTATTAAATATTTCATTTTTTTATTACACCATTTCGAAAACAAGGATTATATTAATTAAACAATGATAAACGTGTATAATTCAGAGCTACTTTACATAAGGTAACGCAACGCCAGAGCTGTGTTGGAGCACGTGCGAATTCCGAGGAAAACTGAATTAATGAATGCGGCTCCCATGCGAGCTCATAGATCGCTGGTTTCCCACGCTTAATGACCCGGTACCGACTGACATCATTAAGCAGCTGTATTGCGCCATGCTATCCAATGGTGACGGACACAACGAACGCTTACCGAATTTTATAGACTGACTCCTCAACGCGAACCGGCGGCTGGAAGCCTGGAAGGTGCGGCGCGCTGGCTCCTAGCGACTTCTCTCAGCCAAGTCGTCGCTTGTTGATTTGATTTGATTTATTCATGTTTCCGGGCGCGTCAACTGCTATGGTCATTAGTCCCGTTAGTGTAGTGCATGTTTTTTCTCGGGAGATGGCGGTGATCTTCCCCCGCTGGATGGCGAGATCCGGCGCCGACCTACCGTCGGCTAGTGGGGTTACCCCCTAACCAGGACTCTCCCACCAGCGGGGCACCGCCCCAGCCGGGACAAGCTCTAAGCTCCCGGCCGGTCTCCCGAAATATGTGGTAGTGTAGTGCATGTTAGTGTAAATGTGTGTGTATGGGGAGAGGATAGGACAAGGAAGAGGAAGGACAGATCGCGCGCGGTCCGTGGCCCGTTTGGTAGGGTACTGCTCCGGCATTCGCCTGGGGTTGATCGGAGAAACCACGGAAAACTACCGATCAGAGCAGCCAGCCGCTAGAATTCTCCTCCAGACAGCGCCTGAATTCGACCTAGCTGAAAAGCTAGTGTCGAAAATCCTGCCGCCGTCAGGACTCGAACGTAGGACCTCCCGGTTAGAGGCGCTGCAGTGACATCAGTTGATGCACTGAGCTACCGCTACCGGTCCAAGTCGTCACTTTGTAGCGTGTGTTCTCAAGATTTAAGATGGATATAGAACTTATTATGTCAAAGGTTTTTGTGAAGCCCTCTATGTGGGATAAAGGGGTCAACGATGTGCCAACATAAATATGGTAAAGTGCTGGAAAGCAATTTCTACGTAAATAATAAAATACCTATTACATAAACTCACATGTTTATTAATCCTTTATTGGATAGTGTTACTCAGCTGTAACATAATGTTTTTCAGTTCATAAACTCATTCTAAAGATTTAATTACGATCTATTTTATTTTACACGTGATGTACAATATGCGTGTATGTTACCCCATGCTTTGTTAAGCGGTAAACGCGAGAAGACGAAATGAAGTGATAGTAATGTAGTGGCGACGTGAATCGGAACTTCCTGGTAACATATTCTGCTTCCGTGTATCAAAAACTAAACGTTTTAAGGAAAATAATTAAATTAAAATATGAATGATATTTATTTTCTTGATTTGCTTAATACTTATTTTATCACATAAACGATTTGAAAAATAAACACACGTTTTTCAAATCGTAAAATCTAGCACATTTTGTTGGAGGAGTAACACAATTTAGTTTTGTTTTTCTCAAGCAATATTTACTTGTGAATTTTTAATTATATTTCCTTACTTCAAATAAATAAATGTAATGAAAAACAATGATTGCAAGTAGAAATAAAGAAGCAAGCTATAAAGGGTTAATGTTAAAAGTTGCATTGAATAATACATTAATAAATCAAATCACTAGAAACTAAACGACAACACATTTTCAGAAGCATTTACCAATTGTTTGAGTGCACATAATTGAATGATTACATACGAGTTTTAGAAGAATATATCATAATGTACAGGACGGTCATTCTGTGACGTTGCGTGAATCATAGTGAATGGGGTTATTGAGCGGGCCACCAAATCTTTATTTATCAATAATAGTATTTTATAAAACACACACGCACTTTACAATTCTTTCTCGTAAATTAAGATAAACTTGTATACTTTGGTTAATATTATCTATTTTGAATATAATACTCCATAGGAGCATTCTGTAGCATATCTATTCTCTGTTTACACTTTTTGATTTACTGTTTCTCACAAAAAGGCAGTGCACATGCTTCTTGGCTGTCACTAGAAATAATTTCGAGAAATGCACAGATCCGCGATCCGCAGACGCGCACACTCGCAGACGCGCGCACTCGGAGTACTAAGAAGTTACTAGAACTCGTCAAAGTCGGATCGACGTGCTACGTCTCCACCTTAGCGGGACGAGCAGACCTGGTTACCAGCTGCGAATGCAAGCGTCGGCATGCAGGCGTCCTAGAAGCGAACACTTTCAAGTTGCGAACTGCACATTCTTCAGCACAAAATATGGCATATTTTATCGAAAACGGCGAGGTGACTCAGAGCATCAACTGATGACACTGCAGTGCCTCTGACTGGGAGGTCCTAGGACTTGAGTGCCGCTGGTGGCAGGATTTTCGACACTAGCTAGATAGCTGGGTCGAATTTTATCGCTATCTTATTGATAGTTTTCCATGGTTTCTCCGATCAACACTAGGATAAGGCCGAAGCAGTAACTAACAAATGGGCCACCGGACCACGGGCCACTTACACACACTTACATACAGTACGCTACCACACATGCCGGGAAATCGGTCGGGAGCTTAGAGCTTGACCCGACTGGTTTTCCCCGCTGGTGGGAGATACCTGGTTGGAGAAAACTCCGCTAGCCGACAGGTAGACCGACACTGGATCTCACCATTAGATTGAGAAAATCACCGCCACCTCCCGAGAGAAAAACAATCACTACACTTACGAAACTGATGACCTTATCAGTTGTCGCATCCGGAATCACTAATCAATCAAAAAGTCAATTAACGAAATTATTTCCGGTAACAGCCCAGAAAAATGCACTTTTTTTAAACAAATAATCAAACAGAGTAACTAGGCTGAGCCCCTGACAGAAGCCAGCGCTGCGTGTCGGGCGGTGGGCTTGCGAAGCGACCAGATAAACACCGCGAGCCGCAGGGCGCCCTCGGTGGCCTAGCCGCCCGCGCGCCTTCATTATTCATCCGAGCGGCTCAGTGGCCGCCAGATGTTTGTTCCCAGCTGCTGCGTGCGCCCTCCCCCTACGTAGCACCGCAAGCAGTAGCGGTTAATCACCTGACTAGGAGGGCGGTTTAGCCCTAACTTTCGTGACCGGGAGCGGTGGTCCAGTGCATCAACTCATGTCACTGCAGTGCCACTGACCGCGAGGTCCTATTTTCGAGTCCCGACGGCGGCAGGATTTTCGACACTAGCTTTTTAGCTAGGTAATTTTCATTCGCTGTCTGGAAGAGAATTCTAGCGATCAGATGCTCTGATCGGTACTTTTCTGTGGTTTCTCCGATCAACACCAGGCGAATGCCGGAGCAGTACCCTACCTAACGGGCCACGGACCGCACACGATCTTTCCTTCCTCTTCCTTGTCCTATCCCCCTGGGGGAAGATCACCACCACCTCCCTATGAAAAACATACATTACACTTATAGGACTAATGGCCTCAGTAGTTGACGCGCCCGGAATCAGTAGTCAATCAATCAATCAATCAGCCTAACATTCGCATATCAGTGAAAGATGTCGAGGACTCCAAAATAATTTTCCTTTGCCTTTGTTTAGATTACTGTTTCATAGTTTCGTATTTTTATTATTAGATCCCCTCCTAGTCCTAAGCGATACTTTCGTCTTTCAACTTATCATATTGGAGGTATGGAAAACAATTGAATTGGTGATTAGATAAGAGAAATAAATTCTTTTTCGTGTACAGACATATGCATACGTGTGATAGTTATCGCGAAGATTTTATCTATTTATTTGAAATACTGAGGATTTCAGATTAGAAGTTGTGTGTTAAAATATGTGCATTAAAACGAATTTCGAGTAGACACGCAGTATTATTAGCGATCTTAATTCATTGTGTTATTTATATTCCTACAATGACTAGGTCTACCCTTAAAATGGTGATACAAAAAATATTGATATATCCGACCGCGACAACTCCTCATGTTTCATTTTCCTGTGAAAATAATGACATTCGTTATCCATGGAGTTTAAATGTCACTTTATATGTTGTATTTGTATTTCATTGTTTACATTTTATAAATGAACGTCGATTACTGTCATTTCAAATGATATAATCTAAGGTATTCTTAATAACTTTCATATCAATTTCACTTCGAATTTATTGCAATGAACTTCATTAATGATCACGTGTCATGTGTTAAACCCAATAATCCTACACACCGATATACTGTATTTGTCCACCATATATTTGATGCAGAGAACGAAAGTTAGCAATGGCATGATGTCATAACTGTTGTAATTCGTCACTTCCACGTACATGGTCTTCATCCTAAAACATTTGACCCATATAAATGATACCAAGTATTCTAAAACTGCAAACTTACCACTGTTCTATTGAAGTCATTTACCTGAGAGCATATTAGTATATCAGAAAAAACTATTACATTTGATCACAGTAGGTATATGTTAGAGATTATTTTTTAATGCCTTTCTTGATCATTTTTCTTTGTCAATAAGGGCACGCACATGAATTATTTAATTTTTAATTCATAATATAGATAGATATTTATTATTCTGCAGGTAGGTATATACAACCTGGTGGCAGAACACTAGAATTTACATATTACAAATATTAACTTTAAATTACTTAACAATGTAACTTTATATTATTTAAAGACATAATAATAATAATAATAATAATAATAATAATAATAATAATAATAATAATAATAATAATAATAATAGTAATATGCTAACAATCATAGTATAAACTACATTTTATGGTTGACCTGCACAGTTATTTTAAACTATTAAATACAAGGCTACAAGACTTTTTAATTACACTTCACTTCACTTCACAACATTTGAAATTCACTTCTCTTTCTACTTCTATACTGCACTACACTGCACAACACGTCACCACACTTCAATACAATACTACTTTGTATATAATTATATATTTAGTACAGGAACGTATTTAATAGTAATTAACACAATAATAATAGCAATAAAAATATCAATAATAATCAAATAATAACTGATATAATAATCCAACTTACTAAATTAATAAAGTTTTCAAATACCATTAGTTAATTTATTTTTAAATCTTTGAACACCTAGAGGAAAGGGTTCCAAGGCTGTCGCAGGTTACTTATTCCAGTCCGTTATTGTTCTATTTGTAAATGAAAATTTTCCAACATCTGTTCTCTGTGGCCTAAACTGAATTTTGTGCTTGTGATCCCCCTACTAAAGAACGAAGGTCTACCCAATCGGATGTAGATATCTTTCCGAGATGGATAACCGGCATACGCTTTGTACAGGGCACAGAGTCTTGCCTTAACTCTCCTAATTTCTAGAGATTATTCGCCATTCTACATTCTTCCTATTCCCTCGGAAAGTAAATGTATACGCTCTTCTCTTTATTCTATTTAAATATTCCTTTTGGGAATTTCTATAAGGGTCCGAACAAACAGCCCCGTATTTCATTAATGGATGAACTAGAGATAAATAAGCTAATTCTCTCGCTTTCGCAGTACTCTTTTTTAGTATTCGCATAGTAAAATGCAAGGAACTCCAGGCTTTCCCTACGACACAGTTT